>SSNQ01000099.1:83867-86367 GCA_006942095.1 Nothobranchius kuhntae
CCCCCCCCCCCCCCCCCCCCCCCTTGCCTTCCTATTGGAGCCTCATATCATGTTGTGTTGTCTGAAGTCTGTTGCATATCTGGTGAGGTGTTTTTTTGCAGAGCAAAGCTGCCCTCCTGGTGGAGGGCAACTCTGAAGTGCCATTTTTTCCCTCCACCTGAACCAATCCTCATGTAACCCTCTTATCTCTATTAAGGTAGCACAACTCAGGGTTGCGAATGACCACAGTCACCAATTCTTGTCATGTGTCTTGCCCATGTATGTCTGATCTCTGAATTGTGTGTACTGAAACTCTAATTTCCCTCTGGGATTAATAAAGTATTGATTGATTGATTGATTGATTGAACACAACAAATCTGTAGAGTTTGTGCAGCTGAGACTCAAACACTTATCTGTTGAATCCAGTTAAGGCAAAGCTACGAG
Source organism: Nothobranchius kuhntae (assembly GCA_006942095.1). Lineage (NCBI taxonomy): Eukaryota > Metazoa > Chordata > Actinopteri > Cyprinodontiformes > Nothobranchiidae > Nothobranchius > Nothobranchius kuhntae. The sequence goes on from SSNQ01000099.1 coordinate 84,291, forward strand.
ACCCTTTTACTCATCTTTCCTACAAAAGTCACATTAATCCATCATTTTCATTTAATTACGGCACGTTTTGTATTTTATTGTAAAACGTTGTAAGAGAATTTTCAGCAGGGAAAATACTTTTATTTTATGAAATAAACAACAAAAAACAAACAAACAAACAACAAAGAACCTACTTCTCTACGTAGCTGGTTTCCGTTGAATCGATGAACACGGAGTCTGGAAGCTGAACCTGCAGAAACAACACGAAGAGTTCAGATCAGCAAACGGATCAGAACCTTCAGGACCGACATCGCTAAGATTCATAGGAACTTCTTCTGGAGGAGCCGACTGCGGTCCTCCAGGAGGAAACTGGTGTGTCTCTAACCAGCATCTTACTGGGAGGAAACACTGAACTGGAGTGGTGATGGGATCGTAGTTCCAGGTCCGCGAACTCACCACCGTTAAACCAGTAACAGAGCTTTCACGTGGAACGTTTTTAGATCCAATGTCAAATTTGTTAGATGTTACTAAAGAAGAATGAAAACTAAACAGAAGCATCTGTTTCTAAAATGTCTCAGAACGTTCTTCAGGGTTCTCCATTTCCTCGAGTTTGTTTCAGGAATGTTGAGTTGCTGGTATTTAGAACACGATCAGAAAACTTGGGAGACAAAATCTTTATGACAAAGTCGTCCTGTGTCTCTGGAATTGTCTCAGTTCGGGCGGGATAATCGCTCCGATTCCTGACCCAATCACAGGCTCTAAAGGCAATCTTATCCTGCCGTGTGTGGTGTGCTAAGAGTAATCTTTACTCATATTTTTAACACATCTGCCGTGTTTTTAGTGGTTTATCAGCGTTAGGTCTTATGCATTTTTATGTTGTGTGTTGTTTTTAACGTCTGTGAAGCACTTCTACACCGTTGTAAGGTGCTATACAAATAAAGTGTCTCTAGTAGGAATGAATGCTGTGTAAGTCGTTCTCTGGGGAAAAAAAATGGAGACTTCAGCCGTAGGAGAAAGTAGCTTCAGAAGACAGGATCTGGAGTCCTGATCTCTCCTGTGATTGGCTAACAGCAACACGACCCTACCACTGACTGTCTGCTCTGCAACGTTGATGTTTTATCTCCACAAATAACAAAAGCCTGGAGGAGTTCTGCCGTGTGGTGGAGTTGCTAATGCTAACAGTTAGCTTCTACTAGCAGAGACGTTCTCTGCTGTTTCCTGGACGCTAAACCAACAACAGCCTTCCCCGTCGTGAGTCCAGATGGGTGAGTCCATGAATGTTAGTGTCAGTGTGACGTAGATCTGTCAGGATTTTCTAATCCTAGAGTTTCACCGTCTGTTTTCTATCAGAAGCTGATGCAGCAGATAGGTGTAGGAGACTATTTTCATGTTCAGCCTGCATGAAACACTCAGAGTGACCCGTTAGAATCAGAAACAATCATAAAAATGGTTTTACAGTGAAGTCGACCTTTAAGAGCGCTCCGGTCTGCTTGTAAGAATGTCGGGATCACTCCGATCATTAATAGAGGATATTCAATGTGTTGAATGTGACTTGCAACCAGTCAGAAAGTAACATGACGAAAGCACATAACACGCTCCTACTCCACCGTGTTTCTGTACTCTGATGTCACGTTTGATCTCGACAGGTTTTGTGAGATCATCTGTCTGATCTGGGAATGTCTGGGAGTGTGTGGTGTGTGGTGTGTGAGCACACACACCAGAGGACCGTGTGTGGGTCTCATGGTCTCTCAATTATCCGACAAATTCTAAATGCTGCCCTGTGAAGCAGGTATTCCTCAAAAAGGAGATGATTGTGAATAAAGCGAGGGTCGAAAGGTAAGCAACAGACACCTCGTCCCCAGAGTGAATCGTCTCTTACGTTCTCGTAGTCATCGTCCGACTCGTCTCCGGTTCCGTGTTTGGAGGAAACCCGTTTCTTCCTGGTCTCTGGGAGATTCTCCTCCGCTGTCGACCGGAAGCTTCTTCCATCTGGAGATGCTCTTCTGACAAGAAAAGACTCCTTAGTTGGATTCAGGTCGGAAACCGGATCTGTGTCCAGTCGGCATCGACGGAAACCTCTAGACCTACAGATCGCTTT
>SSNQ01000099.1:93867-95718 GCA_006942095.1 Nothobranchius kuhntae
GAGCGCGTCGGTCCCAGGCAGCAGCAGAACCTGAACCACGCGGGAAGGTTCCTCTCACTGAAGCGTTTTCAAAACCCCGCCTCTCAGAGAGACGTCACTGAGAAAATGTTCCTGATGATGAAACTTTGGCTGAACAGCGCTTGTTCCCGTCTCCAGTGTGGCGACGCATCCGTGAGCCTGTCTGAGGAGAAGCCCAGAACCTCACGTCCTCTTCAGCGCCTATAGAAACATCTAGAAGCTTCAAGAAGCTACAATGATGTTCTGCTGAGCTGTGGTGGCCTCATGGAGGGGGCCATCGGCTAGCACACTGCTGCTAACGACTAATACATTCTCCCTCTCCTGATAATAACTTTTTACTCTCTTTGACGTTGGATGTGCTACTACTAGTTTACCCGTTTAATTATAGATTCACTAGGATAAATACAATAAAGTTTATCTCTCACCAAATAGAATATTTACTAAGCAATCACAATGTAACCTGTGTGTGTGCGTGCGTGCGTGCGTGCGTGCGTGTGTGTGTGTGTGCGCGCGCCTGCTCTGTCTTCTCAATCCCCAGTGAGTCGTGGAGGATGGCTGCTTATTCTGAGCTGGGATTCTCTGGAGGTTTCTTCCTGTTAAAAGGGAGTTTTCCTCTCCACTATCGCTGCATGCTTGCTTAGTATGAGGATTGCTGTAAAGACTCTGAGGCCTAGTCCACACGTAGCCGGGTTTTTTTTAAACAAATATCCTCCCCTCCAAAAACTTGCATCCACACCACCTCGTTAAAAAAAAAAACTGTCCACATGTACCCGGATAAATACGTTGTTAAGGACATGCCAGACCTGTAGGCGGCAGTACTTCCCCCGTTCTTAACCTCGTCCTTCGTCTGCGGTCTTCCGCAAGGAGCAGTAATTCCTCTTGCAAAAACAAACAAGCAAAAAGCGCTCGGACAATTGATAAAGCGAGCGCAGCTCTGAGGGCATCCATGCTGTCGGCTAGTGTAAACACAGGTCGCACACGTGATGTCAGCATTTTTTTGTCGCGGAAAGTGACGTTGCGGACCTTAAAACTCCGGTTTTGTCTGTCCACACGCAGACACCCAAAACGGAGAAAACGCAGATCTTCACTTTGGCCGGAGTTTTTAAAAAGATCCGTTTTCGTGTGAAAAAACTCCGTTTTCGTGTGGATGACAGGCCAAAACGTAGAAAAATATCTATGTTTTGGCAGATCCCCGGCTACGTGAATGAATGAACTGACCTGAATTGGATTGTTTATCATGTGAAGTGCCTTGAGATTACTCTTGTCGTGATTTGGCGCTTTATAAATAAAATTGAATCGAATTGAATTGAATTGAATCTGATTACACACGAGCAGGTGACCTGTCATTTCAGGTCTTTATGGTTTTAATTTAGATTTTAAAAGACAACAATCTTTACATTTAGAATTGGCTTACAGATAAAAAATGAATGCAGAAAAATAAAATACATATTAAATAAACATTCAGCCATTATTTCACAAGCAGAGCCGCATCAGATGGATGAAAGAGAGCTGCCGACCCCTGAATCAGCTCTGATCCACTAAACTTCCAGCTGTTGATAAGATTTTATATACTTTACACGTTTGTAACGTGAACATCATGGTTTATTTATGGTTTCCACATGCACAAATAACGACGATCTGCTGGTTCTTGGTTCAGTGAGTTCACTTCTCTCCTCCGCCTCGCCTGAGCTGTGCCTCATCACCTCTCCTCCGCCTCGCCTGAGCCGTGCCTCATCACCTCTCCTCCGCCTCGCCTGAGCCGTGCCTCATCACCTCTCCTCCGCCTCGCCTGAGCCGTGCCTCATCACCTCTCCTCCGCCTCGCCTGAGCCGT
>SSNQ01000099.1:96778-106778 GCA_006942095.1 Nothobranchius kuhntae
TCTCCTCCGCCTCGCCTGATCCGTGCCTCATCACCTCTCCTCCGCCTCGCCTGAGCCGTGCCTCATCACCTCTCCTCCGCCTCGCCTGAGCCGTGCCTCATCACCTCTCCTCTGCCTCGCCTGAGCCGTGCCTCATCACCTCTCCTCCGCCTCGCCTGAGCCGTGCCTCATCACCTCTCCTCCGCCTCGCCTGAGCCGTGCCTCATCACCTCTCCTCCGCCTCGCCTGAGCCGTGCCTCATCACCTCTCCTCCGCCTCGCCTGATCCGTGCCTCATCACCTCTCCTCCGCCTCGCCTGAGCCGTGCCTCATCACCTCTCCTCCGCCTCGCCTGAGCCGTGCCTCATCACCTCTCCTCCGCCTCGCCTGAGCCGTGCCTCATCACCTCTCCTCCGCCTCGCCTTTGCTTTGCGCTGCTAGAAATGTTCAAGTTTTGCTTTTGAGTTATGACCGAGTTGACGTCCCCGGATTATCCCTCACAGATCTGTGAGGGATAATCTCTGAATGTCTGTGACACCCACGGAGACTAAACTGTATTTTATAATCTAATTTTATTACTTATGAACGATCAGAATGAATCGGGACCTGATCCGACCTGGACTTGTTGTCATTTCATGTGTGTGTTAATAACGGGTTAATGTCTCGGCTGAAAAGCTGCTGTGATGTCACGCAGAAGGAATAACTCCTCATGAACTTAGTCAAACACTTCTTGACTCAGACCAGCCGTGCTGTCGGTCCGGTAATCTCTACTTGACAGAACAGTCGTCTACTCACACTTCATCAGGCTGAACTGACTCCCTCCCTTCTTGTGAAGATAACCTGCCGCGGAAACTCCTCCTGGCATTGTGAGGAGGTTCTGAGCCCCGATGGCTCGCATCGGCACCGGCCAGCACGTCTCTGGAGACGACATGGTTCTGCAGGATGGGACCAGAGCAGAGTTAGAAAGTGGAACCGTGGGTCTAAAACAGAACGATGAGCATGAAGGTGAAGAGGTTCTCCAAGTTGAACATCAAAATCAGAAAAAACCAAAGTTTCAACATGAAAACAGATAAAACACGGAGATGCTGCACCACACATCATCATCTGTGTTAAACTCAGGATTATTCAGATGCATAATTCTATTTTACGCCTTCTTCCGTTTCCCTAACGTGCTCTGGTGGACGGTTTTTAAGGCTCTGGACAGAAACCTCCTCCCAACCTGAGGTTCTTGCTCAGTTCTTCAGCTCAGAGCTGCTCGGGTGTTCCTACCTGCTGCTGAACCTCCTGTTAAGGCTCTGAACAACAGGGTGTCCCCCCAGCGCTCTGACCGTGGAGGTCAGAGCCGGCAAGAGGTCCACCACAGAGAGCCGATTGAACTCTCTTCCCTCGTCCCTCGGTGCTTCTGGCTCGATCCCCAAAGGTCTGTCCATCTGATCTCCTCGCTTCTCTGATCTAACCTTCTTCTGATGCCTCCCTGAGCTCCGGGTGAGTAATATGTGCCTGACCTTCCCCAAACGGTCTGAGACGGAGCAGTCTGGTTCAGACGAGAGGGAGGAAGAGTGTGGAGTGTGTGTGTGTGTGTGTATGTCCCGAGAGGCTTAAATAAACAAATTTAATGACGTTAACCATCTTCAAATGTGCTACTTCCTGGTTATCAACAACATCTACTGGCCTCAGGAAGTGTGTGTGTGTGTGTGTGTGTGTGTGTGTGTGTGTGTGTGTGTGTGTGTGTGTGTGCAGGACTCAAGTATTTAGTAGAACTTCAAGAGAACACCAGAACATAACGGCTGGGCGGTTCCAGAGAGCGTCTGAATGTTATGAAGGTGGTTTGTCTGGAAGTGCAGACGGAGCTGCAGGACCACACCTGGTTAACCTGAGAGTGACCCTGAGAGTGAAGCAGTGAATTCATCCTAAACTCACTTTGTCATCTCCGTGTGCGGGCCTCTGGAAGCACACGGGAGAACAACGCTGATTTAATACGACAAGGAAAGACTTTGCTCTTCATCCGCACTAGCCGTTAGCTCATCACTCCTGATGTCGCTGAACAGCGGTCAGAGAGGAATTATTTATAACCGTAAGCTAATCTGAGATTTCGCAGAATAAGTTCAGTCATTCTGATGGAAAACAGGCTGGAAAGTAAAAAATGCTGCAAGATTCCTCGTCTAGCGAACCGGATTTATCTGGGAGACGGGAGTGTCAACAGGGAGGAGTTGTGCCTTTGACTGGTCTGTTGATTCCAAGGCATGGACACACACACACACGCACACACACACACACGCCTCACACAAACACACGCACACACACACACGCCTCACACACACACACGCACACACACACACGCCTCACACACACACACGCGCACACACACACACAAACTAAACCATACCTCAGGTTAAACTGGGTCACTAATCTCCCAGATTAAACTTTAATTCTAAGGAAATCCACAACAAATAAATAAAAATGGACGGAGCCATGCGGAGACAGGCTCATGGTCTATTATCTAAACATTTCTGGCTTCTCAGAAACAAAACGGAGGTCAAACCTACATGATTTATTAGATAGAAGAGTGAAGAAAATAAAACAGTTTCCGTTTAAATTGTTATGGATGATTCAAACCGAAGTTCTCCACTGCTCCAAACTGAATAAATCCATAAGAGCTCCGGTGCAATCATGGATCAGACTCAGTCCTAAACTCATATTAATCCCAGTTTCCTCTCATTGGTTTGGTCTGGAACAAACTGGACGGGTTTCCCGCTGAGATAAAATCGGAGAACTGCAGCCTGACAGGAAGGGAAGCTCCGGAGCCGCTCACATACCAAACGTTTCCTCTCACGGATGAGATCCAGCCCAAGTTCCAGCTGACGGCCCTCTCCTGCTGCTGGAGCAGGAGGAGGAACCAGGAACGGAGCGCTGACAAACAGAAAGCAACTCTTGTTCCACATATAGCTTTATTCTAGTTATCATCCCGCTCACCACTATCAGTTCAGTCATCTGCTGAAAAAGCAGCAGCTTGATAGGAACCAGAAACCAGCAGTAAAGAGTTTTATGAGGTCAGTGTGTGTGTGTGTGTGTGTGTGTGTGTGTGTGTGTGTGTGTGTGTACATGTGTGTGTGTGTACTTACTACTGAGGACCACCATGATGTTTAAACCAACAGAAGTCATTTTTCAAAGTGAAGATATTTTTGTGGTCCTCACATTTTTAAAAGCTTACGCTTTGGTCATCTTTGGTGTGTTCTTACTGCGTCTAGTTTCTAATTTCATTTTTGTTTTGTTTTTAAAACACAGGAAAGGTTTTTTTTTGCTTTGCTAACATTTCGTTTGTTGACAGCAAAACATCCTCAGCTCTGAGGATGTTTTGCTGTCAACAAACGAAATGTTAGGAAGGCAAAGAAAAGCGTTTCCTGTGTTTTAAAAAGAACCAAAAATGAAATGGACTTACATTTTGGTTTACGAAGTAGGATTTGAATGAAGTTTTAGTTAAGGTTAGGAATAGATCAGCATTGGTTATGGTTAGGTTATCGGCATAATACAGTCACAAGAATGAATGGAAGTCAACGGATGGTCCTCACTAAGATAGAAAGAGAGACGTGTGTGTGTGTGTGTGTGTGTGTGTGTGTGTGTGTTGAAACTGAAACAGTTGAAGCTCTAAGCTGGAAAACCCCTACAAGTCACCTCTCAGGAAAACGTTCCTGGTAAATGAGGCCATTACTGAATGATGAAGAAATTATAAAACAAATGAAAAATAATTAAAAATAAAATAAAACAAGAATAAAAAAATTTATCACTGTAAGAAAGAAAAGCTTTAAAGAACAGGATCTAATGAGGCTTTTTTCATTTAACCAGCTGAAGATCAGCCTCTTTACACGACTGTAATGCAGGAGCTGTTTTTAATGAGGTCTTCTATTTCCTATAAAAACACAAAACTCCATGTAAAAAAACCAGAACTCCATGAAAAATCACAGAGCTTAGTGTAAAAATCACAAAACTCCATGTAAAAAACACTGAGCTTAGTGTAAAAAACACAGAACTCCATGTAAAAAAAACAGAACTCCATGTAAAAAACACAGAGCTTAGTGTAAAAATCACAGAACTTCATGAAAAATCACAGAGCTTAGTGTAAAAATCACAAAACTCCATGTAAAAAACACAGAACTCCATGTAAAAAACACAGAGCTTAGTGTAAAAATCACAGAACTTCATGTAAAAACACTGAGCTTAGTGTAAAAATCACAGAACTCCATGTAAAAAACAGAGCTTAGTGTAAAAATCACAGAACTCCATGTAAAAAAAACAGAACTCCATGTAAAAAACACAGAACTCCATGTAAAAAACACTGAGCTTAGTGTAAAAAACACAGAACTCCATGTAAAAAACAGAGCTTAGTGTAAATATCACAGAACTCCATGTAAAAAACACTGAACTCCATGCAAAAAACACAGAACTCCATGTAAAAAACACAGAGCTTAGTGTAAAAAACACAGAACTCCATGTAAAAAACGCAGAGCTTTATGTAAAAAACACAGAACTCCATGTAAAAAACGCAGAGCTTTATGTAAAAAACACAGAACTCAACGTAAAAAACACGGAACTCCATGCAAAAAACACAGAACTCCATGTAAATAACACAGAGCTTAGTGTAAAAAACACAGAACTCCATGTAAAAAACACAGAACTCCTTGTAAAAAACAGAGCTTAGAGTAAAAAACACATAACTCTATGTAAAAATACACAGAAATCTATGTAAAAAACTGAGCTCAATTTTTAAAACACAGAACTTAATGTAAAATAAAACAGAGATTACTGTAAAAATAACACTGGACTCCATGTAAAAAACACAGAACTCCATGTAAAAACACACAGAACTCACACACAATTCTAAGCACTGAAGCTGAATCTCGGACAATATTTCCAGTTTCAGCTTCTAGAGATGACCCCCCAGGATAAAAGCATTGTGTTGTTATAACGGTAAAACATTGCTTTAACCGCTGATGTCATTATTACATTTACAGGGAGTACTTTTCATCTTTTATTTATGTTTTTAAATCCTACAAAGATGATTGAGAATGAAAAAGGAAACATGGAACATTTCCAAACAGTCAGAGAGGAGCAGTTAGCAGACAGTTTCTGCGTCAAACTGATGTTATTAAACTACATGGAAAAACATTCATAAACATCAAAAAGTCATTTTTATTGTGTGTTTTGTTTCTGTCTAGACCTGCGTGATGTCATGTTCTATCCTCAGCTTCAAATAAACTTTAATAAACGTAGAAGCTGCTGTTTCCGTTCCGTTCTGATTTAAAGACTTCTAAACAACAAAAATCCGTCTGAACTTTGCTGAAGGCCTGAGCATCAGCGTCTGCACGGCTGCACGGTGCTGCGGTTAACCAACTCCCATAACTAACCCCCCCCGTCTGTAAAGGTCAGAGGTTAACCACCGTTCCAGAGGCCTGTCCAGGAAGCAGATGCACCTGAGGATGCTGTCCCCTAAGGAGGACGTGCTGGAGGCTGGACTTCAACCCAGAGAGCTTTAGTTTAGGAGTCGTCGCCACGGATCTACTAACTGCTGACGTTGTCATTTCTGTCTGGTCCTGCTAGAGGGGAAATTCACAAAGCTCCAGATTCAGAAGGATATCGCCTCATTCTGAACAAAGGGTGACGGATCTGCACACTTTCTAGCTGCGCGTCTCTTTTGTTTTTGCACAAACTGGTCTCCCACTCCCCCCTGCAGCGTCTTGGACTCTAAGACAATAAAAATATCAAAACCCGCTCATTCCACACATTTGCTGCTGCTTTCAGATAAATGGAGGAACACACAAAAGCAGAAGAGAAAGACAAGACTAGCGTTGCTCACACGTGTAGAGGTGGGCTCGTGGAAAGCTGAAATATTAAAACCAGGTCCTCTTTCTAAACCTGTATTTCCACCTCTCCCTGTGCCCAAATATGGCAGAAGGACTCAACAGGAACTCCATCGGCTCCTACAGCAGCTAACTGAACCCTGTGACTTTCCTGATGAAACCTGTTTGCTTCTGCAGCTCCGGTGGACTTAAACCTCGGTACCAATGCCTGAGAACATCAGAGAAGTAAAGCTGCACATGACCCAGCGGCAGGAAGCACCAAAGCACTGCTGAACACAAACCTCCTTTCCATTCCTTCCCCCTGAAACCATAGTCAAAAACCAGCACACATTTCCCATAAATCTCTCATCTTCTCTTCTCGAACCCCCAACAGACGTTACCGTGGAAACGGCGACTTCATTTCCACGGGATGATTTAATCTCGATACCATAGAAAGTTCGACAGAGCCCTAAACCCTGACCTCATGGTCCCGTAACGACGAGACTCAGCTGTACATGCTGCCGTTTCACTCGAGCACCAATAAAGAGTTTTAGTTTCACGTGGAAAGATTCAGATCTGAGCAGCAGCTGAAGAAAACCAACACCTCAGAAGATGGGTCTCAAAGAGGTGCTTCACTGAGAAACCATTTTTTACTTATTATTTTTGAAAGTGATCGCTCACTCTGAGTGTTTCATGCAGGCTGAACATGAAAATAGTCTCCTACACCTATCTCCTGCAGTAGCTTCTGACAGAAAACAGACGGTGAAACTCCAGGATAGAAAATCCTGACAGATCTGCGTCACCCTGTCACTAACATTCATGGACTCGCCCATCTGGACTCACGACGGGGAAGGCTGTTGTTGGTTTAGCGTCCAGGAAACCGCAGAGAATGTCTCTGCTAGTAGAAGCTAACCATTAGCATTAGCAACTACACCACACAACAGAACTCCTCCAGGCTTGTGTTATTTGCAGAACAGAGTCAGTGGTAGAGTCGTGTTGCTGTTAGCCAATCAGAGGAGAGATGTCCACATATCAGGAGATAGGACTCCAGATCCTGTCGTCTGAAGCTACTTTCTCCTCCAGCTGAATTCTCCGTGCTGAAACAGGTGCACCGGAGCTTTGTTTCTCCCTCAGTAAGACTTATAAGTCACTCATTCCCACTAGAGACCACAGCAAACATGTTAAAGATATGGGTGAAGGACCTGTTTAAAGGGATGACACGGTCAGAAGCAACCCTCGGGTAGGCTGTGGTGTTTAAACCAGACTCAAGTGGGACAGTAGGGTCCAAAGTGGGACCAGAACCCCCTCTCCATCAGCACAACCATGCTGAAGCGTTGCACCAAGCAGGATGGATCCATGCTTTCATGCTGGTGACACCAGATTCTGACCCAACAGCTGAAATCCAGACTCATCAGACCTGTAAAAGGTTTTCCAGACTCTTCTGTTCCAGTTCTGGTGGTCCTGTCAGCTTCTGGCCTCAGGTTCCTGTTCTTAGCTGACAGGTGAGACACTTAGGCCTAGTCCACATGTAGCCGGGTTTTTGTAAAAACGAATATCCGCCCCTCCAAAAACTTGCATCCACACCACCTCGTTTCAAAACAAAAAACTGTCCACACGTACCCGGATAAATACGTTGTTAAGGACATGCCAGACCTGTAGGGGGCAGTACTTCCCCCGTTCTTAACCTCGTCCTTCGTCTGTGGTCTTCCGCAAGGAGCAGTAATTCCGCTTGCAAAAACAAACAAGCAAAAAGCGCTTGGACAGTTGATAAAGCGAGCGCAGCTCTGAGGGCATCCATGCTGTCGGCTAGTGTAAACACAGGTCACACACGTGATGTCAGCATTTTTTTGTCGCGGAAAGTGACGTTGCGGACCTTAAAACTCCGGTTTTGTCCGTCCACACGCAGACACCCAAAACGGAGAAAACGCAGATCTTCACTTTGGCCGGAGTTTTTAAAAAGATCCGTTTTCGTGTGAAAAAACTCCGTTTTCGTGTGGATGACAGGCCAAAACGTAGAAAAATATCTACGTTTTGGCAGATCCCCGGCTACGTGTGGACAGGGCCTTAGTGTCGCCTTCTGCTGCTGGAGTCCGTCTGGAGCAGCTGGTGTGGTTCTGCAGACCTTGGTAGGAACCAGTCTGACCATTCTCCTCGGACACCAACTGCTGCTCGCTTAACTCAAACCACGTTAATTCCTTCTTTTGTGTTTTTAGAGCAGCTGTGAGCGTTACCCCCACCCACACCCCCTGCGCGGTTGTTCTGGGTGATTTTTGGGAACGCACTTCTCCCAGCTAGGGTTTTATTCGCATCCATGTTTGTGCGTTACTTTCAGCCTCACCGTGTGTGTTCAGGGTTTAAAGTTACAGGTAGAGAAACGTGACTAAACTGGTGCTGCGGGGTTACTGGGTCTGACTGAACAGCTAGTTAACCCTAACTAAACCAGGCTCATTCAACAACTTCATTCACAAACATCTCCGTCCATCCGGATCTCCAGCTTCGGCCAATTTTAGGCTCAAACATCTGCTGAGCAACACCTGAAACATCCTAAAATAGGACGTGACAAATAGCCTCTTTTGCAACGCCGTTACATCACTGAGCCTTTACAACCAGCCGGTTAACAGTAGCAGCAGCTGGCGAAGCTCCTCGTGTCGGTTCCCAGAATAGTTACACATCTGCTGAGAGGTGAAACGCCACGGCTTTGTGAGGAACGCTCTGATCACTGATGGACCCAACTCTTCAGTGTCTCGAGGTTTCACCGCGGAGCAAATCAGGAAAGGAACTTTAGCAACATTTGTAAGGTCAAAGAAAACGAAAGGAAACTAAATCTGTTCATTTTCCAACCTAAATACCTGTTTGTGTTTGTTACTGAACAGAAAATCCCTCTGAGGCCTTTTTCTTTGTCACAGAGGCAACAAAAACCTCAGCTGGAGGTCAGGGTTGGCGTGACAGCATGACCACTCCAGTCCTGATTCATGCTAGCAGTGACGAGGACATTTCCTATCCAGAAACACACTTTTAAATCTAAAGAAGAAACGTTTCTGTGTTCTGTTAGTCATGGCACTCAGGGAGACAGCGTTGTGCACAAATCAGAAATCGCTATCGGCCCTCAAAACCAGAATCGGTGCATTGACCCTGCAATCAATAACGGATCTTCAGGAAATGAGACCCCAATCCAGATGATGCAAATCAGTCATAGGGATGCTACGGTGAGACGGTCCAACGCCAGAAACAATAAGACACGACTTCCTTAAACGAATGCAGTAGAGGAGTTGATGAGAGACGCTTCAAACATCAGAATCCTGATGGAGACAGAATGATCTGGAGGAGGACAAACTTACACGACTTCTCTTTGTTCCCGATAACCCATCCTGCCAGTCGCCTTGGAGCTCTGAGCAAAAGACTTCTTACTTCTCATCAAAGGAGCGGACATGCCGGCAGGAGCACAATACACTGTACAACCATACTTTTCTATCATATAGAGAAAAAAATGGACAGATTTATGGTGAGTGGACGGGAATCCCGGGTGGAGGACACAGATGTGGACCCATACGAGCAGAGGCAGAAGAGTCAGAAGGTCAGTGCAGCTGAGAAAACTCTGATGCATCGGTTAGGAAGTCTGTTGATGCTCTGAGCCTCCTGATGATACACACCAGCCGTTTCCTGATCAAGGGGGAGCTCTTCCTCCAGGCCCGGCCTCTGATTGGTCTGTCATGTTCCTTCCTGCTTCCTCTAAGACAGCAGCTGATTGGCAGCCAGCCACAGCCACTACAAACACACACACAGGACCTGAGAAATGGGTCGGGGGAAATTCCATCTCATCAGACTGGAACAATGTACTCACACACACACGCACACACACACACACACACGCACGCACGAACGCGCACACACACACACACACACACACACACACACACACACAGAGACACACACACACACGCACGAACGCGCACACACACGCACGCACGCGCGCGCACACACACACACACAAAGACACCAGAGCTACAGTAACGCTGATCAAACAGGAAACATGGCTGCCAGAACAGGAGAAGTTGTGATGTCATCTTATTAAGTCATGAATAAAACTGTGAGCTCAACAAAAATGACCGAAGGGACATTTTAGCCATTTTTAAGTGTTCCTGTGTGAGGTGATTCCAGAACAGCCTCTGTTTAGAGAAATAGAGCCAC
>SSNQ01000099.1:111778-117137 GCA_006942095.1 Nothobranchius kuhntae
TACCATGAAATCAAAGATGTTTTAACTCATAGAGAAGGTTTGACTAAAGCTGAGTCTGCAGGTATTAAAAAAATAACAGATGAAGTACATTTATCAGTATACTGATACATGTTTCATGTGAAAACACACCCAGAGCCCTCAGTAAAACATACATAAAAAGCTAAAGACCAAGTTCACAGAGAAACTGATCTTTTTACTGGTTATTTAGAAATGTGGTCGGCCACTCTGAGCTCAACATGCAGACTGAGCATGAGAATAGTCTCCTACACCTATCTCCTGCATTAGTCGCTGATGGAAAACAGACAGGGAAACACTCAGATTAGAAAAGCCTGTTATTATAACTACATGAAAAACAACCCCAACCCTAACCATCTCAATAATAAACAGACCAAAGTTTTGTAAACCACTGATACTAATGTATTATTGTGCTTATTATAACAAATACGTCCATCCATTCATTTTTATCCAAAGTCGGGTCGCGGGGGCAGCAGCCTAAGCAGAGAGACCCAGACTTCCCTCTCCCCAGCCACTTGGGCCAGCTCTTCTGGGGGAATCCCAAGGTGTTTCCTGGTCAGCCGAGACACATAGTCCCTCCAGAGTGTCCTGGGTCTTCCTCTAGGTCTCCTACCAGTTGGACGTGCCTGGAAAACCTCCCCAGGGTTAGATTCAAATGAGACGATGTACAACAAAGTTATTTGGTGCAATTATTTTGCATGCTGTTAGGACTGGGATCCTTAGGAGTGGTTTTCTGTTCTGTCATTTAATATGTTCTTATGTGTGCAGGTGCCTGCATGTGATTGGTCGAGACCACCAGTGGGGCAATGTGATTGGGTGCCAGGAAGGAGCTGATGTTCTAATGAGTGTCGGCCTTGGGAGTGAGAGATCGGAGTTCAAATCCCGGTTGGGTCAAACCAAAGACCATAAAAATGGGACCCAATGCCTCCCTGCTTGACACTCAGCTTTAGGGTTTGGAGTGCAGCTGTGTCTGCAGCTCACCGCTCTGCATGAGGAAGGATCAGATGCGGAGAAAACATTTCACACAGCGCTGTGGCAGCTAATGGGTCTTTAACTTCAAGAGGAACGTCACGTCGGCCAACTGTGGTTCCAGCCTTGGCCCATTCCAGCAAGCCATCACCTTGATTGTTGCCCAGTGTGAGTAATTTGTTGTCACACCATGTCTTGTCTCCCCATTCTGTTCTGTCATGTGTCTCTGTTAACTGCTCCCACCTGCCTCTCGTTTTCCAATTACCCAAGCTCCCAGTCCTCATGTTTATGTTTATTTACTTAGCAGACACTTTTATCCAAAGCGACTTACAATTTCTAACCTATAGGGCATGTTGTGAACTGTGGGGGAAACCGGGTCACCCGGAGAAAACCCACGCATGCATGGGGAGAACACGCAACTCCACGCAGAAAGGCCGCAGCCGAGTTTCGAACCTGCGACCTCCGTGCTGCGAGGCAACAGTGCTAACCACTGCGCCACCAAAGTCGCTCATGTATTTAAATCCCTTCAGTTGTGTGTCTCTTGTTGGTTCATTGTTTCATTGTCCAGCGTGTGTTCTACATTAAAGACATTTACTCGTTCTGGTTTATCTGCCTGCCGGCCTTCCTCACCCGCATATAGATCCTCGCCTCCGCTTCACTCACCGCCGCGTTGTGACAGAATGAACCAACCCCCTAGATGATCCAGCGGGGAGGTTCTCCCTTGGGAGTGCTTGCTCCAGTTCCTAACTTCGGATCACCGGCCGGCTTCTCCTCCTCCGGTGTCGCCTCGCTGTAGACGCCGCCGCCGAGCCCCAGCCGCGGCGGTCCCCTCCACCCTCCCGGAGCCAGATGAGAGGTTGGACCGGGAGACGCTGCCAGACCGCTCCTGCTACGTGGGCACCAGACTGGCTGTGTGCTCCCCGGAGTTGGCCCACGGCATTGGGAAGGATGCCGGGCTCCACCGTCACCCCTTGTCCCAGGACAGAGCCGCGAGCTCGCCGCTGCCCCGGCTCGGTGCGCCAGCTTGGACCCGCCCCCAGTTGGATCAGCGGTCCCGTCTCCGGTCCGGTCAGCGCCTCCGTCATCTGCAGGAGGAGGGACCACGCCTACAACCCAGCAGACAGAGCTCGCCGGTCTCCAAGTGGAACTTGGCCGGATCCGTCAGCTCATCAGCCTCCAGGAGTTCCAGCTGGACACCCTATCCTCCCCGAATCACCAGGTGAAGGTGTCAGTCCAGTCAGCAGCTCCCTCGTCTCTAGGCCAAAGGATCAAGCCCGCAGTCCACCCAGCAGAGCTCGCCGGTCTCCAAGCTGAGCTGGCCCAACTCCATCAGAGCCTCAGTCTCCAGGAGCTCCAGCTGGACAATCTATCCTCCCTGCTTTCCAAGTTACCAGCGCCACCAGTTCAGTCAGCACCCGGTCCCGCCCCACCACTCCAGAAGTCGATGGTCCAGAAGTCGATAGTCCAGAAGTCGGCGGTCCATAAGTCAGCGGTCCAGAGGTCGACGTCTCCAGACCAGAGGTCGACGCCTCCAGCCCAGAGGTCGACGCCTCCAGCCCAGAGGTTGACGCCTCCGGCCCAGAGGTCGACACCCCTGGCCCAGAGGTCAACGCCCCCAGCCCAGAGGTCCTGGGGTTGACGCCCCCTCCAGTCCTGTGGTCGACGCCCCCTCCAGTCCTGTGGTCGACGCCCCTTCCAGTCCTGTGGTCGACGCCCCTTCCAGTCCTGTGGTCGACGCCCCTTCCAGTCCTGTGGTCGACGCCTCTTCCAGTCCTGTGGTCGACGCCTCTTCCAGTCTTGTGGTCGACGCATCCTCGTGTCCTGAAGTCGACGCCTCCTCGTGTCCTGAAGTCGACGCCTCCTCGTATCCTGAAGTCGACACCTCCTCGTGTCCTGAAGTCGACGCCTCCTCGTGTCCTGAAGTCGACGCCTCCTCGTGTCCTGAAGTTGACGCCTCCTCCACTCCAGAGGTCGACTCCTCCTCCACTCCAGAGGTCGACGCATCCTCCACTCCAGAGGTCGACGCCTCCTCCACTCCAGAAGTCGACGTCCCCTCCAGTTCAACATCTCCTCCTCCAGCTCAGAGGCCGACATCTCCCCATCCAGTCCAGAAGCTGACGTCTCCCCCTCCAGTCCAGAGGCCGACGTCACCCCCTCCAGTCCAGAGGCCGACGTCTCCCCCTCCAGTCCAGAAGCCGACGTCTACTCCTCCAGTCCAGAGGCCGACGTCTCCTCCTCCAGTCCAGTGGTCGACGCCGTCGCCTCCAGTCCAGTGGTCGACGCCATAGCCTCCAGTCCAGTGGTCGACGCCATCGCCTCCAGTCCAGTGGTCGATCATATAGCCTCCTGTCCAGAGGTCGTCGCCGCCTCCAGTCCAGAGGTGGACGCCGCCACCTCCAGTCCAGAGGTCGACGCCACCGCCTCCAGTCCAGAGGTCAACGCCACCATCTCCAGTCCAGAGGTCGACGCCGCCGTCTCCAGTCCAGAAGTCAAGGACGTCTCCTCCAGCGTCTCTGCCTCCGGTCACCGCCGGTCCTGCCCTCGCCAGGCGCGAGCCTCCCAGAGCCCGTCGTCTCCTCCTCTGGCCCAGATGCAGGCCCCCAGGACCCCGTCGTCGTCTCCTCCTCTGCCCAAGATGCAGGCCCCCAAGAGCCCGGCGTCGTCTCCTCCTCTGCCCCAGACGCAGGCCCCCAAGAGCCCGTCGTCGTCTCCTCCTCTGCCCCAGACGCAGGTCCCCAGACTCTACTGGCCCCTGCCTCCTCTCCACTGGTCCCTCGGCTCCTCTTGGCCCTCCTTCCTGGTCCCCCTCCTCCCGCCCTGTTCTGTGTTCCTGGGGGCGTCTAGGATCCGCCCTTTTGGGGGGGGGGGGGGGGGGGGGGGGGTACTGTCACACCCTGTCTTGTCTACCCATTCTGTTCTGTTGGAGAGAACATGGCGCTCTCTGCACCATGAGGAGGCCTACCTATCCTGGAAAAATAGTCTTGTACTTTACAAAAATAAGCTTCAACAAACTAGAACTGCTTATTTTTCAGCATTAATTGAGGAGAATAAGCATAATCCTAAATTTCTTTTCAGTACAGTTGCTAAACTTACACAGAATCATAGCTCTGAGCCCTCTATTCCCTTAGCCCTCAGCAGCAATGACTTCATGGGATTTTTTACAAGTAAAATTAATTCTATTTGAAACAAAATCTTTAGCATCCTCCCTAATGCGATTTCTTCTTCCTCAGTAAGTGAGGCAGCTTCAGAGGTGACTGTAGAACCTCATCTGTGCTTGAACCGTTTTGATCCAGTTGAGCTTTCAGAGTTATCAAAATATTAGCTTCATCTAAACCTTCAACTTGCAATTTGGATCCAATCCCAACCAAATTATTTAAAGATGCGTTTCCTTTGGTTACTGCCCCCATTCTAGATATAATCAACCTATCCTTAGTAAATGGGTATGTACCACAAGATTTTAAGGTTGCTGTAATCAAACCTTCACTTAAGAAGCCTTCTCTAGATCCAGATGACCCAATGAATTATAGACCCATATCTAACCTTCCATTTTTATCCAAAGTCCTGGAGAAAATAGTGGCCATCCAAGTATGTCAGCATTTAAACACTAATGCTCTGTTTGAGGAATTTCAGTCTGGTTTTAGAGAGTATCACAGCACTGAAACTGCATTAGTGAGAGTTACAAATGATATTCTCATGGCCTCAGATAAGAATCTTGTGTCTGTTCTAGTCTTGTTAGATCTCAGTGCTGCCTTTGACACAGTTGATCACAATGTTCTTTTAGAAAGACTTGAACATGTTGTAGGGATCAAAGGAACAGCGCTAGGCTGGTTTAAATCCTACCTGTCTGACAGATTTCATTTTGTAAATGTACATGACAAATCTTCTTCATACTCCAGGGTTACTTGCGGCGTACCACAGGGTTCAGTGCTTGGACCAATTCTTTTTACTATATATATGCTCCCAATTGGTAAAATCATTAGACAGCATGGGATAAACTTCCACTGTTATGCTGACGATACTCAGTTATATTTATCCATTAACCCTGATGAACCTAATCGGTTGGGTAGATTACAGGCTTGTCTTGAGGACATAAAAAATTGGATGACTCTTAACTTCTTGCTTTTAAATCAAGACAAGACGGAAGTTCTCATCTTTGGACCAGAAATCCAGAAAAGGAAATTGCTTAGCCAATCGCCTGACCTTAATGGCATTACATTAATCTCCGAGAACAAAGCAAGGAACCTTGGTGTTATCTTTGACCAGGACATGTCATTCAAATCCCAGGTTTCACAAGTTTGTCGGATTTCCTTTTTCCACCTTCGGAATATTGCTAAGATTAGAAGCATACTTTCCAGGAGTGATGCTGGAACTGTCT
>SSNQ01000099.1:120715-141701 GCA_006942095.1 Nothobranchius kuhntae
TACATACATATATTTAGTGAATAAAATGAGTGTAAATCGAATTTCAAGTGTGGTTGCATAGGATCTGCTGAAAATGGACCATCTTCATGATGACCGTAGACGAGTCGTAACAATGCAGAAGCATCATTAAGTCACCTGGGTTTGAAGTGACAGGTTGGTCCCTAACCCTAACCTGCTGCTAACTTGCTGTTAGACAGACCTTCTCTCTCTGCACCTCTAGACTCTTTATTATGTTTTAATGTTCAGATTCTTTTGAACAAAACTTAAAAACCATAGCTACGGTCATGGAATAATCTTTTAGATTATGATCATTTAAACCCACGGATAAATGAACACACATTAACTTAATGCCTTTCTGAGTTCAGGTTCAAACCACGAAGTGCACCAGGGGAATGGTCAGCGGCTCACCAGCCACACCACCATCCGAATGACTTGCAGATCTGCAGAGTTTAGCTCCAGCTCTCTCTGTTAGAACATAACCTCCTGTTTGTTTAAGACCTTCATGATGAAGAAGAAGGGATTTATTTCATAAACTCACCCATGGATTGCTGTGTCAGCTGAGAAGCTCCTCTGTCTGTCATCAGTGGTTTAAGACCAGCTCAGCTCCACTTCAGCCCAGTTCACTTCCTGGCCCGACGTTTCTAGAGCAGCTGCTTGAAGTGTCTCAACACCACACCCCTCGCCCCTCCTCTGACCACAAGACAAGCAGACTGCTCTTCAAACAGGCTGGTGGAGAAACAGCAGCAGCGTGAGCCGTAATCAGGCTTCAAATGGGGAGGATTCACTCGTTCATCTAAACGTTACAGCCACTGCTTGTTTCATGCAGAACTTTATGACTGACTTCCCCTTCAGGCTGCAGACTGAGCCAGACCTTCTGTTGTCAACACGTCACCTCGGGGCTGCAGTTCATGACGGCAGCCTGGTGCCCACAGGGAAAGTTGGACGGAAGAAAGAGTGCTGAGGGAAAACGAGACTAAATTCCTTCCTGGACGTGTTTCTGCAGCAAAATGAGATTCTGTTACACACAGATGAAAAATAACTGAATCCATAAAATCACTTTCCACAACAGGGTTCCTTGTCATCAGAGACGCCAGAAGTCCGTGCGAGCTCACGATTGCTGACCGGTAGCTGGTCACATGGTGTTAATCGCCTCTCATAACCCCTGTTAAATAATAATAATAATACATTTTATTTAAAAGCGCCTTTCAGGACACCCAAGGTCACTTGACAGAAAATACTTCATAAAATACAATAAAAACAATAATAAAACCCAAACAAGAAAAAACAAAGAGAGAAACAGTTCAATACAATCAGAGGTCATAGGCAGATTTAAACATGTGTGTTTTGAGTTTTGTTTTGAAAAGGGTGAAACTGTCGATGTTCCTGATGTCTGGGGGAAGTGAGTTCCAGAGACGAGGAGCAGAGCGGCTGAAAGCTCTGCTCCCCATGGTAGCGAGACGGGCAGAAGGAACCGCAAGATGGATGGAAGAAGAAGATCTGAGAGAACGGGACGGGGTGTGAATACTTATAAGGTCTGAGATATATGGAGGAGAGAGGTTGTGGATTACTTTGAAGGTATGGAGGAGAATTTTGAAGATGGACCTGAATTTCACTGGGAGCCAGTGAAGCTGTTGGAGAACCGGGGTGATGTGGTGAAAGGAAGGGGTTCTGGTGAAAATACGGGCTGCTGAATTCTGGACCAGTTGCAGTTTATGAAGGAGTTTGTTGGGGAGACCATAAAGAAGTGAATTGCAACAGCTTACTACAGGTTTACTACACGACGCTCAGCACAAAACTCGCCCCGATCTTGTGGATTCTCGCACGAGTGGAAAATCGGCAAAAAAAAGGTGAAACAGTCGCACAGTGTACACCCGGCTTAGAGAAAAGCCAGAGAGAAACGAAACGGCATGCTTTTATTGCCATGGACGCTTTAGCTAAGCAACGAACACCAAAATGAAATTATTTAATTTAATTTAATTGATTAATTAAAAAAGGATAAATACAGTTCATGTCATGTTCTGTGCCCCTCTGTCCCCAGCCTCCTCCTGTTCTCCTCCAGGTTCTCCTCTTATGTCCCTCTGGTTTCCCCTAGTCCCTCCCTGGTAATCCCCACTTGATTTTGTATTAGTCCTCCTCATCCCTCTAGTTGTTTATTTTTGCCCTTAGTCTTTATGTTTAGTTATTCCGTGTTTTATAGGTTAATGTTTATCTTCCCTCCTGCTTAGTTCTTTCCCCGTTTAGTTTATTGAACGCACCTGCCTTCCCTCCAGAGATCACTCACACCTGTTCCCCTGATCACCTCCCTCCGTGTTTAAAAGCCCTGTCTTGTCCCTCAGTGTTCGTCGGTCCGTTGTTGTCTGTCAGCGTTGTTTTGTCTCTTGAAATTTCTCCAGGTTCGTGCTCATAAGTGAGCTTCTGTGTTGTTTCTTGAGATTAAGCTTGATTTTGCGCCTTTGGATTTCTGTTCACCCTCCTTTAATAAAAGGAAATTTATTTTCTTAAAACCACTAATGCCTCGAGCCATTCTGGCCTTCTGCGTTTTGGGTCCTACCTCCTCCTGCACATAGTCCGGTGCTCGTCAGGGGTTCTTAATCCCCACTAAAGCTAGAGAAGAACCACTGGGACCTAGATCAGAGATCCAGTTGGAAGGACTGGGCTTGTTGCACTAGAAATCACCTCCACTACTTCCACTCAGGCTACGTAATCATGTAATAATTCAGTTTACTAGCCAATATAGCTAGACCGTCTCTGGCTTCACTTCCTGCTCAGCAGCTCTAAGCTGAGAACACGTGACAGAGGGGGAGGGGCATTTAGAGGACACCTCGGCCTGATTTTCAGGAAACAAGGGGATCTTTTTCATTGCTATGCAAATGATACCCAGGTATACATCCCTGTTAAGTTAGGCCGCCATCAGTTACTGAATTCTCTCTCGTCTTGGTGAGGCTTGAAAATGTACTGGATGTTCTCTAACTTCCTTTTTTTAAAATAAAAAGACGGAGGTTGTGGTATTTGGTCTTTGTGCTTCGTCTGAGGACTGTGCAGTTGTTGTTGGGCCACCGGCCCCTTTATTCAAACCTAATGTGACATCCCTGGCTGTCGTATCAGATCTAAGTGACTAAGTCCAGTTTTATCAACAGAGAAAGATCACCAAGGTAAAGATCTTGCTATGGAGAGTAGACACTCACAGGAAGCGTTTAGAGGCTGTTTCTGCAAAAGGAGGATCTGCTAAATATTGAGCTAATTTCTTTTTGCGGTGCTCAAATTTATGCACCTGACTTATTTTGTTTAAGCAAAAATTGCACACTTTGCCGATCCTGTAAACTTCATTTCACTTCTCAAATATCACTGTGTGTCTCCTATAAGATATAGTTACCAGAAAATTTTTATCGTAACAACTAACGACTTATACAGGAAAATCCTGAAGATGAACAAGGCTGTCCAGTTTTTACATCCCACTGTAAGTCCATCAAAGCCGTTTACAGCCTGTTGTTAGTTTAACTGACTCTCAGAGATAAGATAAAGGATTCATCTGATCAAAACCACTGTTGTGACCCTATTCATGGAAAACCAGAGAGGGACAGAATCACACCCACACCCACACGGAGTGATGAAAACTGAGATTTCTGAGCAATAAAAACAAGCTAATAAAACTTTAAGGGCAACACTGAAGAGGTTTTGACAC
Source organism: Nothobranchius kuhntae (assembly GCA_006942095.1). Classification (NCBI taxonomy): domain Eukaryota; kingdom Metazoa; phylum Chordata; class Actinopteri; order Cyprinodontiformes; family Nothobranchiidae; genus Nothobranchius; species Nothobranchius kuhntae. The sequence goes on from SSNQ01000099.1 coordinate 124,398, forward strand.
TTTAAAGCAACATACAGCAGCTGTAACGTCCAGAAAGGGTCATTTTTCATCTACATATGACCTACCTACCACCGGTCATCTACAGACATAATTCCATCCTCTAAAGTGGATTTTAAATTCTATCTCCCAACAAGCCAGAAGATTCTGCCGTCCTTGTTGACAGTTCAGGGGAACAAGATGTCAGACTATGTTCCCAAACAAAGCCTTCTTTTGATAAGACTGGAGGATTGCACGTTCTCATGAAAGATTAACTTTTACAACTCATACGTTAAAGGGACATTACGGAAGTTTGACGGCCAAAACATGTATAGAAATAATAAATGCCTTCTTCATACATTCTCCTGCAATGCCCTGGTCCTGTAGAATGAGCCCTGGCATTTTTACTGTGATTGCCTGTTTTTCTGTAAAATCACAGAAAAAGAGAGATGCTCGGGTCGAGCAGGCTGCTTCATGCGCGTTCACGCTCAGGCATAGCCCGTAGCATTTGCTATCCATAGCTTTAGCAGCAGAGAGAGAGGCAGTGCCACTTTGTCGCTGTTCCTAACGCCTAGTGACAAAGCTAGCTACATTTCTGAGGACCCTTAGCTACTTTCTGTAGGACTTTCTTCTAGATATTTCCTGCTAATTAGCAACAAAATAGCCATTTTCACTCCGAACCGTTCTTTGGTTTGACGTTGTTTCAGCTGTCATCAAGGATATAAATGTTACAGATACTGTAAATGTTACTAGAGTGTAGCTCACCTAGTAAGATGTCTGACTCTCATGCAGAAGTCCTGGGTTTGATTCTGGATGTGAACATAGTTTATTTAGAAGTTTCTTTTTTACATTAATGGTATATTTTTTACAGTAAGATTCCCAAATTTTTATTTGAGACTTGCCGAACGGCATTGAATTCACAGATAAAAAAGATGTGGGTTCAACTTTCATTTTGGAACAATTTTTCAAGCAAGGGAAGGGAATGATCTGAGCATGCAGGAGGACTGACCCATCATAAACCTTTGTCGGCTGTGCTGAAGAGAAAGGTACAGAACCAAATCATTTAATTAATTAGCTGCACGTTCTCCTGTCCTCTGTCCTCCTGGCCACACACACACACACACACACACACACACACACGCGCACACACACACACACACACACACACACACAAAGGTACTGTCTCAGCTGTTATTTTCATTAAAGAGTGTGCACGTACAGCATGCGCGCCTCGTGCACGAGCCTACTATTGAAGCTGCTGTTACACTTTTGGCCTGAGGGGGCAATCGCGAGCATAAAAATTCAAAACTCCGTAAAGTCCTTTTAAATAAACATATAGTTGAATGAACAAATGTTATATGAATAATAATATTAATGTTTGAATCATCTGTGCCTAATTCAATGAAATGAATTTTAATATTACAATGAGACATTTTGATGTTAAGATCAGTAATGTTTGGTTTAACAAGTGAATCATTATCTACACTCATACACAATGTTCATTAGATATAAAATACAGTTAACGTCATGCACATAAAGATTCTTTATCCACAGAACTAGAACATCTTTTGTATCTGGAAATAAAAGTGTGTTCTGAGGTTTGTTTGTTAACACCTCTTAACCTCTTTTGTAGCCAATATTTGTTCCTGCAGCCGCCGGCGAAACGTAGCGACAAAACAGGTAACAAAACCGTTTCTGTGTTTTAAAAAGAACGACAGCATGGAATCTGTGTTGCTGCTGAGCACAGCTGGTCATTTAGTGACAGACTATAGAAAATAAATCAACAGCTTTGGGTTTCATTTTCATATTTAATATTATTTTTTATGGACAATATGTGGATTTTATAACAGCTTCCCCATCCTGTTAGTCAAATTTATTTCATTTTTAGATGGTGTTCTCTCCTTATTGTGAAAATGTCTGCAGGGGTATCTAGTACAAACGAAGGCCTTGTGAGTTGATCTCTGGGGGAAAAGCTCTGGTGCTCCTGTTTCTGGAGGTAGACGTTAGTTGGAGGAGAAGGGAGTAAAAAATGGCACTTCCACTACCAGAACTTCAGGGTAGATTTACAGGAACCTCCCGACATGCGCGTGTCTCCACTTGACCGGGCCGGCTGAACGGCCCTTTTTAGGAACCTTCTGAGTACCTGATCAGGGGGGCTCCGAACGACCCGGTGGAGTAGCTGAGCAGAACCTTTGGCTAACTCACGCTGACTGGTTGTAACTCAGCAGATGTTGTCCGAAACAACCAGCATTATTAAAGTTAGAAGAGTTGCTGGTAAAGCAGACTGGAAGCAAAGGAAAATAAGCACTTAAAATCTAACTCCCATCACCGATAAACACGGCGGGATTACCTCACAGCTGTTAACTCCTGTCCTCGTAAATTAGGTCTGTGGGGAAATGTTCCTGTTTTTTCCAGTGTCAGGTAGACAAAGATAGAATAAATGCTTTTTATTATTATTAATATTACTGTGGATGATTTTTGACGCTGATCAGTGACATCACTCACTGCCAAAACAGTCGTGACATGCTGACGTCTGCGCAAAGTTCTGACAGGGCTGAAAATGGAGACACCAGCTGAGAGGACTGGGACATCCTATCTCCTGGTCAATTTCCCCCTCCCAGGAACTACCCTGGAGTTCCAGTAATGGAAACACAGCAATTGATGGCTTGAGAACCCCTGAGGGTCCAGGGACCCCGGTTTGAGGGCCACTGATCTATGGCTTGCTTTTCTATGAGGTCTTTTTATAGTTCATGTTATTCACCATCATTATGTTTAACCTCTGTGAAAGAAAAGAAAAAGATTAAAAAAAAAGTCCAATATCACTTTAATTCCAAAACTTTGTTGCTCCCAAATGGAAATGAAACGGAAGCACGCTTCTTCATAAGTCAGGTTTCAGCTGTCGCAGGAAGGATCTCCCGTGCAGATGTGCAGAAGCGGTGACCCGACCGCTGTCAGAGGTGAACACCGAGGTGTTGATATTCCGGCACCACTTCCATTTCCTCTCCCATGATGGATTTTACATGTTCCTGGTTGCAAAATCCACAATCATCTCCTTTGTTTTGTTCACATTAACGATGAGATGATGGTTTCCACGTCATTTCACAAAGGAATCCCCCAGGGCTCTGTGCTTGGCCTGCTGTCCAACTCTAGCACACCGAACAGCTGCAGAGTCAACGGGATTCTGAAACCACAAATCTCCTTTTTCATGAAGACTTTTTACTTTTCCATCAGAGTGTCACCTTCCTTCTTGTACATCGGGTCCTGAGAGCACTGCTGCAACAATACTCACACATATTGTAGTAGAAATGAATTTTTAACTTTTCTGTGTGGGAGTTAGAAGGGGAGAAGGTTCAAGGAGGTGTAGGTGTGTGTGCAAACATGTGGCAGGGATGAAAGGAGGCAGCAGGCGGGCTAGGCGGCAGATGACAACAGAAACTAGTCAGGTATTGAAAAACAAAAAGGTGGGCCGATGCAAATTTTTCACATCTCAGTTTTTTCATTGTTTAGATTAAACCCAGGTCTAATTCTGTGGTTTACATGAACGAGCGAACAGCGCAGACGCTCTTCATCAGCTCTTTCATTCCTGCTCCTTTACTAAAACCTACTGAGAAACAACAGAAGTTTTTAATTTATGTAGCATTCTTGCTTTTTGAACTTATTTCTTATATAATTTTAGGTTAGAGCAACATTTTGCTGTTTTACAAAAACAAAATTAAAGATTTGATTGAAAGTGGTTTTCTTGTGTTCTCCTTAACCCTTTAAAGAGCGAGTCAAGTGTCCTTCTCCACCCACGTATCAATTTTAAAAACTGCAACATTAGTAGGCGTTGCCTGGCGAACCGAGAGGGCGGAGCCGCGGCAGTGACAAAGACGACGGCTAACTAGACGATGCTAGCTCCCTTCACTCTGAGCAGTTATTAGAAGTGGAGGACGTTTCTCCCCCTACTTACCCAGACACTTGAGAAGAAAGGAACCAAGTCTATTTGGAGGAGACAAGCGGACCTGAGCCTTATTGTTTTGAGCTTGTGAGCTGCCTGAAACTAGCGGAACCGACCCAACAGAACCAGCTCTGAATGGTAAGTAGCCGTTAGCCATAGCATTAGATTAGCTGCAGGGTTTGGCTCCACGGCCCTAGAGAGCTAGAATTCAGCATGTTTTAGAGGGTTATCTGCTTCAACACACCTGATTTTAATCAGCAACAAATAGCTGAGCTGCTTAACAGCTAATCCAACCTGTTAAAGCAGGAAAACCACTGAAACGTGCTGGATAGCAGCTCTCCATGAGCCCTGGGCTTAAGTTATAGTCTGCTGCATAGAAAGTTATGAAAATACCCCATGAGAAAATTATTCTGTAATGTGTTCATTTATGTTACACAATCCCAAACAGCCCACTAAAACTGCCCTGATTTCATTATTTATTTACTGATACTAGCTGCTCTCTTGGTCGTAGGTGATCCTCTGGTGTCTGCAGCTGGTCTCCTCTGCTGGCGTCGTCAGGATCAGGAGCTTCCAGAAGAATTTGCCTTTCAATGACTCTTTCCCCCTTATTTGTTATATTAATTAAATAAATCTCAATTGATATATTTCCTGTTTTTGTTCATGTCCATAAATACTTAAACATGCTTGAAATTAAAACGAGCTTGTGAATTCAATTAATGTAATTTAAAAATATCCATTAAAATATAAAAACTGGAATCAAAATGAGACATTTGGCAGCACAAAAAACTTGTCAAACACAATATTTATTATAATAATTGTAGGCAAACAGGAGACAGAGCTGATGGAGGTTCTCAGTCATCGAAGGATGGCTGAAGGCTTTCCAGGAACAGGAGATGTGGTGTTGTCTCTTCTCTCTCTATTCTGCCAGATTAGCTGATAGGTTACAGGTGTGTGAGGACATCCTCATGCTGTCACAACCAGATGACAGGAGTTATCAGGTGATCAGCCAGGCTAATGAGATGCAGAAAGAAAACAAATTCAGGACAGTGTACAATATGTGGTGTTGCTCACCTTATGTGCTCTTATAGTTATTAACGTGTGCCTGCCTCATGGTGTAGAGTCCATATTTTGCTGAGTGTCCTGCAATAATGCAGGTTATTAGTTAATTTACTTTTGATAGCAAAAACAAAATATTTAATGTAAAAGTTATTTACCAGGTGAATCAGCTCACACGTCACCACCAAGTGTCACAGGGCCAGAATCAGTAGCCTCCTTCATGATGTCATGATGTAATCACATACTTATTTAATTGTTAATATCTTAAAAATTCTGAAATGTTTTAATTTTTTTTACCTTGAACAGTTCACTGAGCTTGCACTGTCACTGAGGTGGAAGCTGGAATCAACAGCAGACACCTTACATCTTGGTCTTTTCAGGGGTGTGGACGCAGCTCTGGGACCTTCTGGAAGATGAATTTCCGTCATGGTCCCCGTGGGTCACAAGACACACTGCGGCTGTGAGCTCTAAACTGGGTGGCTATGTAAAAGACAAAGAAGCAGCACATTTATAAATGTTTAAAAGAGCATAAAATCACGTGTAACAATAATCTGTAAAACAAATTAAAACTAGAAGGTGATAATAAAATGTTTACATAGAAGATTATTAAAAATAATTCACCTTTGCTACAGGGAAGGTTTCACGTCAGCCTGGACAAGTACATTCTTGAAGACTACTAAATCAGTCTGACAGCCAGTGTCTTGGGTAAATTTAGCCTGAAAAAAAATAGAAGCACGTTGTTGTTGTTTATAAAGTCAGATAATATACAAAAGAAACTGTCCTATATAGGCGCTTTATAACATCCCTAGTCTGTGATCGTTGTTATAATGTAAAAGTCAGTCACATATGATGTGGAGAGCCTGAAATGCAACCTCCTGAACAGAATTCCTTACAGAACCGGGTCACGCTGTAATGCTGTCTGTCAACTAGTGCTGCGTCAGTTAGAGCCACTGTTGCAGAATTACCGACGGACACAAAAACAATCCGAATTTTCTCCGAGCCTGACAGTAATAGTCATGTGGACCGTTTCGTCAGCCAGGGCTTCGAGATATGTTCCGATTCGCCGCTGATTCTAACCTTACATCCCATTCCACATTTTGTGAACTTGACAAATCAGCCCGAAGGCAGCGCAGACTGATACTAGCTAAATTAAGTGAACCACATCTCTCAAACTTTGCATTTAGGAAGGGAATTGTCTTTAGAAGATGTTAAAACTTTTATGTAGCTTACTCACCTCAGACTGGAGCCCGCCGTGGTGGGGGAGCAGAGTCGATGGGCTGCATCTAAATCGCGGAAGAACCACAGTGGGCACGGCCTCCCTCTTCAAACGGAGACGTGCAGAATAACCCAGTTCAAACTCCATCATGTTGGCGAAGGAATCGCGGGTAAAATGCAGGTTGCAAACTACAGCACCAGGCGGGAGCTGACTGTTTTCCAGACACCGATTGCGCGCAATCACTGGCACCTAATTTCTAAGTCCAGCGGAAAGGAGTGCAACCCCACAGAGCCACCGCAACCACACTACACTACACCGTCTCACCATACTAACACGATATGGAACACTAAACCCGAACTACTTTCTTAATAACACTATCAGCCAAACACTAACTAAACTACAACATCCAACAGCCAAACTAACACTAAATAAGTATGTATAACACTAAAGGCTACGGTAAAGACTAGGATATGCTAATGCTATATGCTAATGCTGAACTACGGCTAACCGTCCTACACTCGCTTGCAAATCCAACTCCCAACTCGCCACAAGGCGAGACTCTCGATGCTTTATAACTTTGACACAGAGCTGCTACGTAGTACTCTACTGGTTTACGTAGTATCTTACTCTTTAGCCATTGGCTAAAGTGTATTCAAAATGACTCAAACTCTATGTTTTAAGCTGAAGGTGGCGCTATACTGTGGTATTTAGGCAGAATTTTTAATAAAAAAAAAATGCACCAAAATGCTAAAATAATGAATACACACATTTAAAACACTATTAGACACTCATTTATACAATTCATCAGCAAAAAAAAAGTTAATTTAGATGTTACTTGCTCTTTAAGCACCAAAGTAGCAGAATTGCGACAAGCAGCAATGTTGGATTTAATAAGCCACAGCAGCAGAAATGAGCCCTAATGCAGTTAATGCGTTACACTGCGGGGGGGGCAGACACCTGTAACTTCAATCCAAGCAGCATTTGTGGGTGTGTTACTATTCAAATTTATGGAGTATTTAGAGCTTGAACCCCGCCCACCAGTCGCAGAGCCGCGGGGGTTGTCAGAGCGAGTGGAAAAGGGAAAAAGCACAATGCCAAGAGGAATGTTCAGTGCTGACGAAGCTCTTCGTGTACTACTGGCAGATTCGGATTCGGAGGAAGAATATTTCCTTTCCGAGGATGATCTGTGGTCGTCTAGCGAGACGGAAAGCGTGACTTCAGCGAGCAGCAACAGGGAGTCTGACGACACGGTTACACAAGCAGTCCATCCAGCCCTTACCTTGTCCGATGTTTCGCGTCACCGTGTCCGTGGTCGGGGAAAGACAGGTGGCGGGGGGCTCGAGCTCGTACCGGTCCGTGCCGGGTGTGTGTGTGTGTGTGTGTGTTGGCGGTGATGGGCCGGTGAAAACTCCGCTGGTGATCGATTCAGCCCCGGGGGTGTAAACCGCGGGAACTGCAGCAGGAGGGGGAGGAACCGCGGGAAACAAATCACTGCTAGCAGGGGGGTGGCCCAACATAGCCTCAGTGACAATAATAATGATGATGGCTGGGTTAGTTTGGGAGAAGAGGAACAGTATTCCAAGTGGATCAGGCGTTTTGATGAGCCAGTTGGATACTGTGGAGACAGGGATCTGTCAAATTCAGAACACATTGATTTTCTGTCAGTGTTTTTGGATGAGGAATTCCAGATCCTCATCACAACTGAAACTAACCGATATGCTCACCAATATTTAGAGAGGGAGGAACTGAAATCTAGCTCCAGATATGAGTGGTACGATGTAACTGTCCCAGAAATGAAAGCGTTCATTCAGTTCTGCATGGGGCCTGTGGAAAAGCCTGAGACTGGGGATTATATATATATATATATATATATATATATATATATATATATATATATATATATATATATATATATATATATATATATATATTATAAACAAAATAAACCAAAGAAGGGATGAGTGAAATGTGTTCATGACGCTGAAGCACCAAAAACAGTGTTCTTGATTGTCAGTGCGCCCCAGGGCAGCTGTGGCTACATCGTAGCTCATCCCCACCAGTGTATGAATGTGTGTGTGAATGGGTGAATGATACACTGTAGTGTAAAGCGCTTTGGAGTCCTTAATCTGAGAGGCGCAATACAAGTGCGGGTCATTTATCATTTATCATATGCAGTAAACATAACAAAATACCAATAAAGTAATAGATATTATATATATACATACATAGTTATATATGTCTACATAGGAATATGTATATATGTATCAAAACCAATAACAAAACTAAGAAAATAAGACAAAAACATAAAAAATAACAACAAAAATGTGATGCAATCCAATATGGCTGCCACCTGATGATGTCACAATATGCAAATTATGTGAGTGAATTTGTTCCTATCACAAAATTTGGCTCATACTGAAGATTTTTCTAACTTACAATATTCCTCTATCTCTAACCAGATTTAAGCTACAAGCTCTTTAAATAGTGATGTAAAAAACTCATATTTTACTGAAAAAACTGGCGCCTAAAGGGTTAATGGTTTTCTACATCTCAGGCTGCAACAGATTCCAGAAGAAGTCAGTTTTCCTGATCCCTCTCCAACACTCAGATATGTTCCAACATCTACAACTCCAGGTGATGAGCAGCTGCAGTTGGTCCTTGGTTATGGTTCCAGATGTGGTTCCATCTCATGAATCTGACCTGTTCCCTGGTTCCTTAGGCACTCTTCAGATCCCCAGACAGGTATTTTAAACATTTGTTCTATACAAGCAAAATCTTTTTTGAATATTTTTAGTCAATTCGATGATTCGCTGGCAAACAGGATGTTCTGGTCAGACGTGTTCATGGCAGCATTTAGGATCTGCAGGAAGGACCTGCAGAGGGATTATGGGAGGTGTAATGAAGAGTTGAGTCTTGCAGTTGGATGCAATGCTTACGCTCAGCAGAAGAACGAGGACGTCGGAACTAGAAGCTATAATCACACAACTCCTGTTTGTTTGGGACATTTTCTGTTGGGCAGACAAACAAAAAAAAGTCCAATATTTGTGAAGTAATGATGATGTTTCTGATGGTGGTGCAGAATCAAACAAAGCCTTTGGTCATCACGCCTACATGATGGCAGGCTTCTATTTTTAATCCCAGTGTGAGGTTCAGCTCTCACTGACAGGAAGTTGTCACGTCGTCTGAATCCTGTATTATTCACGTGGTTTAGGGTAACAGCTCCTCTATTTACCTCACATGTGGCATTGAAGGAGAAAATCTTCAGCTGACGTCGAAATCTGAAGGTTATTTCTGGGGGTGGGGGGGACTGATGGATCAGTGTATTTGTTTGTGGTTGTGAGAGTTTCCATTCACCCATATGAATGAACCACCAAGGTAACATTAGTGTGTGTGTGTGTGTGTGTGTTTCTTTCTGAACATGGAAATGTTCTTAAACACAGTTTAATCCACATTTAGACGGAGATTCTGGGATTGATGGAAGGAACCCTAAGCAGAAATATTTATTGAGTTTTTTGGGACAATTTAAATATATTGAATTCAACCTGTTGTCACAGTTTGGTTCTGCATTTTATTTGGATTCATGTTTGCATCCCTGCAGAACTCTGGAAAGTAGTTAGTGAGCACACACCAATGACAATGCGACGTTGGGTATCCGGCTAATACCACGGTCATGTACTCAACTTCTCCAATACTACAGGCAGTGGTGGTTTTACCATTAGACATAGGTCGGCGGCCGCCTGGGGCCCCCTTATGTTGGGGGGCCCCCTAGCCCTGACTGCTGGCACCACTCGGTTAATAACACTACGGACCATTCCTTTAAGACGCGATGACGTCGTTTTTCTATGTAAACATCAAAAGGAAGCAGAAAAGGAAAGACAATGGAAAATGTTTAAAGGGAGGAAAACATGGACCAAAATGGAAAATAGAAGAAAAAAAAGAAAGGCAAAAGCACAGGAGCACTGACAGGAAGAAGAAGGCACTCAAAGGGAGAGAAAGACAGGAAAAAAGAGGAGGACTAACAAAAAGTTTATGTTTATGTATTTAGCAGATGCTTTTGTCCAAAGCGACTTACAAGTGATAATCGGCACGTTGCCCTTGAGGCTAACAACAACAATTACAACGACAACAACCAATTTCCAGTCAGTCGTAGGTGGCAGTGAGGCAGCATGATGAATCATGGAGAGGAGGGAACAAGGAGTGGACAGTAGAGAGGGGGGATGGGTGCAGGGAGGGTGCTAGTTTAGAAGATGCTCTCTGAAGAGCAGGGTCTTCAGGAGTTTCTTGAAAATAGAAAAGGAAGCCCCTGTTCTGGTAGTTCTTGGTAGGTCATTCCACATTTGTGGAACGATGCATGAGAAGAGTCTGGATTGTCCCGAGCGTGGTGTAGGCACTGCTAGCCGACGATCCCGTGATGACCGGAGCGGCCGGGCCGAGACGTAAGCCTTTGCAAGAGGATTCAGGTAGACGGGAGCCGTACCATCTCGGACTTTGTATGCTAGTGTTAGCAATTTGAATTTGATGTGTGCTGCTAGCGGTAGCCAGTGGAGCTCAATGAACAGAGGGGTGACGTGTGCTCTTTTTGGCTGATTGAAGACCAGATGCGCCGCTGCGTTCTGCCTTTGAAGGAGCCAGAGGTAGGAAGTAATTTTGGATTGAGATATTGTGCTGTATGGATGGTTTTGCTGGGATGACAAGTAGTTCAGTTTTAGAGAGGCTGAGCTGTAGATGGTGGGATTTCATCCATTTTGATATGTCAGGGAGACAGTTTTGATATTCGTGCAGAGACAGTGTAGTCGTCCGGTGGAAATGACAGATAGAGCTGGGTGTCGTCTGCATAGCAGTGTTAGGAGAAGCCATGTGATCGAATCATCATCATCATCAACCTTTATTTATAAAGCACATTTAAACGGCGACAACACCAACCAAAATAGATAAAACAAATAAAAACTATTAAAAAAACAAACAGGAAAGCACAAGGGTTAAACAGTCTTGGCCGGGAAGGCCAGGGAACAGAAATATGTCTTCAAACGTACTTTAAAAGTGGGAAGGGAGGGGGTAAGTCGGACCATCAAGGGGAGTTGGCTCCAAAGTTTAGGCGCACAAACTGAAAAAGCCCGTTCGCCACGGACCATATAGCGGGCAGGAGGGACAAGCAGAAGGTGCTGGTCAGAGGACCTCAGGGTTCACGCCGGAACATAGGGACTGAAAAGATGTACCAAATAGGAGGGGACCATTTCATGAATAGATTTGTAAACCAACAGGAGAATTTTGAACTTCATGCGAAACCGAACTGGAAGCCAGAGTAAATTTGTCAAAACAGGGGTGATATGCTGCCGTCGGTCTATACCAATTGGAGGCGTACCACTGAAGAGGAGGGAATACCATATAAAAAGGAGTTGGCATAGTCCAGACGTGACGTTACAAAGCCATGACCAACTGACTGAAGATCTTTTTTGTTCAGGACAGATTTTAGTTTGTTATAGCCAACCGAACTCCACTACCCCGCATTCACAGCGCCAGTCTTCCGGTTCACGTCACACGCCATCTGTACATAGGGAAGTGCAGCACAACTCCGACCCACTCAGTCATCGTTCTCACAGAACCGTGTTCAGAGTTCCGACCAGATCCAACCAAATCATTCAGCCTGTTCTGACCAGATCAGCCCGAGCTATCCAACCTGCCGACTCCAAGTAAGTCAGCTTTGTTACCATTTGGAACTGCCGTACGCTCCCGTTTTTATACGCGTTGCGCACCCCGGCTCCTAGACCAAACCGCGTGAGTCTAGCCCAGCGTCAGTCACTCTGCGCTTGGTTCTAAAGACACGCGACACCCCAAACTCTCGCCAAGTCAGCTCAGCTCCAGCCAGATCTTATGCAATGATTTTGCACAGAAAAGGGAGGAGAGAGATAGGTCGGTAGTTCTCCACATGATTTGAAGGAAGAGATGTGTTTTTTTTTAGCAGTGGTTTAACCTGAGCATGCTTAAGAGAGGTGGGAAATGTACCGGATGTCAGTGAAGTGTTGATCACATGTGTGACTGCTGCGGCTACTCTAGGAGCAATAGCTTGGAGCAGCTTAGTCGGAATGGGGTCGAGTGGGCATGTAATAGGGCGGCTGCACGTCTCTTAAATACAAAAAACACAACATAAACACACCATCTTGGATGGGATACATGACAGGATCCCACAGAGCAGTGCTACGCCCTCTGCTGTTCTGGTGAGGAATTGCTTTGCAACACTTCACAGGAGACGGAGGAGTCTGAGGGTGTTTCTCAATGCCAAGGAACCTCGCCTTGATGTCTTGGCCCCGCCCCGGTTGCCTAGGAGATACATCAACGGGAGCCGCCAAGACGTGTTTCAATGTTCATGTTCTACCGAGGCGTGTGTTCTTCATTTGTTAGCCGTTTAGCTAGCTGAGCAAGGATACACGGGAGGTGTCTTGTAGCCTAGCCTTGGTCAAAAATTACCCACAATACACCGCGGTATTTTCAAAAGGATGGCGGATCAGAAGCCGGCAGCTACTCCGGGGACAATTTTCAAATTTAAAAGTAAGTCAACTAATTTAAAATGTTTTTTTAGATCCAAAGAAGTTATCTATGGTTGGTCAGTTGCTTAGTAGTTGCAGCTTCGGTGGCTAGCGGGTAGTAACTCACTTATATATTTAATTTAATAAACATATACACAATTTAAAAAGTAAAAGGCTCATTATATGTATATATGTATATATATGTATAGAAACTAATACGTATAAAATAAAACGTTATCTCCCGTGTCACGTGACGTTACGTGACCGCCGTGGAAGCCGCGGTCACGTGATGCAAGTCTGTTCCATTTAACCATTTTCTTTGACCAAGGAAGGACCGTGTCCTCGTAAGCAAGGCGCCTTGACATTGAGAAACACTCTGAGAGCAAATTGTCTCCATCCGGCCGTCCGTGTCTCTCCCTCGTGGAGCTGACGGAGACGTACAAATTAGGCTCAACACCACACGTGATTTCGAAAGTTACAAGCAGGGAGAAAGACCGCTGAATGTATCCAGAAAGTAAATGGATGGACTGATGGTCCGCTTTTCAAAACGGATCAATTTGTTTTTATTCATTAAATTCTGGCTGCTGACCACAGAGCTCCTCTGTTTCTGTGGTATAGTCCTGGATCCTCTCGCTCCCTGCAGGAGGACCTGAATGGTTCTGAATCCAGGGAATATTTACAGTTTCTAACCTGAATAAACTCCAAAAGAAGAATACATAACGTTTGCCCTTTTGCACCTACAGAAAGTGTGTTTGTTCGTCAGAACAGAAACCCCGAGTGTGTGTTTTCATGTGTGTGTTAAAGGGGATGTTGCCATTTCCCCAGTAGTGACAGTAGCGAGCCCACGTGTCACCTCTCCCTCCTCCTCCCACGCTCCTTACAGAGAGGAACAGACAGCGCTATAATTGTCTCTGACAGGAAATGAGCAGAACCACACCAACAGACTCTCGCTGTCGCTGCGGCCCTGACTCATCTCTGCCTCTCACCTCGCTCGCCCTCGTTCTGCTGCTTTCAGCCTCAGTAGCTTTCAGTTTACTCAAACTTCCACCTGCTTCACGACCCTGCAGCTTTCAGCCTTGACTGTACATGATGTAGGACAGACTCTCTGCTTTCGTTTAGCTTTTCATGCATAAAGTAGAACTTTTGTTTCTTTTTGAGAACTTTAAACGATTTATTGTTTATTTTAGAGAAAGTGTTAAAACCTTAAACAACTACAGGCTTTTCCTGGAGCAACATGTTTTATTTTGGGTGGGATTGGAGATGTTTTATTTGGTAGAAGTCAAAGGTTGTTTTAGATGTCACTTTTTTCTGACATTTAAAAAGGGGGACTCCAGGGTGTGTTGCAGCTACAGGAGTACCACACTTCTAAGCCCCCCTGCAGGTCTATTCAGGGTTCTGGAGAGGAGGGCCCGTTGAATAGTCGAACCTCAGATTCAGGAGGAGCAATGTGGTTTTCATCCTGGCCGTGCAACACTGGACCAGCTCTATACACTTAGGGGGGTCCTGGAGGGTGGGTGGAAGTTTTCCCAAACAATCTCCCTCCCTGATCTCTCGGAGGGCCCTGTGGGGGGCACCTCAGGAGTACGGGGTACCGGGCCCTCTGATACGGGCTGTTAGGTCCCTGTATGGCCAGTGTCAGAGCTTGATCAGCATTGCTACCAGTAAGGTGCACGATTTTTACTCGTGACAAAATAACCAGAGGGGATCAGTAAACAGTGGAAGGTAACCTGTGCGCTCCACAGAAACACAACTCAGCTGAAACATGGTGTTGCTGCACATTCAGCTCAGTTTTATGGCTTTTTGTCAGACTGAACCAGGAAATGGCCTGTATTTGATGAAGTGCCTTATAGAGTCCTAGAACCCCCCAAGGTGCTTTACAACACAATCAGCCATTCACCCATTCACACCCTGGTCAACACCACGTGTCAAGTACACATACGTGTGTGTGTGCATACACATACTGTGTATACGTCATTTACTAACTTTGGTAGAACCGTTGTAATGTCAAAGTTGAATGTTTGTTCATTGTTTTTATTAACTGTGTTTAATGTAACATTTTTATGGCGGCCATCTTGGCCAGGGCACCTTCACAAAAGAGACTGGATCTCTAAGGATTTTCTCGGTTAAATAAAAAATAAGATACAAAACCAATTTAGTCCCAGCATCGTTCCAGAAGTGCAGCGGTGTGTTTTCATGCTCTAATTCTGGCAGCGCAGAGCAACAACATCATGTATGACGTCAAAGAGCGACATCAAACGTGGTTTCCTTCTTTTTGATTTGATGACGACTCGCATAAACAAACCGTGACATTTGAGGTCTCAGTGGATCTGAAGTGATCTTGTGAGTTATGCGAGGAAGCCGTTCCGCGACCATGACTCTCCCGGTGTGTCCTGGACCTCACTGAAGCTCGCGAGTACACCGTTCCACGCCGCTGATGCTTCCAGAGTGAAACCGGGGTTAGGGTTTCCCTGGCCTGCTGCCAAACAGTCCCTCCACACAAACGTCAGCTGGGTGGGGACTCGGCAGGTTGTGTGTGTGTTAAGTGAATGAGTGAGCGTGAGTGGGTGAATGAGTGAGTGTGTGTGTGTGAGTGAGTGTGAGTGAATGAGTGAGTGAGTGATAAAATTAGTGTGTGTGTGTGAGTGAGTGAATGAATGAGTGTTTGTGAGTGAGTGTGTGAGTGTGAGTGAGTGATAAAATTAGTGTGTGTGTGAATGAATGAGTGTATTGAGTGAGTGAATGAATGAGTGTTTGTGAGTGAGTGTGTGTGAGTGAATGAGTGAGTGTTTGTGAGTGAGTGTGTGAGTGTGAGTGAGTGATAAAATTAGTGTGTGTGTGAATGAATGAATGTGTTGAGTGAGTGAATGAGTGAGTGTGTGTGAGTGAATGAGTGAGTGAGTGAGTGTGTGTGTGTGTGAGTGAGTGTGTGTGAGTGAATGAGTAAGGATGTGTGAGTGAATGTGTGAGTGTGTGTGTGTGTGTGTGAGTGAATGAATGAGTGAGTGTGTGTGAGTGAGTGTGTGTGAGTGAGTGTGTGTGAGTGAATGAGTGAGTGTGTGTGAGTGAGTGTGTGTGAGTGAATGAGTGAGTGTGTGTGAGTGAGTGAATGAGTGAGTGTGTGTGTGAGTGAATGAGTGAGTGTGTGAGTGAATGTGTGAGTGTGAGTGAATGAGTGAGTGTGTGTGTGAGTGTGTGTGTGAGTGAATGAGTGAGTGTGTGAGTGAATGTGTGAGTGTGAGTGAATGAGTGTGTGTAACTGTTCAGTTAACATTCAGTGAATAATGACAACATTCTATCTGATTTCAGAAATCTTACTTTAAATAAACAAAAACATTTTTTCAAACCTGAAACAAATTCAGCAGACCGCATGCTCAACAGTTACAGAGGGAAACACCGCCCCCTAGTGGTCCAATGAAACACTACACAAGTCTTCTCCCAAAACCACATCTGGAAGTGGAACAATGGCGCCATCTAGTGGCTACCTGCAGGACTTGCTAACAAGCTGGAGGATGCTGAGGAGGAAACCAGAGCTGTTCTGGGTAAAGGAGAAGCTGAAAGTTCATAATAATGAATCCATTAATGTTTTTAAACATGAATGTTTCTTTATATTTGTTGCTGGATCCTTTACAATCGTAGTGTTTGGTCCTTTTTCTGAGCTTCTAAGTTTTGATTCTAATGTAGACCAAGTGTGTGTTCAAACGGCAAATAAAGATCTTAAAGGGGCATTATGGAAGTTTGACAGCCAAAACATGTATAGAAATAATAAATGTCTTCTTCATACGTTCTCCTGCAATGCCCTGGTCCTGTAGAATGAGCCCTGGCATTTTTACTGTGATTGCCTGTTTTTCTGTAAAATTACAGAAAAAGAGAGATGCTCGGGTCGAGCAGGCTGCTTCATGCGCGTTCACGCTCAGGCATCGCCCGTAGCATTTGCTATCCGTAGCTTTAGCAGCAGAGAGAGAGGCAGTGCCAACTCAGCGACTTTGTCGCTGTTCCTAACGCCTAGTGACAAAGCTAGCTACATTTCTGAGGACCCTTAGCTACTTTCTTCTACATACAGTATTTCCTGCAAATTTGCAACAAAATAGCCATTTTCGCTCCAAACCGTTCTCTGAATGTTGTTTTAGCTGTAATCAAGGATATATTACAGATACTGAAAACATCAGTGGTGGTCTAGCTCATCTAGTTAGATGTCGCACTTTCGTGCAGGAGACCCGGGTCTGATTCTGGATGAGAATACAGTTTTTCAGAGTTTATTTTTTACATTAATGGTATATTTTTTACAGTAAGATGCCCAAATTTTTATTTGAGACTCACCGAACGGCATTGAATTCACAGATAAAAAAGATGTGGGTTCAACTTTCATTTTGGAACAATTTTTCAAGCAAGGGAAGGGAATGATCTGAGCATGCAGGAGGACTGACCCATCATAAACCTTTGTCGGCTGTGCTGAAGAGAAAGGTACAGAACCAAATTATTTAATTAATTAGCTGCATGTTCTCCTGTCCTCTGTCCCCCCCCCCCCCCCCCCCCCCCCCACCCCCCCCCACCCCCACCGCCCCCCCGCCCCCCACACCCACCCCACCAGGCGATAA
>SSNQ01000099.1:142445-157930 GCA_006942095.1 Nothobranchius kuhntae
GGAGCCTCCTGATTGCTCACTAATAAAAAAGACTTGTAGACTTGATTAGTTACGTGTCAAAAATAAAATAAATTCATGTTTCTTCACCAGAAATTCAAGATGAAAACATCCAGAGTTTAATATGAATCTTTAATAACTCTTAATCAGCTCCTTTTTCCAACGAGCCAGTTCCTTTTACAGCGCTGTTAATTACTTCTTTAAAAGCCACATATTGATTTGAGCTAATTAGCATGTGCATTAATCAGCAACTAAACATTTACTTTCAGTTAATAAACAACTATGAATGGCTTATTTGGTAAAACTCCTAATTTATGGCCTGTTAATGTTAGAATTACGGCATTAGCAATAAGCTGTTAATAAGTGCTTAATAATGACTAGTTCAGACTTAGTAGTCCACCAAGATGCACATTAATTGGCAGCTAATTAATGGTTAATTTGTGTTCCCTAAACTAAATTATTTTCTTTTAACTTGAGATTCTAAAAGCATCCAGATGGAAGATCTGAGCATGACTCAGCATGAGTGACGGGGCGTTTACGGTTCGTTCCTGGTCTGCTGATCGAACCTGCGACATTCCCACCTTTAACACGTCTGATGCGAGAAACTGCAGCTGCTTTTCATTTCATTCAGTGATTTTAAATATTTGTGTCTCCTTCCTCACGTGTTTTTCCTCATCAGGTTTTTACAACGTTCCAGAAAACAGAACAAAGCACAGCTAGAAAGCCTAAACTGATTAAAACAGAAGCGTGGAGCCACTTTAATGTCAAATAAAGCTGGAAAACCCAATAAAGCCTCCCAGAAAAGACAGTTTCCTCTTATGAAAGTTTAACATGCAGAGTTTGTCTCTTCAGACACAATTAGCTGCAGACCAGATGAAATGAGTCTGCCTGGTGTGCATGCAGAGGGAACTTTCCAGAGACTGAAAACAATACAAATGGTAGAAAAAAGGAAAACACCACGATGATGCATCAGCTAGAATAACAAACTTTAGACGTCCAAACAGGATATCTTCTCCAGTCGGCCTAGAGTTCATGATAAAAACCAGATTAATGAGCTTCTCTTTCACTTCTAAGTGACTTCTTAGTAGCTGTGTGACGTTACTTTTGTCTAAAGATGACATGAAGCTGGAAGGTCTGTCCTCAGTGGGCCACGGAGCATAACTCTGAGGTGCTATAATAATTCTTTACAGATACATAAACCAGTCCGATTCAGAGGGAGGTTACTGTAGGTCAGCGCGTTTGTGACGATGACCAGAGGCGTTCTGCAGGAGTGCCCATGTAAGGTCACTTCCTCCCTCAGAAATAAGCACTGTTGACTGGTCCTGCTGGCAGGGAGAGCCGGGTCCTCTGCTTGCTGGTCTGTAATTACTGTAGGTGGCTTCAAGAAAGCCTGGATTTCAAGGGACTCGTGTTAGTGTTGGTACCGATGCGAAGATCCTGAAGCCATGTTTCAAATTAGAGCCCAAACACACTCTTCTGAACATGTAATCACATGTTCTCTGCAGCAGAGGACCACGGTTAAATACAGCACGTAGAGGATTTCTGCCTGCATCCACAGAAACACGACTCATGTAGATGTTGCTTCTGCTCCTCAGTGATCAACCAGTTTCTCAGTGGGCTGCAACAGATGGAGCACAATATTCTCGAAGGCGTCTCAAAGACTCTTTTAGGGTTGACTTTGAGATGAAATGGAGACCAAATCAGACACTTTTTCAAATTCAAAAATACTTTATTAATCCCAGAGGAAAATTCAATTGTTTCAGTACACACAATTCCAAGTTCAGACATACAAACATAGACACATGACAAGAATTGGTGACTGTGGTCATTCGCAACACGAGTCGCGCTACCTTAATAGATCAAGAGGGTTTATAAGAGGATAGAGTCAGGGGGAGGGGAAAAAGGCACTTCAGAGTTACCCTCAACAGAGAGGGTAGCTTTGCTATGCAAAAAAAACACCTCAGACAGAAATGCACACAGACTTCACACGATGCATAACATAAGTCTCCACTAGGTGGGGGGGTAGAGTTGGGACTCTCCTCACTTCGGTGCGTGCAACCGCATGGGGCAGCGCTCATCACCTCCATTGGACGGGGGATGGGGGGATGGGTTAGAGGGCGCATTGACTCCTAGACATGGTTCCACGGCCTTCAGCGGTCACAGTCCTGCCCAGGCTGGGATAGGGAGAAAGGGTTTCCATAGCAACGGCAGCACTCCACATTTGTTCTGAGGGGGGGAGTTTTCACTTCAGCCTCACAGGCTCAAGGGCACCAGATTCAGGTAAGACCTTGTTCTGGGTACAGGCAGTGATTAGTGTTGTCAAAAAAATCGATACCCAGATATAAATCGATACTAAAAGTGGTATCTAAATGAGATATTCCATCCCTGTGGTATCGATATTATGGACTATTATACACAGCCTTCTTCAAGTACACCGACACGCATGACAGCCAGATGCCGTAAAGCAGCCTCCGCCTCCCAGACAAACAGAAGAAGAAGACGCCGCATGGCTACATAGCAATTTCCCACGCGAGTTGTCTCCGATCCAAGTTTTGTCTGCCAAATAAATAAACAAAAACATAAACAGCGAATTTGGGAGGCGCTTCACAGCCCAACTTAATTAGCATACCAAGTCCGACACGTAGTTGTATATTCACGCTTATGTGCTTAAAGGAAACTCCCGTTTATTGCAACCCGGACTTCATTTCTAGCATGCAGTACGTTTGTTTACTCACGCTGACAACTTTGGTGCTACTTGGATTCCCCGGGGTATTTACCGTAGGTCCATCGCCGAATCGCCGTCAGTGTATATCCATATAACGGGTGCGGACGGGCACCCATGGTGCAGCCTCGAAATAAGACATTATCTGCACCAAAACATCTTCATGTCGAAAGCTTTTGTTAGGAATCATTAACGTGATTCCCCTGCTCGTTTGGAGCGGGTCTGGTCTGGGATTTCTAGGCGTAAACAGACTAGCTGCGGCTAATCTAACCGGCGCTTTTAATGACGTCACTGCCGTGCGCCAGTCTGTTTTTATTAAGATTACCGGTAGATGTTCCTTTGTCCTACTGTGGAGAAATTCGTTTTCTCCCTTTATTGACCAACAGAGTTGTTCAAAAGTACAGAACAAAACATCTGGCATTACATCTTATGACAAAAATGCACTTTAAACAGAGTTTAAGCAGCAAAACATCACTCTGCAAATAGTGTATATATAGTGAAACAATTCATGATTTAAAGTGTTAACTTTCACCAGTTTTTGTATGCACGTTTTAAAAAATGCTGATACTTGAAAGGTTTAAGCACTTAATACACTTAATTCTTAACATTTAATTTTTGTAATATAAATTGAGGAATGTTATTTTTTGAATAAACTTGTTCGATAAATGGGTGTTTTTAAATAGTATTGAAATCGAGTATCGAGTTTTTTTTCAAGTATCGAATCGAGTTTGAAATTTTAGTATCGTGACAACCCTAGCAGTGATAATTTCCTCTCTGCCTTAGCGTTCTGTTGGTCTTCAACCCATCCAGGTCCAATAATGGTGTAATCAAACTATTCCAATCCGTGCTGATCCGTCAACTCTCTCCTTGATCAAATCCACCTTCTGTGCCAGAGCCTGAATCTCAGCCAAATTTCCAAGCTTGCGACTCATCTTGACAATTGTATGAGTTTGTGCGTTTACAGCGTGATGCATTCCATCCCTGAGCTCCGGGATTGAGCCAATATTCCTAGAAAGCTTGTTAATTTTCCGGTGTGCCAGGTAACCGCTCAGGCCGAACAACAGGAATCCCGACACCAACACGACGAACATCCAAACATCTTCAGAATCCTCTACAGACAGTTGAGAGAGGCAGATCAGCTTCCACTGTTTCCAGGAGCCCATGGTATGTCCAGCTGGCTCTGTCCCAGAGGGGCATCCGGGAGCCCCTTCTCCCGTTCTCATCGTTGAAAAGATTTTGTCAATCGCGTTGAGAGACCAACTGACCAGGTCCATGTTTAATAATTTCCAGTTTCCAGAAAAAATGCAGAGAAGCGCCGTGCCCAGGCAGACAGGACAGAGAGCCTTGGGAGGAGCAGGGACGGAGAGGAGAAAAAAGCGCCTGTGCTCTCCAAGAGCCGGAAGAAGAAACATTTTGAAGGAATTGCCACCAGAAATTTATCAGGACAACAGCAATTTGTTTGCATCAGTACTCTGTGACCTGACCGGAGATAAACCTAGTCACCAAGTTCACGTTTCCAACTAAAAATCTACAACTAGTCTCCCACAGTCAGCTCATAAAGGAGTATTAAATACCAGGGGTGTAATGTCCCGCAGAGGGACGCCGGCATTAACATCGACAACGTTAGCCGTGTTTTTACATTATGGCATCAGTCCTGTTTTTTGTTCTGTTTTTACACAGTTTAGTAGAAGATAGTTATTTTACCTGACTCGTTTCAGCTGGTATCTCTAGTCATCATCAGCGATGCTTGCTGAAACGTGTCAGGTCAGAAAACGGATAACGACTATAAACACGAATGAACGTACAAAAGGGTATCGGTCCTGGGTTCACATCAACAACCCGAGTTTATTCCCGTCTAGTACGATTCAAGTTTATTTATAAAATGCAAAATCAGGACCAGAGTCGTCTCAAGGACCTTCACACAGCAAACATTCCAATACAAGTCATTAAGTCAATCAGTAAAAAGTTTCCTATATAAGGAACCCACCAGGTTGTATCACTAGTCAGTGACTTTACAGCAATCCTCATACTAAGCAAGCATGCAGCGACAGTGGAGAGGAAAACTCCCTTTTAACAGGAAGAAACCTCCAGAGAATCCTGGCTCAGTATAAGCAACCATCCTCCACGACTCACTGGGGATCGAGAAGACAGAGCACGCACGCACGCACGCACACACACACACACACACACACACACACACACACACACACACACACACACACACACACACACACACACACACATTTCTATGGTTACATTGTGATTTCTTAGTAAATATTCTATTTGGTGAGAGATAAACTTTATTGTATTTATCCTAGTGAATCTATAGTTAAACGGGTAAACTAGTAGTAGCACATTCAATGTCAAAGAGAGTAAAAAGTTATTATCAGGAGAGGGAGAATGTTTTAGTGGTTAGCAGCAGTGTGCTAGACGATTGATAGTTCAATTTTCTGTATCTGTGTCGAGGGGTGGGGGTCCTGTTGATATTTGTTGGTTAAATAATAATCTCAGAAGTGTAAATGTGTGTGTGTGTGTGTGTGTTAAGGCACCTTGATGCGAGAGTTTAAAGCCACCATCAACCTTATGTTGTGCATGACTCTGCTGTCCGTGGTCAAACTTCAGCTGCGTGTCTGTTTAGCTGAGTGTATTGTTTTGTGTTAGCGCCAGCTTCACACACACAACACGTGAAACATCCACTACAGAAATGTCTGCTCGTCTTCCCGTTTGGGAAAAATCGAAATAGGCTGAAAAGTTGTTCTAGTTCAGGCTTCCTGAATAGTCAGTGGTCATGACAGAGCGTTCACGTTTCCACTAATGTCGCTGATTTAAAGAAGGAAATCTAAACCTCTTAAACCTCGGGACAGTCCAACGACCAGCAGCGGACTGGTTTCACTGGAATTCCCTCAAAACCCGTTTATTATAGGTATAACGTGTCCGTCGTTTCTACAGACGCAGGGTTGTGAGAGGAAATGAGGTGTTATCAGGACACCTTTAGTGTTAATAGGCTTAAATTATGTTTAAAAGTTAAACTTCCCTGAAAGGACCTTGTTTTTGTTTCCATAATAAGTGCCTGGCATGGAATCTCCGTCCAACCAGAAAGCCTATTGTGTTTTTATTTTAGACACGTTAGGGTTTCTGAGACTCGCCCCATATTTACTTTCATCTCGGTCACATTACAACAGCTCATTTTCATCTAAATATAACAAGATTATAATAATGGGGTTCAAATGAGGCTGTTTGCTGGAGTCTAGCGCCGCTGGATCCAACAGAACAAGCTGAAAGCAGCCGTGTGTTTTCCAGATGCTGAGGAGTCCAACCTGTGACTTTATTATAGACAGTAACCTGTAAATATGTCTCAGAAAGAAAACCATCTCTTATACAGCACCACTCAAGACAAAAATCACAAGATGCTTCACAAAAACAAGAAAAGTTAAAGTATAAAAGATTTCCAAAAATGATTAGCAATATGTTTAAAGTGAGAAAAATAACATTTGTGATTAAAAAAATGTCAGGGAAGGGAGGGAGGAAATGAATAGGAAAGAGGGAAATCAGAGGATCCTCAGAAAGGCGGAATAAGGAGAGGGTGATGCCGTTTTTGACTACAGCTAAAAAACTACAGCGTCGTGCAGTACAGTCGGCATTTCCGTCTTTTTTACCTGATTGGCTATTTATGAGCTGCCTAGTCCCGCCCCTCAAGCGCCGCTCTGCCTGTGAGTTCCCAGACTCTCTCTCTGTGCAGAATTAAACAGAGGACGAGTCTGGCAGGCCAGGCTAGGATAATCCATGATGTCTCACTCTCCCTGAACCACTTAATCCCGATGAATCCTGGCATTGTCACCTGAGAATATGCCCGCACCATCAGGGAAGAAGAAATCCAACGATGGAACAACCTGGTCATTCAGTGTCTTCAGGTTGATGAACGTTGATCTGACCTTTGTGGTTAGAAGTCGTCACACATTTAAGAGGAGAGGAAATACAGCAGCCATAATCCCAGTGCTGGTAATAAAAGCACACCATGTGTGCAGAAGTCTCAGTGTGACCTCAGGAATGTGCGCCGTCACCACAAACAGCCATTGTATAGTCGCTGTGTGCATCGTCCTAAAATAAAGCAGGAAGCAAATGAGCTCTTGTCTCCTGACCTTCCATAAACCTCATTTCACTGTTCCAACAACCGTCCTGCAGAACATCCTCAGCTTAGTGATGACTGGATGGCCACCACAAACCGACACAGACCAGTGGAATGAACGGAAATCAGACAGGCTGGAGTCTCTGAAAGAGGAAATCCAAGAATGTAAACTCTGCAGGTCTTACCAGAGCAGGAAGCTAAACATCAGTTTGATGCTGAAACAGATTCCACGGATCATCCAGGCATCGGTTCGGTTGTCCCTCTTTTCAGGACCTGGGGGCAGGAGTGGGAATTGATACGTTTTATCAATATCAATGGCATTGTAGATTCTGTCTACTGACCCTATTCCCTTATCAATTCCAGAATTGTTCCATAAATGGCAACAAAAACATAGCACACGGCATCCTGTTTCTTTATGATAATCTACCAGGAATTGGTTGGGAATGGCATTTCCAACTGCTCTACTTTATGCTCCCTGTGAAGGTAGAGTCATCTTCTTGTTCGGGGTTGTTGTAGCTTTTGCAGAGTGGGAAAAGTCTCACCGCAGCTCTGGCTTTAGTCACTGGAGTCTGCTAGTGTGAAGCTGTGTGGCTAATGATGCTATAGGCAGTGCTAGTTGATCAGTTACCTGCAGCATTAACGGGAGAAGACGTGAGAAGGTCACCGCTGGATATTCACTAGTCCGGAGCGGGTCCAAACACATCAGTAACGTCATTAGGGTACTGCGGTGGTGCCCACATGCCTTTGCGAGTTTGTAGTGTTTCCTCCCTTGATAAAATATCTACAGTATTGCACGTTACCTTGTTGTCATGCATTTTGTTGAGCGTTAGTGCCACTTGCAGCATGTTTCCTGCTTCCGTAAGCTACACAGCGTGCGTGGTGACGTCTTTCGCGCTTACTGGAACTGATACGTTTGCAAAAGTGGAGGACGACTCCTAGGAATTGAAACAATGGGAACCGGTTTTCAACAAGAACCGGTTTTCGATTCCCAACCCTGCCTGGGGGTGTGCAAGTTTCCAGAACTGCGCTGCTCTGGGCGGCTGCGTGTTGGAGTAGCTCTGTTGACGATAAGTAAGTTTTGCCTTTTTTGGACATTTTTTTCTTCTAGTTTCTCAAGAAAAACTGTATTTTTTGACATTTTACTTTTCTGTTTCTGGTGCTGTGAAGGTTGGAGGATTTTTACTGCAATTTTTTCACTTTTTGCGCATTTGTTATGATGCGTAACTATGGCAACAAGCTGGTTTACAATCGGGAGCAGCTGATTAACATGGGAAAGGCTGAAATGATACCTCAACTGAAGCCACAAATCCCAAATGAGCTAAAACGCAAGAAGTGTGGGTGCAGAGCGGGAGCAAAACGGAGACAGAGAAAGAGGAAATTCAAACCATCTCTTCCATCGATCATAATGGACGATGTGAGATCACTGGCCAACAAGATGGAGGAACTCCAAGCCCTTTCAAGGACTCTGCCAGAGTTTCTGAACCGCTGGAGGAGATCATGCAAAGAAGGATTCTCCAGAGAATCAAGAAGATGATGGACAACCCTGAGCATTCTCTTCACAAGACTGTCCGACAACGGAAGAGTGTCTTCAGTCAGAGGCTTCTTCAGTTTGGCTGCAACACTGACCGCTACTGGAGATCCTTCCTGCCAACAGCCATTGTAATATACAACACCTCTTTGATGACTTGATTATTATTATTATTCTGAGCTACTACAGCAATCAGTTTCCCTCTGGGATTAATAAAGTATTTTTGAATTGAATTGAATTGAATGGCAAAAATGTGTGAATGTTTTAACGGTGATTTTTTTGTCATCATGTGTACAGTCTCTATGAAAAGCTTAAGAGCACACCTCTGGGAAAAAAACCCAAAACAGAAATCAAGGTCGACAACGAGAACTCGGTAGTGAGTAGCTGCACCTTTATGGTTGATCACTTCCAAAATTCTAGCGTGCTTGATGAAGATAAATGACTTGTGTAGCGCCTTTCAGAGTGGGAGGACTCCAAAGCGCTTCACACTACAGTGTATCATTCATCCATTCACACACACATTCACACACTGATGGTGATGAGCTACGATGTAGCTACAGCTGCCCTGGGGCGCACTGACAGAGGCAAGGATGCCGAGCACAGGCGCCACTGGTCCCTCCGACCACCACCAGCAGGCAAGATGCGTTAAGTGTCTTGCCCAAGGACACAACGACAGCGACAGACTGAACAGGGCTCTAACCTGACACCTTCCGATTACGAGGCGAGCACTTAACTGCTGTGCCACCATAACATCAACCAAGTGACCTATGACCTGCAGTGAATTTCAGCATAGCTCTTAGATTCTGGCGTTTGTGGATTTAGTCATTCATAAAATCTCTCTGACCGACTTGTGCCCTCTGGAACGAAGAAACCACCAAACCCTGGCACCCATCCAGCAGTTGTTGTTCTTTTCTTCATTGTTGTGGACACAGTGCTCAGATCCATCTGACACAAAGCTCTTCACCCACCCGCACACGGGCAAAAACGACCAGATTTCTGAAGTGCCCTGCAGGATGGCATATGTAGGATAGACACAAGATCCTAATATCAGAATCTCACAGCATAAACCTGCCATTCCCAATAAAACTGTCGACTATGCAATGGTCCACTATTACCTGCAGCAAATCACGGCTCAGCAGCATCCCTCAGACTCTGGGCAATTGAAAAGATCTGAGCTCCCTCCGTAAGTGGTGACATCATCAACCTTCTAGAGAGGAGAGAGAGGCCTTCTGAATTCAGACACTGAACACGATTGAACCAACGAGAGGGGTAAGCAACCCTGTCTCCTTCCTCCTCTTGTCTCCTGTCTCCTTCCTCCTCTTGTCTCCTGTCTCCTTCCTCATCTTGTCTCCTGTCTCCTTCCTCATCTTGTCTCCTGTCTCCTTCCTCATCTTGTCTCCTGTCTCCTTCCTCCTCTTGTCTCCTGTCTCCTTCCTCCTCTTGTCTCCTGTCTCCTTCCTCATCTTGTCTCCTGTCTGTTTGTTCTTGCCATTTGTGAAAATGATCGTTCCCCTTCACAATTTGTAACTGGTAGAGTTAGAAAAATCCGCAGAGCCACAAACATATTAGGGAAGATGAGTTGTAGACTATTTTTAGCCAAAAAAAGATCCTGATTCTACTTATATTACATTATCTATGTAGACTATGGCTTCTTTAGAGCTGAGAGGTGCAGAGCTCTGGTCGTTGACGCGCTCCAGACATCTGCGTCCTGAGCACGGCCACAGTAACATTATCAAATTAGGTGTCAGCACCTCAAAAACAAATTTAACATGCGATCGTTCATGTCGGCTCGTTTCCTTTTATGTTTTCTGTCTTTTATTTGTGTCTGATGCGTTTTGCTGCTGCGGAGCGCGTCACCTGTTTCGTCCTCTGGTGGCTTCACAGCACCGATGCGGTCTGCGCGCGGCGCGCACTCCGCTGTTTTAGCGGTCAGTAGATCTTTTAGAACTGCAGTTCAAAGGTAACTCATAAGGTGAATATATATGAAGCCATGTTGCAGTTTTTCTATAGGATTGAGAGGAGATGCAGGAAGATGATAAACAGACAGGACAAAAAAATATTCAAATAAAAACAAGTTAGTTTTTGTACCTGGTGGTTGCAACAAACACACACCATTGAAGTTAATCAGAAGTGAGAAACAGAAAATGAAATTATTCTTTCAATGTTGAGATCAGCAGGAACTCTGAGAGGTTGCATGCGCATCAGTGAGTTTGCGGCCGCTGCGCAGGGATAGGGGGCTGAAGCAGGGGAACAGTAAAGATGCAGAAACTACCGTTGTTAAAAGAAATGTGTGTTAACTTAGAAAATGTGGGCGCAAGTTTAATTATTTGTCAACTTTTTTCTCCAACGTTAAGACTGCCGCACAAAAAAAAAATAAAAAAAGACTGCTGCTCGCGTGGGCCCCCTTGTGGCTGTGGGCCCCTGGGCCTGTGCCCAGTTTGCCCGTATTATAATCCGGCCTTGGTCTCAGCAGAATGTAAATGGCTGGACTGCTTCTGTTGTGATATATCGATGTCTGCTAAAATAATGTAACTAATAAAAATGAAAACACCTCAACATTATTATATTATTAGAAAATATCGGATTTTTGATTTATATCGATATCTGAAATTAAGAGTCAGACAGTATTGGTATTTCTGATATCCGTAAAAAAGCCAATATCGAGCATCCTTATGTGTGCAAAGACCTAGTTTGGACGTCCTACAGACATGGTTTGGACTGGGACTCAATATAGACATGATCTGCCTTCCATGCGACGTTGACTGTTTGCAGGGATTAAGTACAGAGCACAATGAATTAATCTCTGAATTATTTAAATCTCTTAACAGCACAACTAAAATACGTGTCTGATGTACAGTGGTGTAAAAAACTATTTGCCCCCTTCCTGATTTCTTATTCTTTTGCATGTTTGTCACACAAAATGTTTCTGATCATCAAACACATTTAACCATTAGTCAAAGATAACACAAGTAAACACAAAATGCAGTTTTGAAATGATGGTTTTTATTATTTAGGGAGAGAACAAAATCCAAACCTAAATTGCCCTGTGTGAAAAAGTAATTGCCCCCTGAACCTAATAACTGGTTGGGCCTCCCTTAGCAGCGATAACTGCAATCAAGCATTTGCGATGACTTGCAACAAGTCTTTTACAGCGCTCTGGAGGAATTTTGGCCCACTCATCTTTGCAGAATTGTCGTAATTCAGCTTTATTTGAGGGTTTTCTAGCATAAACCGCCTTTTTGAGGTCATAGCATCTCAATAGATTCAGGTCAGGACGTTGACTAGGCCACTCCAAAGTCTTCATTTTGTTGTTCTTCAGCCATTCAGAGGTGGATTTGCTGGTGTGTTTTGGGTCGTTGTCCTGCTGCAGCACCCAAGATGGCTTCAGCTTTAGTTGACAAACAGATGGCCGGACATTCTCCATCAGGATGTTTTGGTAGACGGTAGTTCATGGTTCCATTTATCACAGCAAGCCTTCCAGTTCCTGAAGCAGCAAAACAACCCCAGACCATCACACTACCACCACCATATTTTACTGTTGGTATGATGTTCTTTGTTTGAAATGCTGTGTTACTTCTACGCCAGACGTAACGGGACATTTGCCTTCCAAAATGTTCAACTTTTGTCTCATCAGTCCATTTTCCCAAAAGTCTTGGCAATCATTGAGATGTTTCTTAGCAAAATTGAGATGAGCCCTAATGTTCTTTCTGCTTAACAGAGTCATGTTGGGTTGTAGTGTTTTGACCCACGACATGCAGAATCACACACAAAGTCAGAAGGTAAGCAAAAAGGTTTATTTTTGTACGGTGGAGGTGAAGATGAAGGTCGGAGTTCGGGTGGTTCCGGTGGAGTTCTAAAGCAGAGACAGGAGTGAGTAATTGCAGATTGGCAGCTTAAAGAGTTATGGGATTCAGCTTACGGTTTCCAGGTTGTCGAGGTTTTGAGAGGAGGGTAAGTCAAGGCTGGCTGAGTGTCGAGTGAGAGTCAGGAGTAATGGCTGGGAGCTGAGCATCAGAGTCCGAGATGTCCAGGTTGGCAGGTGGGGGTTGGAGAGCAGGCGGTCAGGGGCGAGTGACGGGGCTGGCATGCGGGGTTTGAATCCGATGAGTCTATTTCTTGATGATGGAGGCTGGCTGGTGGAGGAGAAATTCCCAATACCATCCGGCACTGATGAGTTGTCCCGACACTCCTTAAATCCCCTGACCACTGATGAGCAGATAGGCAGCAGCTGCTCTCCGGGCACACCCACCTGCACACAGAAAGACTCAGCACAACACAGTTTCACTCAGCACAGACCATGACAAACAGTGGTTTGCGTCTTGGACATCTACCATGGAGGCCATTTTGGCCCAGTCTCTTTCTTATGGTGGAGTCGTGAACACTGACTGTAATTGAGACAAGTGAGGCCTGCACTTCTTTAGAAGTTGTCCTTGGGTCTTTTGTGACCTCTCGGATGAGTTGTCTCTGCGCTCTTGGGGTAATTTTGGTCGGCCGCCCACTCCTGGGAAGGTTCACCACTGTTCCATGTTGTTGCCATTTGTGGATAATGGCTCTCACCGTGGTTCGCCGGAGTCCCAAAGCTTTAGAAGTGCCTTTATAACCTTCACCCGACTGATGGATCTCAATGACTTTTGTTCTTGAATTTCTTCGGATCGTGGCATGATGTCTAGCTTTTGAGGTGCTTTTGGTCTACTTCTCTGTGTCAGGCAGCTCATATTTAAGTGATTTCTTGATTGAAACAGGTGTGGCAGTAATCAGGCTTGGGGGTGGCTACAGAAACTGAACTCAGGTGTGAAACACCACAGTTGGGTTATGTTTTAACAAGGGGGGCAATTACTTTTTCACACAGGGCAATGTAGGTTTGGATTTTGTTCTCTCCCTAAATAATAAAAACCATCATTTCAAAACTGCATTTTGTGTTTACTCGTGTTATCTTTGACTAATGGTTAAATGTGTTTGATGATCAGAAACATTTTGTGTGACAAACGTGCAAAAAAATAAGAAATCAGGAAGGGGCAAATAGTTTTTCACACCACTGTACTTTATTCTAAGCATGACTTTTGAAAACTGGCCATATTTCCTGCATTAGTGTAAATGGTTGCAAAAACATGAACTTATTTTAGTTTTATTTATTATTGGAACAATTGTGAATATCTAGAGATGAATGTGTGTTGTGTGATTATAAAAGTTAATTCGGTTTGATGCAGCTGGAGATGAAAATCAGGAGGAACTGGAAGAGTCGAGTGATTTTTAATGCGTCTGAGTGTGTGTGTGTGTGTGTGTATGAAGGTCATAAAAGTCAGAATGCATACTTTACATGGTGTAACTCACCTACAGCCAGACTTTGAGCTAAATGTGATTTATGATTTCAAACATGTTTATGATGACGCCTGCAGGAGGCCTCGCAGCGCTGCTTTGATGCCGGACTCAGATGTGTCAGGATGAAGCTTCTGCTCTCGTCATCTCAGGCTTCTGAAAACAAATGTGATACAGTTGTGGTCAGAAGTTTACATACACTTGTAAAAAATATAATATAATGGCTCTACTGAGTGTCCCGTTATTTCTAAAACTCTGATTTTTCTCTGATAGAGTGATTGGAACAGATACTTCTTTGTCACAAAAAACATTCATGAAGTTTGGTTCTTTAATGTCTTTATTATGGGTTAACAGAGAAAAGTGATCACATTTGCTGGGTCACAAATATACATACAGCAACATGAACTAGCAATTTAGGTGACTTAGAAACGTGTCAGTGAACTGAGCTTCATAGCATGGCCTCTTAACTTCTTGTGAGTGATTATGAGTGACTACAGCTGGTGACTTCTCTTAGGCCAGGTAAATAGGGCTCATTGGATACAAACGCCCACAAACGCTACAATGGGAAAGTCAAAGGAGCTCAGCATGGATCTGAAAAAGCGAATTATTGACTTGAACAAGTCAGGAAAGTCACTTGGGGCCATTTCAAAGCAGCTGCAGGTCCCAAGAGCAACAGTGCAAACAATTGTTTGTAAGTATAAGGTGCATGGCACTGTTTCATCACTGCCAAGATCAGGAAGAAAACGCAAGCTATCACCTGCTGCTGAGAGAAAATTGGTCAGGAGGGTAAAGAGTGAACCAAGAATCACCAAAAAGCAGATCTGCCAAGAATTAGAAGCTGCTGGAACACAGGTGTCATTGTCCACAGTCAAACGTGTTTTGCATCTCCATGGACTGAGAGGCTGCCGTGCAAGAAGGAAGCCCTTGCTCCAAAAGCGGCACCTTAAGGCTCGACTGAAGTTTGCTGCTGATCACATGGACAAAGATAAGACCTTCTGGAGGAAAGTTCTGTGGTCAGACGAAACAAAAATCGAGCTTTTTGGCCACAATGCCCAGCAATATGTTTGGAGGAGAAAAGGTGAGGCCTTTAACCCCAAGAACACCATGCCTACAGTCAAGCATGGTGGTGGGAATATTATGCTGTGGGGCTGTTTTGCTGCCAATGGAACTGGTGCTTTACAGAGAGTAAATGGGATAATGAAGAAGGAGGATTACCTTCACATTCTTCAACATAACCTAAAATCATCAGCACGAAGGTTGGGTCTTGGGCGCAGTTGGGTGTTCCAACAGGACAATGACCCCAAACACACATCAAAAGTGGTAAAGGAATGGCTAAATCAGGCTAGAATAAGGGTTTTAGAATGGCCTTCCCAAAGTCCTGACTTAAACCCCATTGAAAACATGTGGACAGTGCTGAAGAAACAAGTCCATGTCAGAAAGCCATCAAATTTAACTGAACTTCACCAATTCTGTCAAGAGGAGTGGTCAAAGATTCAACCAGAAGCTTGCCAGAAGCTTGTGGATGGCTACCAAAAGCGCCTGATTGAAGTGAAAATGGCTAAGGGACATGTAACCAAATATTAGCACTGCTGTATGTATATTTGTGACCCAGCAAATGTGATCACTTTTCTCTGTTAACCCATAATAAAGACATTAAAGAACCAAACTTCATGAATGTTTTTTGTGACAAAGAAGTATCTGTTCCAATCACTCTATCAGAGAAAAATCAGAGTTTTAGAAATAACGGGACACTCAGTAGAGCCATTATATTATATTTTTTACAAGTGTATGTAAAC
>SSNQ01000099.1:157940-170475 GCA_006942095.1 Nothobranchius kuhntae
GTTTACATACAC
Source organism: Nothobranchius kuhntae (assembly GCA_006942095.1). NCBI lineage: Eukaryota > Metazoa > Chordata > Actinopteri > Cyprinodontiformes > Nothobranchiidae > Nothobranchius > Nothobranchius kuhntae. The sequence continues at coordinate 157,953 of SSNQ01000099.1, forward strand.
TTGTAAAAAATATAATATAATGGCTCTACTGAGTGTCCCGTTATTTCTAAAACTCTGATTTTTCTCTGATAGAGTGATTGGAACAGATACTTCTTTGTCACAAAAAACATTCATGAAGTTTGGTTCTTTAATGTCTTTATTATGGGTTAACAGAGAAAAGTGATCACATTTGCTGGGTCACAAATATACATACAGCAGTGCTAATATTTGGTTACATGTCCCTTAGCCATTTTCACTTCAATCAGGCGCTTTTGGTAGCCATCCACAAGCTTCTGGCAAGCTTCTGGTTGAATCTTTGACCACTCCTCTTGACAGAATTGGTGAAGTTCAGTTAAATTTGATGGCTTTCTGACATGGACTTGTTTCTTCAGCACTGTCCACATGTTTTCAATGGGGTTTAAGTCAGGACTTTGGGAAGGCCATTCTAAAACCCTTATTCTAGCCTGATTTAGCCATTCCTTTACCACTTTTGATGTGTGTTTGGGGTCATTGTCCTGTTGGAACACCCAACTGCGCCCAAGACCCAACCTTCGTGCTGATGATTTTAGGTTATGTTGAAGAATGTGAAGGTAATCCTCCTTCTTCATTATCCCATTTACTCTCTGTAAAGCACCAGTTCCATTGGCAGCAAAACAGCCCCACAGCATAATATTCCCACCACCATGCTTGACTGTAGGCATGGTGTTCTTGGGGTTAAAGGCCTCACCTTTTCTCCTCCAAACATATTGCTGGGCATTGTGGCCAAAAAGCTCGATTTTTGTTTCGTCTGACCACAGAACTTTCCTCCAGAAGGTCTTATCTTTGTCCATGTGATCAGCAGCAAACTTCAGTCGAGCCTTAAGGTGCCGCTTTTGGAGCAAGGGCTTCCTTCTTGCACGGCAGCCTCTCAGTCCATGGAGATGCAAAACACGTTTGACTGTGGACAATGACACCTGTGTTCCAGCAGCTTCTAATTCTTGGCAGATCTGCTTTTTGGTGATTCTTGGTTCACTCTTTACCCTCCTGACCAATTTTCTCTCAGCAGCAGGTGATAGCTTGCGTTTTCTTCCTGATCTTGGCAGTGATGAAACAGTGCCATGCACCTTATACTTACAAACAATTGTTTGCACTGTTGCTCTTGGGACCTGCAGCTGCTTTGAAATGGCCCCAAGTGACTTTCCTGACTTGTTCAAGTCAATAATTCGCTTTTTCAGATCCATGCTGAGCTCCTTTGACTTTCCCATTGTAGCGTTTGTGGGCGTTTGTATCCAATGAGCCCTATTTACCTGGCCTAAGAGAAGTCACCAGCTGTAGTCACTCATAATCACTCACAAGAAGTTAAGAGGCCATGCTATGAAGCTCAGTTCACTGACACGTTTCTAAGTCACCTAAATTGCTAGTTCATGTTGCTGTATGTATATTTGTGACCCAGCAAATGTGATCACTTTTCTCTGTTAACCCATAATAAAGACATTAAAGAACCAAACTTCATGAATGTTTTTTGTGACAAAGAAGTATCTGTTCCAATCACTCTATCAGAGAAAAATCAGAGTTTTAGAAATAACGGGACACTCAGTAGAGCCATTATATTATATTTTTTACAAGTGTATGTAAACCTCTGACCACAACTGTATAAAAGCAGGCTCAGCCCTTTTCCCGACTCTCCTTCTGGGAACAAACTGGTAAACACACCGAAGCTCGACCCACTCACTCTGGTTGGACTCCAGCTGATGGCTGAAGCCCAAACGAGAGCTCCCAAGTCCAACGCTTTGATTCTTGAGACACGGAAATAAAAAGCTGTGCAGTGAAACAGAGATGAGCAGAGTGTTAAAGTGTTAATTCGCCGTTCGCTCTCCAGCCCACAGCTTCACTGCTTTGGTTTCCTCTCCTGGTGTGCAGACAGCAGCAGTCAGTGAAACGGTGTTGATAAGGATGTTGTACAAAAACAGGCAAATATAAGCTGTGGAGCATTTACAGCTGTAAATACAGCTGTTTCATTCTGGTTCCTGGAAAAGAGCTTCACTCTGACCCTTCAGTCAGATTTATGAGCTGGAAACTTGATTTTAGAAGTTATTGCTTAAATTCCCCACGACCCTGCGTGGACAAGCGGGTGCAGACAACGATGGATGTTTAAATTCGCCGTGCTGTTCCCAGATCAGGCCCCCACAATGCGTCTCCAAAATTGAATCAAACCCGGAAGTACTATAAATTGCAGTTCCACCCTCATCCACTAGGGGCTGGTGTCAGAAGCGAGCAAATCCTCATTGACTCCCATGTTAAAAATACCAATTTCACAGCAGAAATAAACATGTTTACAGCCTGGTACCAAAACATGTTTTAGGTTTAAATGATCTAGTTTACACTCATGACAACTCTGAGGGGGGTGAATGTTTTTCTCACTCTTCTGTTTAAGTGCATTAAAAGCCTAAAATTCTGTATAATTAATGAGCATCAGACCCACGTGACCACAGAGCTAGCTCCATGGAAAGGCCTCAGTAGAGCCTCGGTCTGGCCTGGAAACTGCTCCAGGATTTTGAGTCTCTGTGTTTGTGTATTCTTGTTTGGATATTATTTGTGCAATTGTTGGACAAAATGACTTGCTGTGGCATTAATTGCACTAATAGAGCATCCAAGGAGTCTCCACTTCATTTTTTATTTCGGTAAGTAAAATTATATTTATGTATTTTAGGTCACTGCCGAGCTGAGCTTAGATTTTAACATGTACTGTTTAACCATGACATTTAAATGTAATAGGGTAAAACCCAGTGCATTTAACATAATGCTGCACTTTAGAAAATGGGTTGAAATATAACATGTTGGTGGAGCTGGGTTCCCACTATCGGCTTGTGGAGCTCTCGGGAGACCGAAGTTTTCCACCCGGTTCTCCCCTCCCCGCAGCTTGGCGCATCTCTGTCTGATCACGGCTGCCGGCTTGTGGAGGTCTCGGAGACCTCTGTGTTCCACCCGGTTTTACCCAGCGGTCAGCCCGGCGTATCTCTGACTCAGAAGCTCTGGTGTTGTGCACAGTTACTCCGGTTGTAGCTAGGTTGCTACCTCCGTTAGCTTAGCTCCCACCTCTGCGTTAGCTTTGGGTTAGCATCAGGTTAGCTTGTAGCTAGTTCAACCGGGTGTCGTCAGTTGATCCCAGCCTTACAGCCCCACCCTCAGCTCCTCCTCTCTTCCCTTTTATGGAATTGTCTGGGCTTGACGGAACCTGTGACACGGTCAAAATGGCGGTGGTGGCCACCTCCCATTTGAACTCAAAAACGTGATATTGGAGCCTGTGGAAAGGAGATGTCCAGTATATTTATGTCGATGTCCCAGATGCATGAAGTGACTTTCTAAACCTTCTCATTTACAGGCTTCGTTCTGTTCGGAGCAGCAAGTTGCAAAACTTTGGTTCAACTCAATTCAACCTCTGAAAAATATCAGGTTAATTACAAGCTTATGACTGAAACCTGCTGCACTCTGAGATGTGTGAAGACTTAACTGCCAGCAGGTGAGGTGGGTTAAGTGTCTTGCCCAAGGACACAACAGTAGAATGCCCTGCAGGGAGTCAGGATGGATTCTGCAACCCTCCCAGAGTTTAAACAAACTGATCTACCTGCTGAGCTACGGCTGCTTTACTATTGACTAACGGGGCAGCGGTAGCTCAGGAGATAGAGCAGGTTGTCAAGTTATCGGAAGGTTGCAGGTTCAATCCTGTTGTGCCCTTGGGCAAGACACTTAACCCACCTTGCCTGCTGGTGGTGGTCGGAAGGATCGGTGGCGCCTGTGTATGGCAGACTCGCCTCTGTCAGTGCACCCCATATATATGTGTGTGTGTGTGTGTGTATATATATATATATATATGTATATATATATATATGCATATACATATATATATATATATGCATATACATATATATATATATATATATATATATATATATATATGTGTGAATATATATATACATATATATATATATATATATATATATATATATATATGTATATATATATGCATATACATATATATATATGCATGTACATATGTATATATATATGTGTGAATATATATATACTTATACATTTATATACACACACATATATGTGTGTGTATACATATATGTGTGTGTATATCTATAATATACACACACACACACACACACACACACACACACACATATACACACACAGCCTTAAAGGCCCAGTGTGTAATATTTTTACCTGTTTACTATCAAATCCTGTTTCCAGTTCACAAACTTGTCCTTTTTTACTAATACTTCTCACCAACATGAATTCTAAATATTCCTCTCAACTTGAAATTTTACATTTTTAAATACATAAACTGTAGTCGAGGCTCCATGGTCATCCACCATCTTTAAATACAGTAGCTGTTTAGGGACATACGAGCTCCACGTTACCCGTTTGGACTATGACAGTAACCTGAAAGAACCAGCAGAGGGCAGCAGTGCGCCCTGGAAGCATGGAGTCTGCTAATTCTACTAAGAAACAGAAAAGAATAGCTACCCCGTTGCTGTTCTTGTTAGTTTGAATAATTAACAATTAAATCAAAAGACACATCAAATTGGTCAGTTCCTCATCATGTCCAACACAAGGAAGCTGCATATGTTCAGACCCCGGCCCGCTACTAGCTGGACGCCGGCCTCCGATTAGTGTCTCTGACTCCCAAACTCACCTCAGGTTGTTCATTCATCTTTTCCTGGTACCAGAACTCCCGATCCGGTCCCAACGTGTCGGTACCAGAACTCCCGATCCGGTCCCAACGTGTCCGTTCCAAAGTCCTTCAACTCAAGTCTCTTCTCTTCCCGCAGCCTGCCGTCTCTCCCAAAATGCTCCAGCGCTCGTCCGCTAGCCAGTGGCTAATCAGCGTTGTTTACTTTATCTCCACAACACTCCACTAACAGCGATGTAGTTCTCCAGGCGATACTGAGACGCTCCGACACAGAAGGCTTCTTCTCAAACGTTTCCTTTAGATTTGGGTCTCCTTTTGCTGGTAATCCATGGGAGTTTACACGCAGCGTCTCCCCGGCTCTAAGCCATGGCTAACTAGTAGCTTGTGACGCCCATCTCCACCACACCAGCCGTGAGCCACGATTAGCTGGTGGATAAGTCAGCATTGTTTACTTGATCTCCAGCGTGTCCCCGGCTCACCAACACTCCTTCACCAGCCGTGGCTAACGATCAGCCAGTGATCGCTCCATATCCATAGAAGCTAGTGGCGGCAGCATGTTTGTTTACATCGAGGCTCCGTGATCCACGAGAAACGTGGGTTTAAAGGTGGTGACCGAATGAAAAGCTGGAGGAGAACCTGGGACAAATGAGTCAGAGTTAAAAAGTCTCTGAAACACATGAACACAACATAAAAAAAGAGTTGTACATTCTTGTGGACCAGACTGTAATGGTGACGAGACCCCAGAAAAGGCCTTCACCCTCTGTGGTCCTGTTGGGGAATTGTTTTACAGAATTCCCGTTTTGCAGAATTCCCCAGGTGACGGAGACATATGAAGGGAAAACATCTCCATCAATGCGTGTGTGACTCCACACTGGAGCTGACGGAGAAGTACAGATCTGCCTTAGAGAGATGGGACTGGAAGCTCAGACATCCCAAATGGATCCAGTGTAGCGCTGCTACTCCTCTGTGTGAAGAGGAGCCGGCTGAAGTGGGTCAAGCATGTGGTCTGGATGTCTCTAGGACACCTTCCTATGGAGGTTCTTCCAGGAGAAGATATTTCCAGGTTGGTTTGGGAATGTCTTTGGATTCCACCAGAAGAGCTGGTGGAGGTGGCTAGTGGGAGAGAAGTCTGGGGTCTCCTAACGTTCAGACAACAAGAATTAAAATAACTTAACTGTGATGTTTACAAAATGGCAGCAGGTATCTAAGTAGCCTTTAAAGGAGTGGTTCACCGAGAAACCACTTTTAATGATTATGTCTGATTCTAACGGGTCACTCTGAGTGTTTCATGCAGGCCGAACATGAAAATAGTCTCCTACACCTATCTCCTGCAGTAGCTTCTGACAGAAAACAGACGGTGAAACTCTAGGATTAGAAAATCCTGACAGATCTACGTCACAATGTCACTAACATTCATGGACTCACCCATCTGGACTCACGACGGGGAAGGCTGTTGTTGGTTTAGCGTCCAGGAAACAGCAGAGAACGTCTCAGCTAGCAGATGCTAACCGTTAGCATTAGCAATTACACCACACAGCAGAACTCCTCCAGGCTTGTGTTATTTGTGGAGACTCTGTGTTAAGCTCTCCTCAGATGTTGCATCCTGCTAGTTTCTGAAACAAGTGCACCTGAGCCCCCCACCCCCGTACGACTTGCTAGGCATTCATTCCTCCTAGAATCCGCTGCAAATGTACTGATGAAATGAGTGTCCCACACCTTTAAAACAGCTGTTTTCCATCATCCCCAAACTTAATTGAAACCACCACTAAACCATCAATGAAGAAAACTAACTGTGGATGCTGGTAATTCAGGCCCTAATCAGTCTGTGATCTCATGTATTAATGTTGTTTTTCCCATTTAATCCTCTGTGAGTCATCCATTATAAAAGCCCATTTCCTGCTGTACAGTGGTTGTTCTTTAGTGCAGATAAAACCCATAAACCTGTTTTATTAGATATTCATGAATTATTTGGGTCAGCGGCTGGTATTCCTTTAAATAAATGGAGTTTTAGTCTAACTGGACTGAAAAATAAAGATGTGCGAGAACTGAGTGTTTATGGGAGTCAGTGAATGAGGTAAGGGTCTGCGCTTAGCTTGTTATTGAGAAAAAAATCTATATTTTAGTTGTTTTTGTGGCTGAGTGGCTCAGTGTGTTTGCTTGATTTTTTCCTGTGGAAAATGTTGAACAAATTATATTAAGTCCTTAAATAAACTTAACGTCGCACCAGTTCTCCTTTGGAGAATCCCCCTTTTCCCCATCATCTCTGCCTGGATCACAGGGAATCTACAAATCCATCCCAGTATACGTGAGCTAAAGCCCAGTGCTGGTCGATGTGTTTACTGTCACCTATGGTGCAGGAGCATCTCCTCCTCTAAAACAGCACTGACAGTTCAGTAGAAGAAGAAGAAGAAAATATCATTTCTATAGCGCCTCTCAAGATAAAAATCACGAGGCGCTTCACAAAAACAAAAAAATGTTAAAATATAAAAAAGCATTTAGAAAATGTTTAAAAATATATTTAAAATGAGCAAGAATAAGCTGTTGCGATTTAAAAGAAAAAATATTAAGAAAGAGAGAGTGAACAGGAAAGAGGGAAATCAGTGGATCCTGAGGAAGGTGGAATAGGTGGGAGAGCAGAATAAAGAGAGAGAGGTGAAGAAGGTCATACAAAAGCCAGCTTGAACAAGTGAGTCTTCAGCTGCTTTTTAAAGGAGACCACTGAGTCCACTGATCTCAGGATCAGGGGGAGAGAGTTCCAGAGTCTGGGGGCCACAGCAGCAGATGATCTGTCACCTTTGACCTTTAGCCTGGTGCTGCACAACCAGTAGGCTTCGGTCACTGGACCTCAGGGACCTGCTGGGGGTGTAGGGACTAAGAAGATCACCAATGTAAGATGGTGCTTGTCCATGTAAGGCCCTATAGACCAGAACCAGGATCTTGAAATGAACCCTGAAGGTGACTGGCAGCCAGTGAAGCTGGAGGAGAAGCGGGGTGATGTGGGTGTGTTTGGAGGACTTGGTCAGAAGCCGAGCACAGGCGTTCTGAACCACCTGTAGACGGTTCAGGGAGGTTCTGCTCAGACACGTGAAAAGAGAGTTACAGTAGTCTAAGCGTGAGGAGATGAAGGTGTGGAGAAATGTCTCAAGTTCAGAGCGGGACAGAATGGGACTCAGCTTAGCAACGTTCCTGAGATGGAAGAAGGAAGAGCCAACAAGAGAACTGACATGAGAATCCAGGGTGAGACCTGGGTCAAAGGTCACGCCAAGTAGAATAAAAGATGTTACACTACTTTTACTAGCTGAGGCTGATTTGGTGTTATTGGTCAGCGTGATTTGAAGAATTATTAGAAATGTGACCAAGGTAAAGCCAAGTCTGCTCCTCTATAGTTCAGCTCCAGGATAGACTAGAAATCTAGACCAACTGACATGTAGTATGAGGAATTGTCCATTTCTGACCTAAAGGCCCTGCTCTATTTGCTCTGCCCAAGCAAAACCAAAAGTTTCTGACACAAGCCTAATCTACAAGATATGGGCCAAGGCCACTCATGCTCTGTGCCCTTATCTAAACTGTTGCTTCTCCGGACAGCACAGGAAAGAAGAAAGAAGACCAAGAACTCTATTAAATAATGTCTGTTAGTCCAAATAATCATGTGAAGCTCAATGTTCAATCAATCGGTGAAATAAGAATATTAATTACTTGATATTATAATCCTATGATAGTATTTTAATAAGTAATATAACTTTGAATATTTACACTAGACTGATCACACATAATGCTAAAAGTCACATGACACATTTCCTTTTTCTGATCCAATCAGAACCTTCCAGATCTGACACGAGGCGTGGTTTTGTCGGTGTTTGTTAAATCCCCTTTTGTTGTCAAATCCTGATTCGACAATAAATCAAAACATCCAAATTATAAAACTATGCCCCACGTCATCTTAACTTCAGTTAAATCTGTTGCATGTTCCACCTGCTGCAACGGTTCCTTCAAAATAAAAGCTGAACAATCACGACCCTTCAGGGTCTCGCTGATGCCAATAAAACTGTTGTGACCTGGGAGTATCTCAAGACTGGAAGGGTCGGCAACCGCTGTATAGCTACAGGCGTCGGTTCCAAGAGGGTCCAAGCTGGACCCCCGACATTCCAGATCTAAACGAGGACTTCCGTTGGGGTACGTAGACCAACAGATGGCGTCTCAATGTGTGTTATGATCTCCAAACCAAAGCCTAGAGCGAAACACCATCTCACTCCCACTCAGAACTAATAGTCTCTCCAGATTTGATGGTTCTGAACATATTTCACACACACACCATCCTCAGTCTTACTCCACCTTAGTTCATCATACACATAGAGTTTAAAGTTAAGTCTTGTTTAAATTGTTTAGAAATAAATCTTTTAACTTTTTAAACCTGACTCTCTCTCTCTCTCTCTTGTATCTGGGTTAATACGAAGTGTTGTCTAATCCCTGCAATAAAAAGTTCTGATCTTCTGGTTAAAGTAATATTCAAAGATCCACCAAATTGATTTCACATTTCCTATGGAATCTCCCATTTTATGGGTCAATACTTAAGATGTAACTAACAAATCGTTACAGTCACAATAGTGATTTTGCTCTGTAGGTTGGTCTACAGAGTACATTGACTCCTGCAGGTTGATGACCTCGCCAGGCTGAAGTCCACCAATTTGAAGGCGGTTGAAAAATTGTTGAAAAAATTTTATCGATCGCGTTGAACGACCAATTCCTCAAATCCATGGTTAAAAATAGGGTTCAAGTCATGCTCCATTGCAGCCCCAACAGGTCACTTTAGTGTCTGGCCAATCACAGCGCTCTACGTTTGTTGGGTGGGCCTGACACGAGCTGCGACAGAGACAGACATCAAAGATGGCGACTCTTTTGAAACGGCTTTGGCATAAACTCTGGGCTTTTCTTTGAGACATGAGCCAATAGAGCTACTTAACTCCATCCTTTAGAAAAGGGATGGAGTTTCTTCTTCTAGTGTAAAGCGGACGGCCACGTTGACTGACAACCATCACATTGTTCGTTGCTCTGATTAGTCCCAGTGATCAATAGCATTTAGAGACAGTTTGAAAGACAGCCGTAGATCCGCCCTCATGACTGAGCCGTCCCAGTGACCTCGTGGCCATCCTACATATTTACATATATAGAACGGCTTGTCAGGCTATAGCAGCAGGACACTAAACATAAAATAATCTCTTTCTTTCTTTTTTCTTCTAAGACAGTGATCCAAGGGGTACCCCAAGGCTGTGTGCTCAGCCCACTTCTATGCAACCCATCAGCTAGTCATAACTATTTGCACCTTACATTTTGACTATTTAGTTTTTGTGTTATTTGATTTTATTATTTTATAGTAAAGAACTGGTTAAAGTAGTTTACTATTTTTACTGGGAGCTAGGTGCTTGGCTTACATCAAACGTTTTTATTGCTTCATGTTTTTGTGTGTATCTGTCAATAAACATTTAGCTTGAATTCCTGACCTATATGATCCAAGCACCAATTTCCTCAGTAAATAACTCCCTCAGTTTGTTTATACCAACATGGTTTGTTACTTTCTCAGATTTCGGATTTATTGGCCAAGTAAAAATTGCATTTACGAAGAATTTGGCTTTGGTATTGATGCTAGCTCTCTAAAACACATATAATTTTATTTTATAATGATTTAGCCTTATTTGCATCGTTTATTGCACTCTTCACTACAAAAATGTTTAATATTTGATCAGATCTACACTTTACTCATCACTTCCACTGGTCAGTAGTTGACCCACTGGAATCTCTTGGATTTGAATCGTTGAATAAACGTCTAAACGTGATTAAATTTGAATGAACCCAGATCAAAATGGCCGTCACAAAAATGGTCCCAACTCTGCCAGCTTTTACAGACCGTTACCTAAAACTTGGCGTTACTGGCTGAGATGTATTGACATCACACTCAGTGACCAGTGATAATGGATTGCACAAGACACCTTTTAATATTTCATGAGGAACTTTTAATCCATAACTATAACCCTATTATAATCTCTACATATGATCATCTGGGTTAGAGTTGTGACGTTCGCAAACGAACCGATTATTTTGAACGGCTCATAAACATGAACGATGTTTCGCACAGATGCACACAAATTAACTCCTCCGCGAGACATAACAGTTATAGGGGTAGTGATGTGACATTCACGAACTAATCGTCTTTAGAGCAGGTTTTCAAAGTGAACGATGAGAGCCGAGTCTCTGTAGAGAGCCGTTCATCTTGTCTTCCGGTAACAAACCTGCTCGGAAGTCAGTAAAGTGCATCCGCTCAAACCCCACCCACCGCTGTGACGGACGTAGGAGGAGCGCTACCCAACACCGTGCACCCTCACGGACACCGGAGGAACACGTTGCTCTTAATTTGCCCCCTCCGTCACCTTCTTGGCTTCACTTTGTTCAAAGGAGCCAGTCTTTTGAACGGCTCTTTGAGGTAAACGACCGGCTCCCATGAAAGAGCCATAAATCCCATCACTAATCTGGGTGCAAATCTCTGGAATGAGAGGTATTTATGTATTCCTTCAAGGTATGATTAGTTTGATTTGAAAGTTATTTTATGGTACACTTTCCTTTGCAGTGCACAAACTAACTGTGACTTTGTCCAGACTTGTCTAGATTACATGCCAGTATCATTCAAAAGGCAGTTATCCTGAACCTTTTGGCTCCCATTGTCACTTCCTTTGGTGAAAATGCACAATAAGGCAAGTGTTACCAGATGTCTGAAAGACAAAGATAGGGCGTGGTAAAGTGTGCACTGACATCGGAGTAATGCAGAAGCAGAAAGAAAACTACAAGCACGTCTTTCCTAATCTTCCTCCACCTGAGAGCAGTTTAACCTCCGGTTTTCTCAGAAGACTGGGGTCTTTTGTCTTTTCCTACCAAAGTTTCCATAACAAACCAACCTGTTTAAATCACAAAGAAGGGGTTTTCCGACAGTAAAACTACAGTTTATCTGAGAGGTTTGGAGAACAATAGTCGAGAACCGGCAGCTAACGTGGAGTCCGCCACAATGACCCCGTATCCCAAACCGCAGAGAGGTTGTGTTTGTGCTGCTGGGTTTATTTAGGTGACCAAACAAAACCAGATTCATTATAAATGTTTACCACAGGAGGTTTTATACTTTTTACTGTAAGTACAGCTGCCTCTGGTTTGGTCCGACAGCCACGGTGCATCTGAAGTCCTATACCTGCAGAGATTAAATCAAACAAACTCAAGGAAATCAACCCTGGCTGCATTCAGAGGTGGAATCTTGCTGGTTTTCATGTGTCTTCTGGTTGTTTACACCTCCCACCTCATGTCCAGTCAGTAACTGTGGGCTGTGATTGGAGTGTGACCACAACATGACCACAGCTGGCCATCCTCACAGGCAAAAGCAGCTCAAGCAGCTCCGCCCGCAGACCAATATAGTGCCGAGACCACACAGGCAACTGCATGGCTGTTAGCTGCAAATATAAACCCTCCCAGGAATGTGATGAAAGTAGTAAAGACTCAGAGAAAACTCTTTTGTGCTGCAGAAACATGTTGAAACAGACGTCATCCTCCAGGACAACGACCAACCGTGGTAACTGTGTTAGCGCTAATCTCAGTACAGACGTTTTCTTTGCTGCTGGAGCGGGTTCTGGCCCCAGTTCTGGCCACCACACCGAAACACTACAGAGCAGAACAAGTCTGAACCAAAACCACGTTTTCTACCAAGAAACGGCAACACAAGCCACCTGCAGACAAACGCCACTGTGCTACGAGGAATGCTAACAAGGATTAGCTGAACTAGCTCCAGAATAAAGACCGAGCTTTCCTTTTATTGGGTGGCGGGGGGGGGGGGGG
>SSNQ01000099.1:170485-193762 GCA_006942095.1 Nothobranchius kuhntae
GGGGGGGGGGGGGGGGGGGGGACCTGATTTTGTTATAAATACAGTTTATTGAGTTTCAGATTGATCAGGAAAGTAGGACCAGCTTCTTCCATCAGTGTAAAGACACTAAAAGCAGGGCCGTCCTGACCCAGAGATAAACCAGCCTTCTTTTACTGAAACAGGAACGCTTCTTCTTATTTACATTTATTAGACTTTGTAATTATTTTTTATCAGGATCTCCTAAAGGTTCTCTTAAAGGTTCCAGCTGATCCAGAATCTGATTCTCCAGCTTCAGCATCACTCCACCAGCTCCACGTCAGACCCAGAACTGAATTTAACACTTCACTCCCGATTTCTAAAGTTCTGAAGACGTTCCACACCTGGCTCTCAGATGTTGGTTCTTAGAGGTTCTTACAGTAGAATGAGAGGCAGGCTGCTCTCTGGTGGAACCCAGCTTCTAGTTTCCATCTGTGAGGCCAACACCCTGTTTTGGGAATTTCCTTTGTTATAAACCTTCTAGCTAAGCCTAACTCATACATCTCCGTCTGTGCGGAGACACTCAATGCCATTATTCGTCGCTGCAAGGGCTCTCCAAACGGCTCCCAAGGATAGATGGAGCCGAGCCCACTTTACTAAAGTCTCTACAACACAAAAACACAACAGTAAATGGACTATCTTAGACTGGACACATGACAGGATACCCCAGAAAAGCACCACGCCCTCTGCTGTCCCGGCAGGGAATTGCTTTGCAACACTCCCCAGGTGTCCGAAGGTGTTGGAAGTCCGAAGGCAAGACGTCTCCATCAATGCGTGTGGGTCTCTCCCTCGCGGAGCTGATGGAGGCATAAATCAGGCTTTAGGCGTATCCTGGCTCAGCCCTTTAGTTACACTACTACAGGTGAACATTTTAACCAAAAGAATTAGCTGTTCTGCTCATTTACTCTGTTTACAAATATGTAAGAATTCTATGTGAAATAATCATAAAACAGTCTGACGTGTCACTCATGATGAGAGGAAGTTTATATTGAAGGAGATTTCGTTCTCAGTTGGCTGTGTGTGTGTGTGTGTGTGTGTGTGTGTGTGTGTGTGTCAGTCTTCCTCCTTATAAAAAGGCCAAAGTAGGACGTAGTTATTGGTTATAGTCAGTGAGTTTGTCAGGTTACTAAGTCTGAGCCGAGTTAACGCTGTAGCCATGGGCATAGAGAAAGGGGGAGGGGGGGGGGGGGGGGGGGGGGGGGGGGGGGGGGGGGGGGGGGTATGGAGCATTTATACAACATTTATCAGGCAGACTGGATATGTGTACCAGATATCTGTCAATCTGTAGCTCCAAGTACATTTTTATACTCCAGATATCCATGATGACATTCTTACTGTCCATAACGAACGCTTCAGATGTCGGACAAATGATGTCACGTTTCCCATTCGTGTGTGTTGGGCTGGCAGCATGAGACTGAAGTTCTGCATGTCTGACATGAAAATAGTTCTAGTTTAAATGTAAGTTCAGTTATTAAATAAAACTACTGACAGCTGGATGTTTTTCATCGTATCCATTTAAAATGAGACGTTTTATTAGAAACTACATTACAGAGTTGTAGGTGTTTAAAGTGAGTTCCTCCTAGTCAGAGTTCAGTTTAGCTCTTGAGTTTATCTGGATCAGTCATGTTCACTAAGAACAACAGATCGGATCAGAACCACAGAACCGGTCTGCCTGATAAACGTTTAACAGCGAGAGAGCCGAGCTGACTAGCCAACTCCCCTAAATCCTTCCTGTGGGACTTTTTCACTTACTTTATGATTCTGAGTGAGACATCTGCTGATGTCCATGTCGGGGGTGTGGGTGTGTGTGTGTGTGGGGGGGGGGTCTCAGACATGGAAACAGCTTATCGTGGGATACTGACTTCTTCTCCTCCAGATTCGACACTAAAGTTTCACTCTGGATCATCTTTATTTTTTTTTTTTTACTTTATTGACAACAAGGTCCATGTGTGTGTGCACCAGAGCAGAGCAACCAGGAAAACATGGAATGGTTTTCAGCAGTTTTCTTTGATAATGATCGAAAGAGAGCAAGGCGGACTTAATGTGTGTGTTGGGGGGGGCGGGGGGGGGGGGGGGCAAAAGCGTCTTTTATAGTAGTGTGGAGGGTTAGGGTTACAATGTCAGAAGGGGACTTGCCCCTATGGCTGCAGCCCTGGTGGATACATGGCTGTTTAATTTGATCTGACTAGAACTTCGTTCTTACATATGGCACCTTTAAACCTTTAACTCCTACAGCAGATCTCTGAAAATCCAACATAATTGTAAATTAAAGATGTGGAACACTCGTTTAATCAATACATTTGCATTGGTCTCTAATAGGAAAGAATGCCTTGTAAGTCATTCTTGGGGGGAAGAAATATACCGGTGCACCATGTCTCTGACCTAAAAGTTGCCCACATCCCAGCTGAGCTTCAGACGTCAGGATCCACAGTCTTATTTCCTGATATGTGGACATCTCTCCTCTGATTGGCTAACAGCAACATGACTCTACCACTGACTCTGTTTGCGCTCCAACGTTGATGTTTTATCTCCACAAATAACACAAGCCTGGAGGAGTTCTGCTGTGTGGTGGAGTTGCTAACGCTAACAGTTAGCTTCTACTAGCTGAGACATTCTCTGCTGTTTCCTGGACGTTAAACCAACAACAGCCTTCCCCGTCGTGAGTCCAGATGGGTGAGTCCATGAATGTTAGAGACAGTGTGACGTAGATCTGTCAGGATTTTCTAATCCTAGAGTTTCACCGTCTGTTTTCTATCAGAAGCTACTGCAGGAGATAGGTGTAGGAGACTATTTTCATGTTCAGCCGGCAGGTTAAAGTCAGAGTGAGCCGTTAGAATCAGAAATAATCATTTAAAAGGTTTTTTTTTAGTAATCCACACCTGAAGCCCCACTCCATCTCAACAATGAACAGAAAAGAAAAATCTTCTCACAGCATAAAAAGCATTTGATTAAACTCAAAAATACTTTGTGCACAAACACAAACCCTTGTTAGCCTTTAGTGGGACATAAACACCAAAAGTCTGATGTGAAATAATTGCTCTCACCCTGTTTTCCTTCTGTAATCTCGTTAAAAGCCTTTTACAATCCCTCTGATTTAATACGTGTCTCCCTGCAGGATTAGCAGCTGCTGCTGGTCACATTTGGATCAAATGCTGCAGGAAATGTAACCACAAACTCAGAAACTAAAATATAATGTTTGTGGTGTTCTTAAACTTTAAAATGACTAATATTTATTTAAAATAACCACCAGACCTTTCGTTACATAACACCAAAGGCCAGCAGCCTCACCAACCACAAAGTGTTTATGTAAACGTAAAAATGGAAAAAATAACTTAGAAAACATCTATAATGGCTTTACGGGACGAAAGCATCTGCATGGCACTAGCAGAATTCAACAGCATTTGAATGTATTTTTGAGTGTAATTAACGGGTTTTACGGAACATTTAGTCGGGTCTGGCGTCGAGCTGTGATTCTAAACTTGAAGGGTTTGAAGCTTAAATTGTGATTTTATCTGTAAGTCAGAACAGAAACAGATCAAACAGCAGCTTGAGAGCCAGATCAGACAAACGTCCCTACCGGACCGACTGTTTATTAGTTAGGTGAGGCAGGTGCTTGAGTCTTACATCTAGGGTCCCTTTTCAATAAAACAACAAAAATGTTACAGCTGATAAAGGGTTAGGGTCTCATCTTTCTAATCAAATGGGACGATGCCCCCAGTCCCGCTGCTCCAGGTCACCCTGTCCTCACCCACATGAGAAGCCTTCGAATGGCCACGCCCACCCATCCCCTGACTGGCTGCTGTGAGGCGAGGAGCTATCCAGGTGCGCATCAGAGAGTCGACAGGTGTGGGGGATTGTTAACATTTTCAAACATCTCGTAGAAGCACGACTGCTTGGGCGGGGGAGCCTGCTCATCAGCACCCCAGCAGAAAGGGTTGAACTTTTGGAACCGGTGATGGTTGTACCCCATGTGCAGCAGTACCGGGACCAGAGTGAATAGGGTGTGTATGGGGAGCATGAGTGGGTGTCTGGCGTGCATTTTTGTAAGTCTTTGGTTGTATGTGTATGTGTGAGCGTGAGGGAGTGTGAGTGTGTGACTGTATATGTCAGGTGGGGCCTTTGACTCCTCTCTTCTCCTGGGACTTCTTTTGATGATATAGATCTTCATCTTCCCTCTCCCTGCCACACCTGGTGTGGAGTGTGGTGCCTTGGTCTGCCTGAGTGTTTGTGGGTCCCAGGTCAGGGGGTTTAAGATTTTTGGCGTCTGCCCGATCAATCCCGGTGGCTGCCTGGTGGGGTCTGGGCATGGGCAGCTCCAGGAAATTTTACCAGCAGTTGATGTACAGTTGCTCGGTCAGTGTTTGGGGTTGTCGTCCCCTGTCGGCGCGTATTGAAGGGGGATGGGGGGCCACAACATGAATTTTCCTGCCCTGTCTGTCTCTCATCTTCCTGCATGTTCTCTAAAATCTCCAGAGCGCACGTTTCGATGCTGCGTCACTGAGGTGAAATCACCACAGCACATGATGATCGAGTGCATCAGGCACGATTAAAATCAATCAATCAATCAATCAATCAATCAATCAATCAATCAATCAATCAATCAACTTTATTGTCACTTCAGCCATATACGGTTTGTATACAGTGAGGCGAAACAACGTTCCTCCAGGACCAAGGTGCTGCATGCAACATAAATTTACAACATTAAAAAATATAAGAAAAATAAACTATCTAATTAAGGACAGAACATGAGTGTGTTCGCTTGTTTGTGTGCGTGCGTGTGTGTGTGTGAGTGTGTGTGCATGCATGCGTTTATCAGTCCAGTCCCTTTTCGTTGAGGAGACGAATGGCCTGTGGGAAGAAGCTGTTGCACAGTCTGGATGTGAGTGCTCGAATGCTTCGGTACCTTCTTCCAGATGGCAGGAGTGTGAAGAGTGTGTGAGAGGGGTGTGACCAGTCAGCCACAATGCTGTTGGCTTTGCGGATGCAGCGTGTGGTGTAGATGTCCTTGATTGAGGGGAGAGAGACTCCTATGATCTTCTCTGCTGTTTTCACTATCCGCTGGAGGGTTTTGCGGTCAGAGATTGCACAGTTCCCAAACCAGGCAGTGATACAGCTGCTCAGGATGCTCTCAATAGTTCCTCTGTAGAAGGTGGTTAGCATCGTTGGTGGAAGCTGGGCCTTTCTCAGTCTTCTCAGAAAGAAGAGACGCTGTTGGGATTTCTTATACAGGAAGCTGGTGTTGAGGGACCAGGTGAGGTCTTTGTCCAGGTGAACTCCCAGGAATTTGATGTTGTTGACGATCTCCACAGAGGAGCCGTTGATGCTCAGTGGTGAGTGGTCACTCCGTATCCTCCTGAAGTCAACAACCATCTCTTTTGTCTTGTCAACATTCAGAGACAGGTTGTTGACCTTACACCAGTTTGTTAACCTCTGCACTTCATCTCTGTATGCTGACTCATCGTTCTTGCTGATGAGACCCACCAAGGTTGTGTCATCAGCGAACTTAATGATGTAATTTGAACTGTGTGTTGCTACACAGTCATGAGTCAGCAGTGTGAACAGCAGAGGACTGAGCACACAGCCTTGTGGGGCCCCCGTGCTTAGTGTGGTGGTGCTGGAGGTGCAGTTCCCGATCCGTACTGACTGAGGCCTTCCAGTCAGAAAGTCCAGGATCCAGTTGCAGAGGGAGGTGTTCAGGCCCAGCATGCTCAGTTTTCCGATCAGTTGTTGGGGGATGATCGTGTTGAATGCTGAGCTGAAATCTATGTACAGCATTCGAACATGTGTGTCCTTCTTGTCCAGGTGTGTGAGGGCAAGATGGAGTGCAGTGGAAATGGCGTCATCTGTTGAGCGGTTATGGCGGTATGCAAATTGCAGTGGGTCCAGTGAGGGGGGCAACAGGGTCTTGATGTGTGTCATGACTAGCCGCTCGAAGCACTTCATGATGGTGGGTGTAAGTGCAACAGGACGGTAGTCGTTGAGACAGGACAAAGAAGATTTCTTGGGCACTGGGACGATGGTGGCGGCCTTAAAGCACGTGGGAACAACGGCACTGCTCAGAGAGATGTTGAAGATGTCGGTGAGAACATCCGCCAGCTGTTCAGCACATTCCTTTAGCACTCTGCCCGGGATGTTGTCTGGACCAGCAGCTTTACGTGGATTGACTCTGCGTAGAGTTTTCCTCACCTCTGCTGTAGTGAGACACAACACCTGGTCGTCCGGAGGAGGGATTGACTTCCTTGCTGCCACGTCGTTCTGCCTGTCGAACCGAGCGTAGAAGTTGTTCAGCGCATCAGGGAGGGAGCCGTCACCATCACAGGCAGGTGTTGTCGTCCTGTAGTTGGTGATGGCTTGTAGGCCCTGCCACATTCGCCGTGTGTCGCCGCTGTCCATGAAGTGCTTGTGGATCCTCTGGGCGTGTGCGCGCTTCGCCTCTCTAATGGCCCGAGATAGTTCAGTTCTAGCTCTGCTGAGCGCCACCTTATCTCCCGCTTTGAAGGCAGAGTCTCTGGTTCTCAAAAGTGTGCGCACTTCCGCAGTAATCCACGGTTTCTGGTTGGGTCGTGAGATGATGGTCTTGGAGACAGTGACGTCATCGATGCATTTGCTGATGTAGCTCGACACCGATGACGTGTACTCTTCCAAGTCAGTAGAGTCGCCATAAGTTGCAGCCTCCCTAAACATGTTCCAGTCAGTGCACTCAAAACAGTCTTGAAGAGCAGAGGTGGCTCCTGCCGGCCAGGTTTTCGCCTGCCTCAGAACCGGTTTTGCTCGCTTGACGAGTGGTCTGTATGCTGGAATTAGCATGACAGAGATGTGGTCTGAGTAGCCAAGGTGGGGGCGGGGCTCTGCCCGATATGCGCCGGGGATGTTTGTGTAAACCAAATCCAGCGTGTTTACCCCTCTCGTTGCAAAGTCCACATACTGATGGAATCTAGGAAGCACTGATTTGAGATTTGCATGGTTGAAATCTCCAGCAACAATGAACAGTCCATCTGGGTGTGTGTTTTGCAGTTCGCTGATGTTTGTGTGCAGTTCTCCTAACGCTTCCTTAGTATTAGCGCCAGGTGGAATGTACACTCCGATAATTAAAACAGTGGTGAATTTTCGTGGTAAATAAAATGGTCTGCATCTGACAGTCACAAACTCCACCAGCGGTGAGCAATAGCGAGAAGCTAGCAGAGCGTTCTTGCACCATTTCTCGTTGACGTAAACACACAGGCCGCCATCGCGAGTCTTGCCGCACAGAGCTACGTTTCTGTCGGCTCGAAACGAGGCCATCCCGTCCAGCTGAATAGCGGCGTCCGGTACTCTGTCGCTGAGCCATGTCTCCGTGAAAATATAGACACAGCAGTATCTGGCCTCACGCTGCGTAGCCTGCTGGAGTCGGATGTAGTCCAGTTTATTATCCAGGGAGCAGACGTTGGACAAGATGATGGACGGGAGAGCCGGCCGGCTAGGGTTTGTTTTTAGCCTGTGACAGATTCCCGCCCGCTTGCCGCGCTTACGCTTTCTCGCGCATCGCTTCCGATGTCCCCTCCTCCGGACGCCAGCATCAGGCAGCGATGAGGCATCGAGGCCTGGTGCGCGGAGGCCTGGAGGCCTTGAGGCCTGGAGGCCTGGTGCGCGGAGCAAGCCGAGTTCTCGTAGCGTTTCCCGCAGCTCCTCTTGGATATCGTTGTCCGGGTTTTGAAGGTAGCAAAGTGTCTGGCTGCTGTATGTACAGGCACCAGTTCCGACGATATCCATAGTAAAAAATAAGAAAAATAAGATAAGATAAAAAACCATGATACACAAAAACGTAGGCACCATTTGGCTCCGGAGTGGCCGCTGCGTGCTACTGCCGCGCCGCCATCACAGCTGTATCAGTACCAGAGGATATAAACGGACATGAACGGTCATGTGTTAATCATATTTTTTTGGTTGCACCACTTTGAGAATGTGCCGTGCGCAGAACGCAGCTGCCTGGAGCGCTCCCCCATAATTTGATCCCTGCTTCTGGATGAAAAACCGGACATTATCATGAATACGAGAACCAACCCCCCCCACCCCACCCCTCCGGACAGAGAGTGAAAAGTTGACATGTACGGCCTCCTGGTTTGATGCCAGCTCCGGCTTTCTCCTCGCAGTTTATGGAAGATTTCAACGCGAAACGGGAGACTGTCTTAAATGCGAGACAGAGCTGGTCATGCTACTCTCCAGGCCAGCGCATGTTGGCACGGTGCGCACGCGAGGTGTAGGGTGGTGGTGGTGCGTTCAAGATTTGGGGTTGCTGAGCAGTTGCTTGGCCC
Organism: Nothobranchius kuhntae; assembly: GCA_006942095.1. NCBI lineage: Eukaryota > Metazoa > Chordata > Actinopteri > Cyprinodontiformes > Nothobranchiidae > Nothobranchius > Nothobranchius kuhntae. The sequence goes on from SSNQ01000099.1 coordinate 178,792, forward strand.
AATCTTGGGGTTGTTTAGCAACCCCTAGCTACCGCCTGGTGCCGCCCATGGGTCTGGGTCCCTGGGCTCTGCTGGGTCCCCGGCGGGGGGTGGTTGCCCCTGGGTCCCGGGTCGCTGGATCCCGGGCTTGGCCGGCTAGGGGGTGGGAGGCTGCGGGCGGGCCTGAGGGCTTGCCGCTGACTCCCCAGACTCCACCGGCTGCTGGTTGTGGCCCGCCGGGGCGATCCTCTGTGCCTCTCGAGGGGGGCGGGGGCTTTTCTGGTCGCAGTCTCCCTGGGGTTCCTGTGCTCTGGGGCAGCGCCTGGATCTCTGGGACTTGGAGCTCCCTCCATCTCCTACACATCTTTGGGGGGCAGATCTGTGGCCCCTCACTCTGTTGGACGCTCCTATAGAGAAACCTTACATAAACAAGCGCATGTACACACAGGTGCTCACATGGTGCTCTCATAAGTATGGACTTGGGCACGTTCAACACAGGTCTTAAGGCTATGGTGGGCACTAAATGCACTGTGATTTATTATTGTTAGATTGTTCAGTTAAACAACGTTGATTTTATATTTCATCATCAGGTTAACGCGGTGATAGCTTGCTCCTGTTGTATTGTTGTGTGTCCCATTGTTTTCTATTCTTTCTCTTTCTGCAGGTCTAGAAGCAGACTCTAGTTCATTATTGTTTATTTTTGTGGACACCCCCTCTCCTCACCTTTTGTCTTTTCCTTTCTCTTTCACCTCTGTCTGCGTGTCTGGTTGGAATTACAAAGCGTTCAAAAACAATAACAATAAAGTTTTAAGTATCAGGCGTGACATTAAAAGCAGATGCTTTGATGCTCCACCTGAGAGTAAATCTGTAAGGCTTGTCACCAGCATTCAGACACCAATTCTGTTTGCTTCACAGCCAGACAGGACACGGGGGGGTAAAAAAAATAAAATAAAAGAAGCACGATTGCCGAACCGAACTCTGTCGGAAAACGCTTTTATTCGTGTTTCTAGAGGCAGCAGAGACCCGCATGGATGTAACAGGTGAGTCTCATTTACTGTCAGTCCAAACGCATTCCATCCCATTTTCCCGTTGCTGTTTATTTCTAAGAGCTCGTCCACATTTGACGATTTGAGGACAAAAATTCCTCATTTCTAAACCCGAGTAGAAAACTGCTGAGTAACATCTCCACACAGCAGACTCACTGCTGAAGTTACTAAGCATTGGTTCCTGCACAGCAACAACATCTATTCTTGTTTGGCATTCAACCAAAGGCCAACTCCTCCCAAACAATATCCAGAACTCTAAAAATGACATCCCAGACTTCATTGTCATCAAAATCCATAATTTCTTGTCTGAGATGCTGGCCAAACCAAACACAGCTCTGAGTTTGTCGGTGGTGATGGAAACAACTGCAGACAGATGGGGTGGGGGAGGATTGGGGGTTTCACATGAGGGTAAACCAAACAATATCCCCCATCCCCCCCATCTCCACCTCCTCTGACACAGACACACACGTTCTACTGGACTGTAATGGGAGGAGGAATGTCTGAGGAACGTTGTTAGGGAACCACCTGGAATGTCTCAGATGCAGAACAGAATCAATCAGATGTGTAATCTGACGTTCCGGCACTCTAGAGTCTTTCTGCAGGAGAATGATGCAGCGGCACTTCAAATGTGCACTTTGTTCAGAGTACAAAGAGAGTAAATCCTGTAGAAAACAAGAGACAGCTGGAGTATCTGGGTGGTTTATTTATCTACGTGTAGCAGGAACACATCCATCCTCCAGATGCTGCTAGCCAGGTGGTTCCTAAAGTTTGGGAACAATAAATGGAGGAGGGAGCAGTTGCTCAGGAGGTAGAGCAGGATGTCCAGGAAGGTTTCAGGTTCGATCCCGACAGAGAATTCTGCCGTTGTCCTTGGACAAGACACTGGTGGTGGTCGGAGGGACCAGTGGCTCGGCAGCCTCGCCTCTGTCAGTGCGCCCCAGGTCAGCTGTGGCTACATTGTCATCACCAGCAGGTGAATGTGTGTGTGTGAATGGATGAATGATGCACTGTGGTAGGGATGTAAGAAAATATCAATATGGCAATATATCGTGATATGTTTTCTGTGATGTTATATCGATATTCTAAAGCCATGCATCGTTTTTGGAAGAATCTACATGCAAACATCTGTGTATTTTCTTTTCTTTTGGTGCAATTCAAACGTTGACCACTAGTTGGCAGCAGTGTGCCATGTGTTATGTTTCCCTCTGTTCTGGTTCAGATATCTCATGTTAAACATGTTACGTATCAGTTTGGATTGTTTACCGAATTTCCCAATGATAAATTCAGTCTAAAAATGGCCAATAACGTCTGAATGTGTCGCAATATATGGTGATACACCGTAACGGCTCCCCTGTGTCGTGATACGTATCGTATCACCAGAATTTCACCAATACACATCCCTACACTGTCGTGTAAAGCGCTTTGGAGTCCTCTGACTCTAGAGGTGGTATACAAGTGTGGGTCATTTATCATGATCTTCAGAAAATAAAAAATTATATTATTATAAAAATCTAATTATGAGACAAACCTGTAATAATGAGACTAACCAGTTTTTATAAATGAAGAAATAACATTTTTCTTTAACTCATTCACTGCCAGCCACTTCCTGATCGGTAAAGCCCTTCGCTGCCAGCGTTTCTTGCCATTGTTACTGTTTTTTTAAGAATGACAGAACGCTGCGCGCTAGGATGATGTCGACGCCAAAACAACCAAAACAAAGCGGAGACTCACTTCTTACATCAGGAGGAATCCGCACGTTTCGAGCGTTATCCGTTCTTTCATAATCCGTTGTTGAATTGCGATCGGCAGAAGCTTTTCCGGTTCGCGCCTCACTTTTTTTTACAGCAGCGGCCCAAAACGATCTCCTAACACATGGATGTTCTGCTTCCTGATCACGTGACGTGTGACGTACGCGGATGAAGGTCGGCTTCAGAGCTGACATGTTTGTTCTGACGGTGCGGGGGCTCGTCCGACGCCCACACAGTAAAAATCAATCAATCAATACTTTATTAATCCCAGAGGTAAATTAGAGTACAGGCAAATGACGACTTTGTCATTGGCACACTGGTCAGGATCAGGAGGTTTTGGGACTTCATAAGGCTGGGAAGTTTGGGAACTACTTCTCTAAACTACAGTTCTGTAAAAAAATTGCTTCACGGATAATAAACACTCCACCCCCACTCCCAAAATCTCTCGTCTTTCTTTAGGCCTCCCTTTGACATACAGACCTGAACAGACCCTTAACCCTTTACTAGTCACCCCTAAACCCAGAAGTAGTTCGCTGCTGCTCCAACAATGCTTTGGTGTTCGTGATCTCTGTGGACTGAAGGTTACATTTCCTCCATCTAGTTTTGACTTGTTGATTTCTGAAGAATGTCTCCTTCACCCGTCACAGCACACGTGTAAAATGTTGAAAACTGTTTTCCAACACAAGCTGCTATTTCCAGGAACTGCAGACAGGAAGTGAACGGTCATCCAGTGACGGTGGAAACTGGAGGTGGATGTTTGTGTTCATCACTTGAGAACCCGCGGTTTGAATGAAATAAAGAATCCCAACAGGAAGTGATAAAACCTGTTTTATTTTTCTGTTTTGAACGCGTTTAAACAGGTTCTTCTTATTGGTTGTTTTATATTCTGTTTTGAACCAGCTTTAAAAACAAAAACCCAAAATAAGTGTGTCCAGTTTTTATTATGTAGAAACTTTCCAGCAGATCGACTGTATTACTCCTGCTGAACTTTGTGTTTAGGTGGCGGCCACAAGACTCGTCTGTTTCATGATGTATTTATTTTACAGCCTCAACAACCGCGGCTGATTCAGACTTTGTTTATGGAAGATGCAGAAATCAGGCAAACCGCTCCAAACTGTGGCGGGTTTCACCATCGCCTCGGCTCTGCCAGTGAAAACAATACCAGCTCTCGTTGTTCTGCTTTGTTGACGGAAAACTTCTGACTCCACTTTGACCTCGTACATTTGTTGTTGTTGTTTTGGGCTATTGTTAGCGGCTAATTAAGGTGTCTTTTATGCAGATTCCTATTTGTTCTTTCTTTTATTATAATTTAAGACAGTTTTGTTTTTGTTTAGCGCGTGAGGTGATGATAGATTACAGGTTTCTGTCCAGAGTAAACGTGTTTAACCTTTAACAGATAGGACAAAGTTTTTTCTCAAAAGGCTGAAAGATGGTTCGCACCTTAGGCCCCTCCCACCTCTTCTGATTACAGCCTCTCGTTCATGAACACACACCTCTGGCCGGCCAACAGAGCAACAACACACAGTTTTACGATTATTACTCTCAGGTTATGCGGTTTATCCACATGTATTTATTTTAAAAGAAGAAACAGTCTTTTGTATGATAAAAATCAATTAAGTTAAAATTGTGATTTAAATGTAAAGAAAGGGAGAGAGAAAACTAATAGGAAGGAGGTAATCAGTGGATACCGGGAAAGCAGAACAAGGAGAGGGTGATGAAGGTCCCACCACAGCCTGACCAGGTGAGTTTAAAGGAGACCACTGATCTCAGGCTCGGGGGAGAGAGGTCCAGAGTCTGGGGGCCACAGCAGCAGATGATCTGTCACCTTTGACCTTTAGCCTGGTGCTGCACAACCAGTAGGCTTTGGTCACTGGACCTCAGGGACCTGCTGGGGGTGTAGGGACTGAGAAGATCACCAATGTATGATGCAGGGTATCTGCAGGTTAAAGGGAGCCAAATTTAAGACCATTTAAGAACTTTTTTAAGGCCACTTTGACCAAATTTATGCAATTTTTAAAAATTAAATTTAAGCTATAATTTCCAGCAATAGCCTGGAACCGGTGCTAACCACGTCGTGAACGTGGGATTAGCCATCCAGTTACCATCACACTTGCACTTCCCCATGGCGCAAACTCCCACTAGCTTAACCAGATCATGTGCTCATCTAAAAATAGCCCCCTTTCACAACCAGCTGAATGTATACGGTTCTAATTACGCCAACATCATACACAAAAATGCTGAACACTAACTAGACATTCACTAAAATTTTATAGAAATAAAAGAATCTTGTTTATTGGGTCTTTGGTAATTTTAGACCTTTGGAAACTGTATTTAAAGAATATTTGTCATTTTTAAGGATTTTCAAGGCTTTAAATTTGGAAAAGCCAATCTAAGACTTTTTAAGGAACCGCGGACACCCTGATGATGGTGCTTGCCCATGTAAGGCCCTATGGACCAGAACCAGGATCTTGAAATGAACCCTGAAGTTGACTGGCAGCCAGTGAAGCTGGAGGAGAAGCGGGGTGATGTGGGTGTGTTTGGAGGACTTGGTCAGAAGTCTATGGCGCGGTATGGGGGCCAAAATTCAGACTACTGCCCAGCAGCAGGAGGCTATAGAAGTTCCGAAGCAAACTACTGATCTGATTAATGATAAGCTGGCGCCGGTAACTGAGAGGCTGGCGCTGCTAACTGAGAAGTAGCACCTTTACCGGCGTCACTACTAGATATGCTAGGGACTAGCTGCCCTCGGCTGGTCATTGACTGGATCTCACACTCCCTCTGCTGTCTATTAGCATGGATAGGCTAGCGTTAGCCTGGACGGGCTGGTGTTAGCATTGGAGAGACTGACCATTAGCATGGATAGGCTGGCGTTAGCATCGGAGAGGCTGGCCACTAGCTGGATTTCCTACCTCCTCGACGGACCATTAGCATGGATAGGCTGGTGTTAGCATCAGAGAGGCTGGCCACTAGCATGTCTCGGAGAGTCACTTACTCTATAAGATGCGGGGGTTTTTTGTTTTTTTTTGTTTTAACTTTTATTAAACGTATGACATACGGCGAGACCTGCAATCACAGTTGCTTCTTTGACAGAACACACTGTTATACAGATTAACTTTAAGCATATTGTAAAGCTGACAGCCTGTTAGCATTGATCAGGTGCTGCGTTAACTCCATTCTATTAATTGATGGTGTTTTCTTTTTAAATAGTTTGGTTTTCTTGCACATATCAGAGAAAAAGCCAGAGCTAACTAATATGTTCTTTTCAACTCTGGATTTTAAATCCTTTGTATTGAATTACAGGTTAGTAATTATTAAAATTGTGATGTTATCTTTATTAAAACTATATATGTAAAATGTGTCTGATAATCATTTCCCTTAGGGGAACAATAGTTTTGTTGCACTAAACTTACTGTTGTCTCTGCTGAAGGTTATGGGATGTGAAGTTTTCTCCTCAGATGATCTTGTCAAAAGAAAAATAGAGTATGGCTGAATTTATACTTTATACCACACACAGCAAGTCAAACTTTACTACAACAAACAGCTGGAGTTTGACCTGAATTGCTAACAGGCTGTCAGCTTTACAATATGCTTAAAGTTAATCTGTATAACAGTGTGTTCTGTCAAAGAAGCAACTGTGATTGCAGGTCTCGCCGTATGTCATACGTTTAATAAAAGTTAAAACAAAACAAAAAAAAAAAACCAGCATCTTATAGAGTAAGTGACTCTCCGAGACATGCTAGTGGCCAGCCTCTCCGATGCTAACGCCAGCCTATCCATGCTAATGGTCCGTCGAGGAGGTAGGAAATCCAGCTAGTGGCCAGCCTCTCCGATGCTAACGCCAGCCTATCCATGCTAATGGTCAGCCTCTCCAATGCTAACACCAGCCCATCCAGGCTAACGCTAGCCTATCCATGCTAATAGACAGCAGAGGGAGTGTGAGATCCAGTCAATGACCAGCCGAGGGCAGCTAGTCCCTAGCATATCTAGTAGTGACGCCGGTAAAGGTGCTACTTCTCAGTTAGCAGCGCCAGCCTCTCAGTTACCGGCGCCAGCGTATCATTAATCAGATCAGTAGTTTGCTTCGGAACTTCTATAGCCTCCTGCTGCTGGGCAGTAGTCTGAATTTTGGCCCCCATACCGCGCCATAGAAGTCGAGCACAGGCGTTCTGAACCACCTGTAGACGGTTCAGGGAGGTTCTGCTCAGACACGTGAAAAGAGAGTTACAGTAGTCTAAGCGTGAGGAGATGAAGGTGTGGAGAACTGACTCAAGTTCAGAGCGGGACAGAATTTAACAACTTACTTGTTCACGAGAAAGGTTGTCAACTCTGCATCAGCCTAGGTATGTTCTGGAATGCTCGCAGATGCTGTGTGATGGACATCTGTACGTAAGCGGTTGTCTAATGCTATTGGCTAAAGCTGAACGGTGCTCAATTCAATCTACGTTTCAAACTACACGGTGCTCTACGGAACGGGGGACACGCTTAGCAAAATATAAACTGATGTGTTTCCTACATTCCCTGTTGGGAAAAACAGCCCAGTCGGTTACCAGCATATGGTGTGTCTTAGTGATGGTATGCTGCTCCAGCAGCTAAACCTGCACCAAAACACAAACATGCTGGTCTACACCAGTTTTCCAGAAGAGTTTGTCACTTTCACGGGTTTCCAGAAAATCCCACACGAGTCCTGAAAGCAGGAAAACTCTGGATTGCTGCTTAACTTATTGGTAAAGCTGATATGAGTCTCATTGAAGTGCTGAACGTAAGTGGAAAAAGTAGATTAAACAAAAAGTATTTTTACAAACAAAACAACATTTGGACGTTTGAATTACAAATTAAACACAATTAGCTACAACTGGTGATGAGCAACAAAAATATGATACTTTAGAGTATTCTCTCAATAGTGATACATCTGAGGATACTCTAAATAAAGATGTAACTTTGCTTTTCCTGCTGTCCTTTCAGACTCACTAAACTGTTTCTGTGTTCCACTCAGAGGTGGCTGGTTTAAAACCATGAAGGTCTGAGTGTGCTGCTGATCCACAACTGGGATCACTACTGAGTGGTTTTAAGGTCTTTTTACTCACAATGCTAGTTGGATGCATTCACTTACTGTGGTTTATGCTAAGCTAAAGCTAAAGGAGTACAGCCAGGTCAGGAGAATGACCGGGCTGGTTAAAAAGCTCAATTTTACGTGGAATATCCCTTTAAAACTAGGGAAGTCCCATTCCGATATCGATATCCGAAGTAATTCGATATCGGCCCAAAAACACTGTATCGGATTACATCGGACTGCATCAAAAATCTCCGATATAAGCAGTCTGTTAAGGTTCAAATTTTTGTAACCAATGGTTAAAATAAAATGTAATTTTTTTCATAATTATGGTTGCTGACTGTTTTTCTCTGATTGAGTCATGTCACTTGATCAAGCCTTTCATACACCCACACTACGAAATAGGCAAAAGTATGTGCAATTTGTACTGATATCGTATCGGGTTGATATCGGTATCGGTCAATAATGAAGTCTGCAATATCGGTTTCGTATCGGAAGTGAAAAAGTTGTATCGGGACATCCCTATTTAAAACACACTAATTCATTAATTCATTTATCTAAAATGCCCAACGTCGGTTTAAACTGATGTATCTGAACCTACAACTGAATGTGTGTATGTCGGAGTTAGGGCTCCTTACAAACGTGTATTTATGTGTACATTTTATATACATGCTTCAAGCCAGTCGTGTCAGCTCGTCAGACGCAGACATTTACTGTAATTATAGGTTAAAGCTGAAGCATTCATAAGCATATCATATTGATGATGATTCTGTCGCCTCTCTGGGTGTAAACTCTTAATTATATAAGTGTCTGAAGAATGTCTGTCTGGGTACAAAAATCCACTTTTCAGTTCATTGACCCCTGCTTTAAAAGCAGGAGAGAATGTTTTATTTAAAACAAAGAAACATTACCAGTTCTTATGAAATGTCATCATCAAGGTAAAACATGCACCCTAACTGCATCCTCATACAGCAAGAAACATTTATTTATGTGAACTAATTCCTAGGAATGTTTATGTTTATTTATTTGGCAGACGCTTTTATCCAAAGCGACTTACAATTTATAACCTATAGGGCATGTTGTGATCTGTGGGGGAAACCGGAGTACCCGGAGGAAACCCACGCATGCATGGGGAGAACACGCAACTCCACGTAGAAAGGCCGCAGCCGAGTTTCGAACCTGCAACCTTCGTGCTGCGAGGCAACAGTGCTAACAACTGCGCCACCATGCAGTCCAATGTCCCAATGAGTCCTTAGTGTTCAAGTATCCACCGACACAGAGTCCCAAACCGATCCTTCAGCAAAATATTTAAATACAAAGAAAAAAGAAACACCACAAACAAGTTGCCTTTTAGGTTTTTTATTATTATTTTGGATCTGGTTTATTTCGTCATCCAGACTGTCATTTTATTAGTTTACCAAAAACACTTGTTTGGGAAATACATTGGTATAAAAAAATGTGTTAATATGATGAATTTAATCAAAAGTAGTGCCGTTGATCATATTTCAAATAGTTTACGTCCTCATTTTGCGGCTGTAGTTAGTAACACATGTTCCAGTTCATCTACTTAGTAAGCCCTGGCTGACTGCCTTGATTCTCAAAGTTTAAATGATATTACGCTAGTCTTATAGTTTTACATTATGTAATGCCTTTGTTCATTTTTGTGTTTGTTTGTTTATCTGCTCTTATTGCTATAAAGCACATGGAGTTGCCTTTGTGTAGGGAATGTACTGTATAAATAAAGTTGGCTTGTTTATTAGCGTATCTTTCAGTGTCGACTCACTCCGTGTTTTTGTCCGAGTCGCCGCAGTCAGCTGGGCCTGTTAGCTGCAAACTAAAGACCCAGTAAGCACACGTCTGTTGCTCAGCCTTTACGGTCCACTTTAAAATACACCCAAACAGACATTTTCTCTCTCCTGAGGAGAAACGTTAGCCCTGCGTTAGCCTGCTAACTAACAGCTACATGTTATGGTGTCTGAATCTCTGCCTGCTATAATTTGAGTCTAAGAAACAAATAATGATTAAAAAAAAATTGAAACTAAGCCATTGTTAGGAGGAACTTTCTGGTTACGTGGTAGGGTCGGAGCGTCCCTACTAATTTCCGTATTCCCGAGTTAATTTGGCGAGTGAAAGAGTTGTAAAGTTGATTCTGTTGAACATGAAGGTGGGATTGCAGCGGTGTCCACAAGGAAAGTCTCTGATATCTAAAAGGAAAAACTCAATATTTTGCTGGTGCCACTAATGATTAAATAAAACAGCTAAACAGCAAGAATGGCAGCAGAAAATGCATGTGACGCCATTAGTTCCGTTGTTGCTAAGCTACATACCCAGCACCCCAATGCATTTGTGGCTAGATCTGGTGATTTTAATCATGCCTCACTGATCCAGGGTGATTCCAAGGTACTTGAACTCTTGCACCAGGTCCAGCTCTACCTCCCCCAAGAACACATTGGACCGCTCCAGATTAATGTTTTTTTGTGTGAATATCATTGCAACTGTTTTTTTCTCAGTAACAGGCATGACTGATGGAGCCAAAGCTGTATGTTCTCCAAGGCTAATGTGAGAATCGATTATGCTTCCTGTGTACTTTTAGCAGGTGTAAAAATAACCGCATCATCCGCATACATTTGGAAGTGTACATTTTTACACACATTCGGCAGGTCATTTACATACGAAGAAAACAACACTGGTCCTAAGATAGAGCCCTGTGGGACCCCTGCTGGACAGTGAAGGTATGATGACATTGTGTCCCCTACACACACAGACTGCCTTCTGTTAGATTTAAACCAGGCTAATGCATTTTCTGAGGAATTATAATGAGTCAGTTTGGTCAGAAGTGTTTGATGGTTCTTTGTATCGAATGCCTTCTTTAAATCCAAAACGACTGCCAACACAGGTGGTTTTATCAAGCAAGGATTTCACTGTCTACAAAAACACAGTTTGCTGTCTCTGTAGAATGATATTGCCGAAACCCAAACTGCATGGGGTACAAGAGAAAATGGTTGCTGAGGTGTTTATTCAGCATTTTAGCAATACATTTTTCTGCAATCTTAGAGACAATGGGGAGAATACTGATGGGACGATAGTTGGAAATGATTGTTTTGTTTCCTGATTTAAAAATTGGTGAGACTTTGGCCACCTTCCAGCTTGATGGAACTGTTGCCATTCTGATGGATACATTTATTACGTGTGTTATTGGGCACACCAGAGCGTCTTTATGAATTTTCAGGGAGTGTGTGTCAAGACCATATACATCTTTGGCTTTGGAAGATTTCATTGATTGAATTATGTTGGCCACTTCCAGATCAGTGATTTGATCTATCCTAAAAATCGGCTGTCCAAAGTCAGGGGACTTACAATCCCTTTCAGAAGGACTAAACATTTTTGTTATTTCATTAACAGAAGTAATAAAAAATTTATTGAATTCAGTTGCTATTTCCCTTGGATCAATTAGACGTTTATTATTAACTGTTATTTCTGGTCTGTCACTGTCCCTTATATTTTCTTTACCCACTAATTTATGTATATTTTGCCAGATGATTTTGCCATTACCATTTGCGTCTTTAATAATGTCCAAGAAGAAATTTGCTTTGGCTTTACGTAATGCACTAGTAGTTTTATTTCTCAAAGAGGTGAATTTTTGCCTGTCAGTGGCAAGACCCGTTTTTAAAGAAGTTATGAATAGAATATCTGTAAGTAAGTGTTTTACGATGATTATTTAGCCAGGGCAGATGGTTTCTCCTCTTTTTCCTTTTCTTTTTTTTTATATAAGGTTCCATTACTCCTGTCATTTTGGAGTTGAATAATTGAGTGTTAAGTTCAACATCATTTCCAGAGAGTAGTTCGGACTATTTAACTTCATTTAAAATATCCTCAAGGTTATGATGAAGATGCTTGGGAATAAATTTATAGTTGTTCTTAAAATTTAGAGTTAAATCGTTTTTTGCTTAATTTGCGAGAAATAAGGACAATGTTATGATCAGAGAGGCCTGTGATGAGGTTGTATGTTTTAGTGATCCGCTCAGCCCGATTTGTAATTAAAAGGTCTATTAAAGTTTCTGAGTGATTTGTTATTCTGGTTGGGTTTTTTATAATTTGTGTTGGATTAAAGTAATCGGTTATTTGTTTAAGGTTTGAACGTTCTTTCTTTACATCCCATTTTTAATTAGAATCACCTAATAAAATGATTTCCTTGGTTTTGTCACAATGATCAAGAAGAAGTTTAAGTTGATCATAAAAAGAATAAATTGCTGTGGGCTTTCTGTACACACACACACACACACAACACTAAAAGACATTATTTCAGAAAGTGATATTTCTACACCTACACATTTCAGATTTATTTCACTTGGCCATTCAATCTTTGTGCACTTGAGAATTTCTAACAAATTAATACACCCCCACCCCTCCCACTCTCTCTATCCTTCCTAAATACATTATAATCAGGCATATTTACTATAACTTCTGGGGAAGAACAGTTCAGCCATGTTTCCGACAGGCCGAGGAAGTCAATATTGGAGTTGCACAATAGATGCTCCAACTGTTCAAGTTTTGGTCTCATACTATGAATGTTCAAATGTCCGCCTAATAAACGATTGCGGGTCTCAGACTACCTTAGCCTGGTTTAGAGTGTGGAATATTTTGGTGATCCTGTGCCATTTGAGGACTGGATTCCTGTGTCCTTTCGGAAATGTCTGTCTACTACCATCACAATGGTTGGCAGGAGTAGTTAGTTTGGTGATACGGTGCCTTTTAAAAAATGCGTTCCTTCTAGATGTTGATTGAGGCCCGGCTGGCGATGAATGAAGTCCGTCTGGTGGTAGTTGAGGCCCAGCTCACTGTAGTTGGGGCAGCAGTAGCTCAGGTGGTAGAGCGGGTTGCCTCATGATTGGAGGGTCATGGGTTCGATTCCAGCTCCTGCCAGGGGTATCCTGCTGTTGTGTCCTTGGGCAAGACACTTCACCCATCTTGCCTGTGTTAGTGGTGGTCAGAGGGGCCGACGGCGCCAAATGGCAGCCTCGCCTCTGTCAGACCTCCCCAGGGCGGCTGTGGCTACAAGTAGCTTACCATCACTAGCAGTGTGTGAATGTGAGAGTGTGTGAAAGCGTCTTTGGGTGTCTAGAAAAGCGCTATATAAGTTCAATGCATTATTATTATTATTATTAGCTGGTGTTGGTTGAGGTCCAGCAGGTGGCAGTTGGGGGCCAGCTGGTATTAGTTGGGGGCTAGCTGATGTTGGTTGGGGTCTAACGAATATTGGTTGGGGTCCAGCTGGTGATGGTTGGGGTCTAGCTGGTGTTGGTTGGGGTCTAGCTGGTGTTGGTAGAGGTTCAGCGGGTATTGGTTGAGGTCCAGCTGGTGATGGTTGGAGTCTAGCTGGTGTTGAATGAAGTCCATCTAATGTTGATTGAGGCTCAGCTTGCGATAGTTGGGGTCCAGTTGAAAGTGGTTGAGGCCCAGCTCGCGGTGTCCCAAATAGCGGTAGAGGTAGCCCAGGTTGCAATTGACGCACCCCATGCGGCGGTGCAGGTAGCCCAGGCAACAATAAGGGTGGCCCTGGTAACAGAGTAGATTGCTCAGATAGCAATGGAGGCAGCCCAGGTTGCAGTGAGGGCAACCCAAGCAGCATTAGAGACTGCCTAGATAGCAATGGAGATAGCTGAGGTAGCAGTGAAGGTAACCCAGGCAGCACTGGATATGGCCCAGGTAGTATTGGAGGCAATCCAGGTAGCGTTGGAGATAGCCCAGGTAGCAGTTGAGGGTACCTAGCATCCAGGTATATGTTCCTTGACAAAGGACCTGGATTTATTTCAATATCTCCAGCCAAAAGCAGGACCAGCAGAAGGAGTTTAACTCCCAAGGAAGATTTAGACAGCTGCAACTGTTCATGTTTACTGGGGGTGGCCTGGCATGGCCCTTACCATAGACTGTACATACTGGACAATTCGATTCCATAGCCTTCAATAACACGTTATCTGTCCATAATGGGAGGTGTCCACCACCGCCATTTTGACCGTGTCACAGGTTCCGTCCAGCCCAGACAATTCCATAAAAGGGAAGAGAGGAGGCGCTGAGGGTGGGGCTGTAAGGCTGGGATCGAGTGACGAACTAGCTACGAGCTAACCTGAAGCTAACCCTGGCTAACCCAAAGCTAAAGCGGAGGTGGGAGCCGAGCTAACGGATGTAGCCACCTAGCTTCAACCCAACCGGAGCTAACTGGAACACCCATCGACCTGAACCTCACACGGAGTTTAGGTGGAGGTTTTCTGCGTCTGTTCGTGAGAAGTACCTGTATTAAAAAAGTTTTAAATCGGTAAGTTTATAATTTATTTCCGTAATGAATACATTTTGCTTTGAGCAAGTTTTCAGTACAGTTTTTTTCGGCGCTATCACTCCTGAGTCGCACCAGCCATTAAATGTATCATGAAGAAGAGAAAATATATTTAAGTCGTATTTTGGGGGGACATTTTATTATCTTTCTTACAAAATCTGAGACCAAGCGTTTCACATTGCAACACAAGCACCGGTAACCATAACAGAATGAACAGCCAGCAGAGGAGAGGATGGCGGTGTTTCAAACCCTCCCGGCCGGCGTGGAGAGCTCATTCCTGGGCTGGAGCCGGCCCTCAGCACCCCGCCACAGGCTCTAACAGATGCTGGCGGTGTTTCATATATTTCCAAAACGTAATACTTGTTTGTATCTTGTACAGCCAACTAGCCTTTATTCTGGACTCAGTACAATTTACCAAAAGTAAAGAGACATTATACAGATGAAGTAAGCACAAGATAACTTACTGGAAGACACAGAGTTATCATCAGAACCAGAACAAGAGAGCCTGATAACAGTCATGTGAAAATAACAGTTAAAAAGTATGTATGTATAATAGAAATAAAAATATATTAGAATTAGTGTAACTCACTGTGATCCAAACAATAAATCAGCCATAGCTGATTAGTAAATATGACATGAGGTCTGGGAGTTTTTAAGTTTCATTCTTTTATTACATTTTTTTCTTAGATCTATTAAAAGGTCACCATGGCAGCCTGTGTGTCAACGTCAGCTACACAGAGCAGCAAGTGTAAGTATCAAGTACTTGTCTTGACCACTTCATGAATGGTTTTGTACTTTAAACAGCTAGGCCAAACCT
>SSNQ01000099.1:196894-222648 GCA_006942095.1 Nothobranchius kuhntae
GAATCCCAACTTTTCCCAGAATCTTCACATTATTCTATGAATTCAGAGAAAATATACATTTTTCAGAGGTCTCGCTCCCCTGTTGTGGATATTTCTCAAAATTCAACCATTTTTTCTTTTCAAAAGCTTTAGTAAGAGTTTGGACTCTAAACAAGTTTTACTTTGCAGACTGCTTGTCTACACCTTCATCAGATCTGCTCATAATAAAACATTTGGGTTATATTTAATGTCTAGAGAAGATGCTCTTCCTGGGCATTAAGTTATCAAAAACAGATAAAAGTATTTTTTACCATAATTTTAACTGCTATCAGCTGATAAAAATAATAAAAAACAGCCTGATCATTAAAGGGGTGTAAGTGAAACCGCGCGGATCACACAAACCATCATGCTGTCTATATGACTTTGAAAATATATAGTTTAATTACAGTTTGATTTATTTGACATCTGTATAATGTTTATTATTTTGTTTTTTCCCCCTAAATGCCTAACGTTTTAGTTTTACATGAATATTCATCACAATACATAAAGTTACACATTTTAAATTTTAATAGGGGAAGACTGCTGGAGGGAGCGGTAAAATACAGAAATCCCCAGCAAAAACAAGAAACTTTACGAGTCTGATGAAACCCGCTGGAGTTCCTTCAGCAGGCCTGGTGGCAGCTACAACGACCCAGTGGCTGTGCTTGGTCAATGTTATCGAGCTCAGTCCGGCTCGGCCGTGAACGAGCCGAGGCGACATCCTGCTCTGCTTAAGAAGAAGTGTTATTTTCCGCTTCAGAAGAAGCGTCCGTGTTTTACGCTTTCTCAGAGACATGTCACGTTGCTAAGTTGTTAGCGCCGCGCGCTAACACGTCAATAGTGCAGCATAGCCTGCTGGAGGTTTTAAGGGTTCAGATGAAAACACCCTACCACTCAGGCTGCTTACACATCGATATTAAGTTGTCGCTGTTGCGCTCACGCCGTAATACAGTATTAGATGCGGTTAAAGTCAGACATGAAAAACTCCACGAGCGGTCAGACCGCCCAGCAGCTAGGCGCAGCAAGTAGGCGCCGCATCGTTCGGGGATTACCGGATGAAAGAATGGAGCACAGGTGTCCCTCCAAGCGGCGCGCTGCGTCATCTTTCAACCCATTTTTATCTTAAATGCACTGGGTTTTACCCATCGAAATATGCCCTATTAATTATTTTACCGTATTTTACATTTAAATTTCATGGTTAAACAGTACATGCTACATGTTAAACTGATAGTTAGCTAGCTACTTCGGTAAACTCAGCTAGTTTAAAGGCAGCAGTGACATAAAATACAAATATAGATTTTAACTTACCGAAAAAAATGAAGTGGAGACTCCTTGGACGCTCTATTAGTGCAATTAATACCACAGCAAGTCATTTTGTCCAACAATTGCACCAATATTATCCAAAACAGAATTCACAAGCACAGAGACTCAAAATCCCGACACAGTTTCCAGGCCAGACCGAGGCTGTACTGAGGCCTTCCCACGGAGCTAGCTCTGTGGTCACGTGGGTCTGAGGCGGCGGTCACGTGTGTCGGATGCTCATTAATTATACAGAATTTTAGGCTTTCAATACACTTAAACAGAAGAGTGAGAAAAAAATTCACCCCCCTCAGAGTTGTCATGAGTATAAACTAGATAATTTAGACGAAAAACCATTTTTTGAACCAGGCTGTAAACATGTTTATTTCTGCTGTGAAAATGGCATTTTTAACATGGGAGTCAATGAGGATTTGCTCGCTTCTGGTACCAGCCCCCAGCGGATGAGGGTGGAACTGCAATTTTTCTTACTTCCGGGATGGGACCATTTTTAGAGCGGCATTGTGGGGGCTTGGCCCTTACCCAATATTCTTGTGAAAAGTAAGTGCTGACTCACCCTTCTTGGAAGGAGGGCTTGGTTGCTGTTTTCATCCTTGTTTCATGGAAAAGATAGGCATAGTAGTAGATGAAGACAAATGGAAATAGATAGAAGATAAGTTGATGGCAAAATCCACCATCTTTTAGGTTTTTTGAGTTTTTTTTTTTTAGGTGAAGACACAGGACCTGCTAAACTGTGTAACTGCACCACGGCGGCCATCTTGTCACACCCAGCCATCCTCTGAATCAGAACAGCACTATACAAATGTGGGTCATTAAATTAAATCAGTTTATTTACATAACACCAAATGGATCATTCCACAGACAACCTGCTTCTTTAATCCGACAAACCCACGTGCTCCCAGAAGACTCGGTCTGATGAGCTTCTTAAGGGTAAATGAACCTTTTCTCCAGTTTTTTGTTTTTGTTTATTCTTGGTTCCTCTCTGTTGGCATCAGTTGTGGATTTCTTTCACAATAAACCGACTTATTGGTATAAGAACATCACATTTCCAGAGTTTTTCCTTATTTACTGTCCAGTCCTTTCATCCTGCCTTCATGTGTAAGACTCGCTCTTTTATAATAATTGTCGTGTATGTTTTCCAATTATAAAGTCACATTATCTGATACTGGCAGAAAAACAAAGCGTTTTATTAATCAATAACAAATCTTTGAATAACCAAACTAAACATTGTAATTGTGGCACTTCTTTTGACAGCTGAGACGAATCTGTCTGGCGCTGCAGACTAAATCCCAATTATCTGGAAAAACCTCCGTCAGATGATCTTCCTTCTGTCTGTGAGGAAGCTGAATCATTGTCATGCCACTGAACATCTGTCAGCAGCTGTTTTTCCCCTCAACTTGTCCCTACATGTCCCTAAATAATCCCCCCCCCCCCACACACACACACAGTAAGCATGAGTGTGAAAACAGATCAAAATTTCTTCATGTTGTACTTTTTTCTTTGCATTTAGTGCATGAGGGCTCCAGCACACCAGCGACCACAGGAAGAGTGGGAGAAAAGAGGAGAGGTGGACCACGGAGCGGTTAACCTCATGACATCACATACCCAGCTGTGATTGGCTGCTGCTGGAGACTGAAGGGTTTATAAGCCCACCAGGAGCTGCAGTTTCAGCAGCAGCAGCCTCACCGGGCCGTGAACAATACTCGGAAGAGACTAGGAGATAAACTAAAGACCAACCGTCCGTGTGAAATCCTGCAAACAAGGTCAGAATGAATCCTCGAAACTCTGAATGTCTCTTTTGTTATTTAGGCTGAAGTTTAATTCTTATTATTACAAATGTGATTTTTCTTTGATTGCAAGCTGCTGTTTTCAGTCATAACTTTTATGTGATCCAATTCCATCAACAAAGCCAAACCAGAATCCTGACAGTTAGTGTCAGGATGGATAAAGGAGCTCATGCCGGCAGCAACAGCAGACATGGAACCAGACGAGCGGAGGCCTTAATTAAAACAGTGGGCTGATTTTTAACTAAACGCAGATCTCTTTTTGGGATGACACTAATAAAATAAACCAGATTTAACCACTTCTAAACTGTCTTTTAGCATCTTGAATGAAAACGTCCCAAACCACTTGATCTAAAATGTATTTATGTATTTTTTACAGTGTAGAATTATTGACATTTACCAAACCTTACCATACCACCTTTATTTATATAGCACTTTAAAAACACAGCCATACGGCTGACCAAAGTGCTGAACAGTTGCACAATAATAGAGATAAAAAACATAAAACAGTACTATAAAATACAGCCAACAATAAAAAAAAAGACAAGCTGACAAAAAAGTACCAATAAAACCAATAAAACCTTACAATGGACGATAAAATAAGAGTAGTAAAAGCCAAACTAACAGCTAACTGTTAAAAGCAAGGGTAAAATAGTGTGTCTTTAGTCTAGATTTAAAATTTGCCAAGGAGGATGCCAGTCGAACTGTGACTGGAAGTTCGTTCCACAGTTTAGGACCCGCGACAGAGAAAGCTCTTTGTCTGCATGATTCGTAACACGCTTTCGGGACCTCGAGGAGCAACAGGCTGGAGGACCTGAGTGTGCGACCGGGAGTATAAATTGAAAGAAGGTCAGATAAGTACACGGGGGCAAGACCATGGAGGGATTTGAAAACAAAAAGTAGCATTTTATATTGGACCCTGAAGGTGATGGGCAACCAGTGAAGGGATTTGAGAGCTGGTGTTATATGCTGGCGCCCGTCAGTACGCGCTAGGTATCTAGCAGATGGCGGAGCTGGAAAAAACAAGATTTTACGGTGGCATTGACCTGGGCGTCCATCCTTAGAGATGAATCCATCTTCACACCCAGGTTTGTCACAACGCTTTTTAGATTTTGAGAAATAGATGAAAGATCTGGGGTTTACTGCAGGTAGACTTTCTTTTTCTTTAGTATAACTTAATTTAATTCAACACGTTTAATACAATAAAATAAAAAATACCACAAATTAATGATCACTAGTAAATGTACTTCAGTTTTTTTCATAAAAGTAATATTCATGTTAAAAATTCTCTTTTACTGTTCGGAGCTGAGCTCGGGAACTGACTATTTAACCACACCGAGACATTTTCTCCTTTGTTAAATATTTATATGATGATTTTAAGGCAAACTCTTCTTCCTTTCTTTATTTTTGTTGAAGACAAATTCAACCGGCGATGTTTTCCTCCTATAATAATGGCCTGTTAGCACATTTGCATGGAAAGATAAAATGAATCCTGAAGAGCTTGTTTTTATCACATCAAATTTCTAGGTTGAAAGTCCGAACTTGTGGGGAAAATAATCATTCGTTTCTCAAAATGTTCAGAGTGGCGTGTCTTCTCCTGTAAGGCTGTAACTTTTAACTAGCTCAGCGAAGTCTAAACATCGAAATCGCGTTTAAAAGATGTGGGCGTGGCCAAAACGTCACTAAGACTCTTACATTTAAAATAACACATAAAGCACCACAGCTAGCAAAACCTAAACAAAAAATTAAATCATAGTCCTCAAAACAAACAGATAGGGATGCAAGAACACACACACGTCTGTTTTTCTATCATTGTGAGGACCCCCCATTGACTTCCATTCATTTTTATGATTTCACCATGCTTAACCCATACCCTAACCCTAACCATAACCAACGCTGATCTATTCCTAACCTTATCCTGGACTAAAACTTAATTCACACCGTACCTCTGACTGGTATAGTAAGCGTCTGGGAAGCTTCTAAAAACAGTGTGCACCAAAAAAATGTCAAAAATGGTCAAAATGGTCCTCAGTATGTAATATGTACAAACACACACACACACACACACACACACACACACAGCGAATATTTGTGCCCTTACACTCTACATTAATTATCATTATTCACTTTAAAAAAATCCAAACTCGAACACAAAATGGTGAAGAGACGGACCTTAATGGGCTGCATGGTGGCGCAGTTGTTAGCACTGTTGCTTCGCAGTACGAAGGTTGCAGGTTCGAAACTCGGCTGTGGCCTTTCTGCGTGGAGTTGCGTGTTCTCCCCATGCATGCGTGGGTTTCCTGCGGGTTCTCCGGTTTCCCCCACAGATCACAACATGCCCTATAGGTTATAAATTGTAAGTCGCTTTGGATAAAAGCGTCTGCTAAGTAAATAAACATAAACATAAACCTTCACACACACACAGGCGCACACACCACACACACACACAGGCGTGCGCACACACACACACACACACACAGGCACACACAGGCACACCCACACACACACACACACACACACACACACACACACACACACACACACACACACACACACACACAGGCACAGGCACACACACACACACACACACACACCACGAGAACACAGATTACAGCTTTTACTCTTGCTTTAATCTGACATAACCACCAAACCAAATTACAATGTAAAACTGCACATTTGTTGTGAAAACGAAGCCAAACCAACAAAAAGTCCCAGACTCGATGGTCAAAAACGTTCTCCTCACCAACATTGTTTCACTCGAACACAGAAAGTTACAGCTTTGATTTATTATAACGATAAAACCAAACCGAGAGCCTCAAAATTGACTTTGGTAGGAAAAATGTCCCCAGTTTGAAGGCAAAGAACAAAGATGGACGTGCAAGAACACAAACATGCAAGATGTAACCAGAAGTCCAGACAAACGTCCCCAAACCGGAGGTCAGACACCCCCACCAGACAAACTTCCAGAAATAGCCACATGTAGTCCTCTGGGCGTGTGGTGTTTTGGCTGCGCTGTGGCTTTCCAGTTATAACCCCGAGAATTACACGCTATAGGAAGAGTCCATCATTAAGGACGGGAGCAGGAGTCGAGCCTTTTCCTCCCACCGCCCACGGAAAGAGGAACTCTGTTACAGCGCTCCGTCGAGAGCAGCTGAACTTCCTGCTCCCGTTCCCTGTCTTCACAAACCAAGCTGCTGGTTTCTGTTGCAACACGTGAATCTAAACCCTGAATTTGGGTTTTCTTTAAGAGCGTAAATCTAAATGAAAGCTGGACTCAGGCTCTACATGTTTTCCCTTTAATTATTCTAGTAAAACGACCCTGAGCTGTTTTCGGGCAGCGCACCCATCATTTCCTCACAGCTATTGGGCCGGAACCAGCCAGAAAGCTCCCGTCGCATAGTTTCAAAAACCGCGCGTCAGAACGACGTGATTTTCT
The DNA here is from genome assembly GCA_006942095.1 of Nothobranchius kuhntae. Classification (NCBI taxonomy): domain Eukaryota; kingdom Metazoa; phylum Chordata; class Actinopteri; order Cyprinodontiformes; family Nothobranchiidae; genus Nothobranchius; species Nothobranchius kuhntae. The sequence goes on from SSNQ01000099.1 coordinate 203,450, forward strand.
GTCTCTGATGACAGAAAACGCTCAACTTTCTCCAATCAGCATCTCATAACTGCCCACTTGGGCCTGTAATTAAAGCCTTAACGACTTCCTGTGACATACCAGCACTGGATAACGGTCATGTGACCCTGCAGCCTCCACTTTTAGGAAGGAATCTGGGTGCAGGCCCAGAGTGAGCTCTGACATGTCATTATGTTTGGTGTGAAGTTACGACCTCCAGGCATGTATTTTGGTAGGAGGAGCGCTGCGTATCGTGGTTATTTTTTATGGTTTGACTTCGTTAAACAATGAGGGTTTGCTACTGGACAATAACCTGGATGTTTCTGCTGCCGTTTCCAGTTCAGGCACCAAACGGCGACACAATGAAAGTGGCTGTTGTCTTTGTTCTGCTCTTCGCCGCAGTTCTCTGCAGGCCGGTGAGGCTTTTGTTTTCATCCAAGTAAAGATTTCATGGATTTTGTGCCTGAATAGAGGATATTTGTCTGTTTCGTAGGCGAGAAAAGTGTCTGGCAGCAGTTCTGACAGCTCTGAGGAAGTGGTGAGTATCCAGACACAGCTAGGGGATGAAGGTCAGCACAGACATTATTAACGCTTTTATCGTCCACAGGTGAGACGACCAGCACCTCCAGCCATTAGAAAACAGGCAGTGGTGGCTGCCAAGCATCGGGCCAAACCTGTGCAGGTGATAATCCCCCTCCACGTTCCACACGGCTGTTGTTTCCACAACCCTAAACTCAGCTCTTCTTCACATGAACCTGAAGCCACTGAAGGCTTTTGGTTGAACATCAAACTGAAAGACTGTACAGGAACGGACCGCACGACTCGTTCAAAATGAGATTCATTTGAACAACAAACACAGTAAACAGAATTAGGTGACACTTTAGTTTAGGGAACACAAATTAACTCAGTTCAATTCAATTCAAAAATACTTTATTAATCCCAGAGGGAAACTGATTATTACCCTAACCCTAACCATTAATTAGCTGCCAATTAATATGCATATTAGTGGACTACTAAGTCTGAACTAGGCACTTATTAACAGCTTATTACTAATGCCGTAGTTCTAACATTAACAGGCCATAAATGAAGAGTTTTATCATAATAAGCCATTCATAAACGTTTATTAACTGTAAGTAAATGGTTAGTTGCTGATTAACACACATGCTAATTAGCTAAAATCATTATGAGGCTTTTAATGAAGTAATTCAAGGGGAACCAATTATTGCCTTTAGGTGGTTAATTAATACTAAACTACTAGTAATTAGGTATGAACAAAATCTGACTTTACAATGGGGAACATGTTCTTGCTTACAAGTGGTTAATTGATTGTTGTTTAGGCTCTATTAACATGGAGTTTGGAGTTTATTTACATAATATCAGAACATAATATGTTTGGTTATTAATGCAGAATTACTTCTTTAAAAGCCACATTTTGATTTGAGCTAATTAGCATGTGTGTTAATCAGCAACTAAACATTTACTTTCAGTTAACAACCCATTATGAATGGCTTATTATGATAAAACTCTTCATTTATGGCCTGTTAATGTTAGAATTACAGCATTGGTAATAAGCACCTAATAATAGCTTAATAATGACTAATTCTGACTTATTATGCATATTAATTGGCAGCTAATTAATGGTTAATTTGTGTTCCCTAAACTAAAGTGTGACCCAGAATTTTATCGCCAGAAAGGCGACTTTAACCCTCAGAGACTTCTGTCCCATCGAACCACTTCTGGACCTAAACAGTTCAGATGGGGTGTTAGTATTACTACTGTCATCCACAGCCTGACAAATTATTAGAATATGTTAATTATTATATCTCAGGTCATTTGATAAAACAAAGTTTCAGCCACTAAAACTACCAACAAGTTAAAGGTCTGTATGAAACTGGAAAAACAAGACCTGACAAACGCTTTATGCAGCCAAGTGACACAAACTTAAACACAAATCGTGTTTGTTGAGGATATTAATAAATAAATGTTTGTTGAGGATATTAACAAATAAACTACACAGAAAGGTACTGCGGGGCTCTGATGCCCTTACAATGCATGCACCTTTCAGATGGTTTACACCTAAGTACTAGATGCATTCTCAAAATGATGATTTCACTTTGACTCGTTAACCTGAACGTTTTTGAGCTATAATCAATTTCAAGCACCTTTCAGGCCCTTTTTAAATATTCAAGATTTTTCAAGGATTTCAAGCACCCAAAGAAAGCCCACAACCCTCACCGTAATACTCTAAACTACAACTGATAATAACGCATCATCTCCATCAACGGTAAGAATCAGTTCTAGACTGCTTCCTGTGTGTTGTTGTGCAGAACGTTGTAGCAGCAGCAGCAGCGGGATCAGACGAGAGCTCAGAGACTTCAGAGGAGAACCAGGTGAGAAACTCGTTATCAACTCGTCTGGCCTGGAAACTCCTCCAGTAGAAGATCAACAACTCTACGTGTTTTTGGTTTGTGCAGGGTGTGGCTGTGGAAAAAGCAACAGCCGAGTTCAAAGCTGCTGGGGTAGACACAAACGCCGCTCCGGTCTCTGACAAAGGCACGAACAGCCAAGACAGCGACGATGATGATGATGGTGATGAAGCAGAGGAAAGTGTGAGTAAACGGGAAAAATGTTAGAACGTTGAACTCATCTATATATTTGTTCTATGATGTTTAACGGCCTGTTTTTTCCTGTGTGTGTGTGTGTGTGTGTGTGTGTGTGTGTGTGTGTGTGTGTGTAAGTATGCATGTCCCGACAGTCAGTATCTTACGTGCAGTAGAAAGCGATCAGGTAGTAGAATCAGGGAGAAGATCCCAGGGAAGCTAACAGTTATCCAGAGGGGTTCATTTAAAAGCGGTTCTATTTTTAGAGTATTTCTACACTTTATCTTTTCCAGTTTTCTCAACCAGTTAGCATTAGTGGTAAACGGCCTTACAGCTCTTTGGGAAGCCCGTGCATCACGTGACCGCGGCTTCCACGGCGGTCACGTAACGTCACGTGACATGGGAGATAACGTTATATTTTATACGTATTAGTTTCAATATAAATATATAACGAGCTTTTTACTTTTTAAATTGTGTTTATGTTTACTAAATTAAAAATATTAGTAAGTTACTACCCGCTAGCCACCGAAGCTGCAACTACTAAGCTACTGACGAACCATAGATAACTTCTTTGGATCTAAAAAAAACATTTTAAATTAGCTGACTTACTTTTAAATTTGAAAATTGTCCCTGAAGTAGCTGCCGGCTTTTGAACCGCTGTCCTTTTGAAAATACCGCGGTGTATTCTGGGAAATTTTTAACCAAGGCTAGGCTACAAGATACCTCCCGTGTATCGTCGCTCAGCTAGCTAAATGGCTAACAAACGGAGAACACACGCCTCGGTAGAACATGAACATTGGAACACGTCTTGGCGGTTCCTGATGACGAAACTCTTAGGCAACCAGGGCGGGGCCAAGACATCAAGGCGAGGTTCCTTGGCATTGAGAAACACCCATTGTGTTTCAGGAGGGGGAGGGGTTGGCCCATGTGGTGTCTGGTCATGTGATGGTGACAATCAGGGGTTAGGGAACCGATATACTGCCTCAGATCGAACGTTCGTAGAAAAATTTCGAAATTCATTCTTATGAATGAAATTTAGAATGTTCGTACGATGATGATAAATCCCACCTGTGCCTACCCAGGTGCTCGTGTCCATTCTCAGTCATTTACATACAGGAACGCCCTCAATTAACCATATTGGTCACGCTATGTCCTCAGCTTGTGAGGAATAGTAGCTGTTATAAATAATAAGTTGTAGTTTTCATTTCAAAACCGCTGCATGGAAAACTTCGTACTGAACGAAACTTTACATGAAACTATGTTGAAACTACACACACACAACTATATATACACAAAACTGTATGTATGTATGGTGCAGGCCAAAAGTTTGGGCACACCTTCTCATTCAATGTGTTGTCTTTATCTTCATGACCATTTACACTGGGAGATTCTGACTGATCAGAACTATGAGTAACAAGCTGCTCATGCAACACGTTGTGGTTTGCAGGAAGCCGAGGAGGAGGAAGACGAGTCAGACTCTGACTCGGAGTCGGGTGAGTCCTCCACCCCCGCTCCCGGTACCGTCAGCCCTGTCGTCGTCACCGTGGAGCCTGTACCTGGAACCACGGTGGACACCATCTTGCCCACCATTGTCACGGACCCTGATGCAGGCCGCGGTGACAATCTGGGAGGATACCCCGGCGACTATAAATCTATCGTCTATGTGGAGGAGAAGACCTACCACAAGATGTCTGGTCCTTACAAGTCCTACGAGTTTGTTGACAGTGGAAAGAAGACGGGCTATGACATGACAGACGGTAACGAGGTGGAGAAGTCACCAAAGGTGTACAAGGTACAGGTCAGTCTTTATTCACAACCTGCTGTAGAGTAAAACCCATCATATGACATCGGGAGTCACGAATCTTTTTGACTGTTGAAAAATACAAAATTCATCTAAAAAAGATTTTATGAATGAAAGTTAAAGGCTTTTCTGAGATGTACTGCTTAGGGAAGATTTTCAGATAGTTGCTAAATTTAAATAACTGATGTGAAGGCCGCTTAGACGTTTCCACCCGCACCGACCTGGTGATAGCCCTCTCTTAACATGACCCCTCGGTAGGGCTGCTTGATTATGGCAAAAATAATAATCACGATTATGGTGACTGAAATTGAGATCACGATTATTTAGGACGATTTTTAAATTTATGTTGATTTTATTTGTTTTTATTCAGTCATAAAATTGCTCAGGGCACAATCAGGACAAAAATAAGAAACAAGATGATCACTAAAATAACTCCTGATTCCCAGGATAAAAAGACCAATATGCTTATAGCTAATAGTTTATGACCCAAGGGCTATAGACCTTGGTTTAACTCATGTAAGTCTAACCAGTACAGACCCAAATACCAATATCTTGCAAATACTGACAGCAAGAATTATACAGTGGCATTTATAACAAATAAATGCAAATAAATTGATGTTCACAAAATGTTGCATAACATTTATTGAAGTTGTGTCAAGGTGCTGTAGGAGAGTACACTAGCACTGTGTCCTCAGAGAGGTTAGTTATTATTTATCAGCGTGAGGAATTTATTTCTACCTTATTTATAAACTATTTATTTACAGGTCCATCAGTTAATGTAATAAATGTCCCAACCACAGCTGCACCCCCCACCCCGGTCTCACAGCAATCGGGCATGCTGCACGTGTGTTTAGCACGCTGCACGTGCACATTTAGCTGTTTTTAGCGGCTCAGGAGTCCGCAGGTGCGGTGTGTGCGTCACTCACTCTGGTTACTCCAACAGGGAGCCGGCTCCGAGAGCTGTCTTTAGCGACCGACACATCACTACATCATTCCCTTTCCTAATGTCCGGAAGAACGGTCCGGAGCGCAGGCGGAGTGTTTAGCTAACCTGCAGGAAATGTTGACGACAGTTATCCAGAAAGTAGCTAAGGGTTACCAGAGATGTTTCTGAGGTGTTCGCTAGGTACTTTTAGGATTAAAAAGTCAAGAAGGGGGTCTGAAAAGCTGTTAGAAATAGCATCAAAGTCGCTAAGTTGGCAACACTGTGGAAGGAGCGCTTCATTTGCAACTCAGGGCAGCGCAAGCGGGAGGAGCAAATAATCGGCTTGTTTTGTTTTTTATAATCGTTCAAAACTCAGATCGTAATCGTGATTAAAATTCGATTAATTGAGCAGCCCTACCCCTCGGTGGTGCTAATGAGGTGAAAATCAGATAATGACCCTAAAGAGCAAGTCACCCCCTACCAGAGTCTTACTCCACTCCCACTTCCTGTTTGAAAAATGCAACAAATGCTGTTGCCTGGCAGACGAGGAGGGCGGAGCCACTGACAAATACACACACACACAGGCTCAGAGACATTGTGACATCATAATGTACCAGCTAATGTCAAAGTGTGCCTCTTAGCCAATAGCAATGGCAAATTAAAATTCAAATGCAGTGCAGAGTTTTTACCCGAAGAGGGCGCAACACTGACAGATATAGGCAGAATATTAAAATTTTAACTAAGAGGCACTAATGTGCCAAATTATTGACCACATGTGTCTACAGCAGGATTAAGCTTGGTTTATGCTTGACACGTCCGCGAGGTCCGCGCGGTGAAACTGCGTCATTTTAACAACCATTCCCCTCCACCGCCCCTCCACGGCCCAAAATTTCCGCACCGTGCACCTAGGAAATTTTCTAACCACGCGGAAGGTCGGACGCGGAAAGATATGGCAAAATGGCAAGAACTAGTATGGCAGAGGTTCGTAAATACAGACATTTGTATGATTCAGCTCCCAGAGATCACCGTGATCAACATGTTGTTAATAATTCTTGGAGAGAAATAGCTCGCACTGTCGGAAAAGACGAGGACGCTGTTAAAAAATGCTGGAATGCCATGTTGTAAACAGTAATTTCTACTTCTACTATGGTGTAGTGTTGGATGCATGCCGTAGAGCTCCAAGCTGCCCCCTACAGTTTGGGAGAATATTGGCTCACCACAGAGAAGAAGAAGAAGAAGAAGAAGAAGAAGAAAATATCATTTCTATAGCGCCTCTCAAGATAAAAATCATGAGGCACTTCACAAAAACAAAAACAAAAAATATAAAAATTGTAAAAATATAAAAAAGCATTTCAAAAATGTTTAAAATATATTTAAAATGAGCAAGAACAAGCAAATTGCAATTTAAAAGAAAAATGTTAAGAAAGAGAGAGAGTGAACAGGAAAGAGGGAAACCAGTGGATCCTGAGGAAGGTGGAATAGGTGGGGAGAGCAGAATAAAGAGAGAGAGGTGAAGAAGGTCATACAAAAGCCAGCTTGAACAAGTGAGTCTTCAGCTGCTTTTTAAAGGAGACCACTGAGTCCACTGATCTCAGGCTCAGGGGGAGAGAGGTCCAGAGTCTGGGGGCCACAGCAGCAGATGATCTGTCACCTTTGACCTTTAGCCTGGTGCTGCACAACCAGTAGGCTTTGATCACTGGACCTCAGGGACCTGCTGGGGGTGTAGGGACTAAGAAGATCACCAATGTAAGATGGTGCTTGTCCATGTAAGGCCCTATAGACCAGAACCAGGATCTTGAAATGAACCCTGAAGTTGACTGGCAGCCAGTGAAGCTGGAGGAGAAGCGGGGTGATGTGGGTGTGTTTGGAGGACTTGGTCAGAAGCCGAGCACAGGCGTTCTGAACCACCTGTAGACGGTTCAGGGAGGTTCTGCTCAGACACGTGAAAAGAGAGTTACAGTAGTCTAAGCGTGAGGAGATGAAGGTGTGGAGAACTGTCTCAAGTTCAGAGCGGGACAGAATGGGACTCAGCTTAGCAACGTTCCTGAGATGGAAGAAGGAAGAGCGAACAAGAGAACTGACATGAGAATCCAGGGTGAGAGCTGGGTCAAAGGTCACGCCAAGATTCCTGACGGAAGGTTTGGTGTGGGAAGCAAGCTGACCAAGAGAGTCTCTGACTTTGGGAACCAGCTTGTCTGGGGCACAGATGAGGATCTCAGTCTTATCTTCATTCAGCTGAAGAAAGCTCCCACCATCCAGGTTTTGATAGAGTCTAAGCAGGTGTGTAACAGCTGCAGCTTAGACATCTCATGGGGCTTAAAGGAGATGTACAGTTGAATGTCATCTGCATAAAGATGGTAGGAGATTCCTTTGAAGGAGCTCAGGATGTGATGAAGAGGAAGTAGATAGAGGAGGAAGAGTAGAGGCCCCAGCACAGAACCTTGTGGGACACCATGGGTAAGAGAGGCGGTGGAGGACCTAAACTTGGAGACGGCCACAGGAGCGCTCAGAGAGATAAGAGGAGAACCGCATGAACCATAAACGCTGCAAGTTGTGAAGCGCGTTCCATCCGCAAGCCGCATCACCAAGCGGAAAGTAAATGCGTCAAGCATAAACCAAGCTTTAGACACTCGTTTATAGTTTATCAGCAAAAAAAGTTTATTTGGGGGTGACTTGCTCTTTAAATGTGGGGATTTAACTTGATTTGTCCATGCTCTGTCCTTCCAAAATAGATCAACAGGTATTTTTGCTTCAGCTTTTTCTCTGCATTTCTTTAACTTTCATGTTTTCCTACCTTCAGGCTTTTCACACCCAATCCCAACTCTTGGAGGAGGACACCAGCACCCCGGAGGTGGAGACCCAAAGCCTTGATGTGTCCTCAGGCACATCCCAGGATCAGGACATCAGCCACCGCCAGGCCTCCCTTCCAGAGGAGGCCAGCACCACCTCAGAGAGTGACAGCAGCAGCACTCCGGAGGAAGAGGGGGAGGAGAGTGCCAGCTCCACCAGCAGCAGCGCGAGCACAGAGTCCGACGACGAGGAGAGCCAGAGCGATGAGGAGACGACGGCCACGCCCGGAGCTGCTGACAGCGACTCAGACGAGAGTGAAAGCAGCGAGGGTGACTCAAACGAGGAGGGCGAAGGACCCGACGCCACGGCCGACATGCCAGCAGTCCTCACAGCCAAATAAACCACAGAGGGGGCAGAATCTCATCCCAGTGCAAAGACCTCCCCCCTCTCCTGAGGCCACTCCCACTGCAGGGTCAAACAGGGAAACCTTCAGACTCATGAATATTAATAATAACCGTCACCATTTTGCTGATTATTTCTGCTCTTCTTTAGAAATCTGATGTTTTTGTTGTGGTTTATTTAAATGAAGCCATGAATGCTGCATCCGTTCATTAGAGCTAATAAATCTAAAGTGTGGTCTAGAGTTTCATGTGGTGTTGATAATGATGGCTGCTCCCTGAGGTTACCTGACCATGCTGTCGTTGTCCTCCTGTTTTCTGCAGCGGCAAAACGTCCAACCTGAAAAAGAAAACACGCAAACTTTAGTTTCCCAACGACTCCAAAACGGCCACCCACGCCCGGTCGTTTTGGTGCTTCTACAATCAAATAAAACACTTGCAATAATTCTGAGTATAAAACAAGTAAAACTTGAATTTAAAGCCTCACATTCTGTTCCTGTAAGGCAAAGCCTCCGAGCTCGCTCGTGACTAGCTTTACTGGTGTAGGTGTAAACAAACAAACAATCATTACTGTTAAGGGCTCTACTCCTTCATCAGCCCTGTAAACACACGGTCCTGTTCATTTGCACAGTTTCTACCTTCACTACGTGTTTCTCCCGTGTTGTTTACAGTCACGTGTATCATAATGTACCATTTCAAAAATATGAATAAAGTTCTTTTTCATAGAAAAACAAATGGTGGTTGTTTCTGTTGGTTTTCTATTGAATTATTAATAAAACATTAAGATAAAAACTGAATGTATTCTGTAATGATGCACCAATATGACATTTTTGGGCCGATACCGATATCCGATATTGAGATCACTCTTATGGCCGAAAACCGATATTTGCCGACACCGATAAACTGACATTAATGCTTCTAAAATCAGCAGATTTAGTAAAGAATGAAAATTATTAAAGCTGAATTTACGTTATTATGTACAGACAACAAACAGATTTACAGTTCTGAGATGATTTCATTCACTGTTCACATGACTAAACAATGTTGGTGAATTTAAGAGAGTTTTTGGAACAACTTTGCAGGAAGTGCTTGTGGACTTGGTACAGGTCTATAAGGAGCATAAGTCTCCTCCCTTTCAGGTCGGCTCATGGGTGTAGTGATGGGAATTCCGGCTCTTTTTAGAGAGTCGGTTCTTTTGGCTCAGCTCACCAAAAAGAGCCGGCTCTTTCGGCTCCCAAGTGGCTCCTCAGACTTTCTGTTGCGTAGAGTCCATTTATAACCAAAATAATGCTAAACTATATGTAAAATGATTTACTAATCTAAAAAAATGCTATATATCAAATATTTATCATTTCTATGGATTTAATAACTGAACACTTTAAGAAATCTCCACTTTCCGACTGCTGGCGCTCATTTTCTCACCTTCTTCGTCGCACTCTCCTCTCTCTCTCTCTCGCCTTCTACTACCTCCTCATTCCCTCTCGTCTCCCTCCACCCGCATGTGCTCTGCTGTGTGTCTGAGTCTGATCCTCCCTCTTCCCCGCCCCTACTGCTCTGTGTGTGGACAGTCTGGACACGCAGTTACACATGCTGACCAATCGCCTGTAGCTTTCACCAAAGCAAGAGGGGAGGGGGGAGGGGAGGGGACGGCTCCCAATGACGAGCCGGCTCCCGTCGTTCACTTCAAAGAGCCGCCTCTTAGAGCTGGTTCGTTTGCGACCGACACATCACTACATGGGTGGAAGAACGAAAAAAATTAATGCAACGGGGCTAAAAACGCTATTTTCTAATCCACTTTGCCTTACGCCCGGATCAACTACTTTGAAGTCACCGGCAGTCGAAGGACCCCGAGCCGATCCTGCACCCGAGCAGATCCTGTACCGACACCGCCACTGTCCATGGTACAAAACAAGCAGAATTAGAAAATAGCATTTTTAGCCCCGTTGACTTGCATTCATGTTTTTGTTCTTCTGGGGAACCATGGTCCAGAAGAAGATGGGCATGACTTAGGCTCCCTATTGGGTTCAAGCATCGACATAAATATACAGGACCATTCATTTCCATAGGCACCAATATCATGTTTTTGAGGCCAAAAACATGAACCTGTGACACGCCATTTTGACCGTGTCACAGGTTCCGTCAAGCCCAGACAATTCCACAAAAGGGAAGAGAGGTGGAGCTGAGGGTGGGGCTGTAAGGCTGGGATCGACTGACGACACCCGGTGGAACTAGCTACAAGCTAACCTGAAGCTAACCCAAAGCTAACGCGGAGGTGGGAGCTAAGCTAACGGAGGTAGCAACCTATCTACAACCGGAGTTAACTGTGCACAACACCAGAGCTTCTGAGTCAGAGATAGGCCGGGCTGACCGCTGGGTAAAACCGGGTGGAGCACAAAGGTCTCCTGAGAGCTCCACAAGCCGGCAGCCGCACAGCAGACAAGCGCCGCTGCGATCTGAGATGCGCAGAGCTGCCGCTGGGGAGAACCGGGTGGAAAGGTTTCCATCCCAGAGCTCCACAAGCCGATAGTGGGAACCCAGCTCCACCAACATGTTATATTTCAACCAATTTTCTAAAGTGCAGCATTATGTTAAATGCACTGGGTTTTACCCTATTACATTTAAATGTCATGGTTAAACAGTACATGTTAAAATCTAAGCTCAGCTCGGCAGTGACCTAAAATACATAAATATAATTTTACTTACCGAAAAAAATGAAGTGGAGACTCCTTGGACGCTCTATTAGTGCAATTAATGCCACAGCAAGTCATTTTGTCCAACAATTGCACAAAAATATCCAAATAAGAATACACACACACAGAGACTCAAAATCCCGGAGCAGTTTCCAGGCCAGGCCGAGGCTCTACTGAGGCCTTTCCCCGAAGCTAGCTCTGTGGACACGTGGGTCTGATGCTCATTAATTATACAGAATTTTAGGCTTTTAATACACTTAAACAGAAGAGTGAGAAAAAAAATTCACCCCCCTCAGAGTTGTCATGAGTGTAAACTAGATCATTTAAACCAAAAACATGTTTTGGTACCAGGCTGTAAACATGTTTATTTCTGCTGTGAAATTGGTATTTTTAACATGGGGGTCAATGAGGATTTGCTCGCTTCTGACACCAGCCCCCAGCGGATGAGGGTGGAACTTTATGATACTTCCGGGTTGGACTCAATTTTTGAGCCGCATTGTGGGGGCTTGGGTTCAAGCTGTGTGACACCTAATAATGGTAATTTGGCGTTCCCTGAAATAAAAAAATGTGTCCCACCAAAAATAAAAATAATTCACCAGCCGTCACAGGTTTTATAACATCAGTAGCAAGTATTCACATAAACCTGTAACATTTATGTTTGAAAAGGAAGACTAACATGTACTAATTAGACATGCACGGTGCATTCCGCACGAAACAACAACAAACTAAACAGGATGACACCCTCTAAAACATTATAAAACGTCAAGGAACTTACGTCTGACCCTTAAAACGCACCCAGGACAATAATAATGCTAAGTCTATGTCGTATTTTAGCTTATTGCAGCTCAGGAGCACAAAGAGCTAGCAGCTGCCGCTCGCCTCGCGCTCACTCCAGCAATGATGCGTTCAGGGTCGCTCAGACATACGGCAGTTTTCATGAAGGCTTTGGGACAGAATCGATGCCGAATCTTCATAAATAAGAATCTTTATGTGGGCCTGAATGGTTTTCCTCAGGCACCTCTGTAGCTACCATCATCAGCAGTGTATGCATGTGTGAGTGAGTAATAGTGAGCGCTGTGCACGTCTTGAAAGGCGTTTTAAATCTAATCCATGCTAAATAATTTTTTACAGCTCAGATTTTTACACTGACATCAGCAAAAACGTTAAAAAAACAATTTTACGCCCGTTGCCTACAGGGAGGAGGTGGACCGTCTGACTGAGTGGTGCAACACAAACAACCTGCTGCTCAACACTGAGAAGACTAAGGAGCTCATCGTGGACTACAGGAGGAATGCTGACCCACATCCACCCATCCACATTAAGGGGACGGCAGTGGAGCATGTGAGCAGCTTCAAGTTCCTGGGAGTCCACATCTCCGAGGATCTCACCTGGACTACAAACTGCTCCAAGCTGGTCAAGAAGGCTCACCAGCGCCTCTTCTTCTTGAGGACTCTGAGGAAGAACAACCTGTCCTCAGACATCCTGGTGAACTTCTATCGCTGCACCATCGAGAGCATCCTGACCAACTGTATAACAGTCTGGTATGGGAACTGCTCCGCCTCGGACCGGAAGGCGTTGCAGAGGGTCGGGAAAACTGCCCAGCGCATCGCCGGAGCACCACTTCCTGCCACACGCACGCACGCTATTGTGTGTGCGTGTGTGTGCGTGTGTGTGTGTGTGTGTGTGTGTGTGTCTGCTCTGTCTTCTCGATCCCCAGTGAGTCATGGAGGATGGCTGCTTATACTGAGCCAGGATTCTCTGGAGGTTTCTTCCTGTTAAAAGGGAGTTTTCCTCTCCACTGTCGCTGCATGCTTGCTTAGTATGAGGATTGCTGTATAGTCACTGACACTAGTCAGTGGCTGTGTCTCAATTCAGGGTCTGCATCCTACGTCGGCCGGATTCGTCGGCCGGTTACGTCACAGCGCCGCGACTAGGCCTGTCCCAATTCGAAGACTCCTTCAAATGCGGTCGACGAATCCGGCCTTCTTTTCGCCTGAATGAAGGATGGGTCCGGTGTATCCTTCAATAGGTAGCATTTCCCAAGATGCATTGCGGGCCGGCCGGCAGAAAAACTTAAAAACAATGGCGGACAGTGAAGCGGGAGCTGTCGGAGAGGATTGCGCATATAAATGTCAGTATAAACTTGAAAACTGTTAGGTTAAGGGCTTTTTGTGACACATGAACGTTATTTTAGTTTGAAATGTTACAGTAAAAGTGCTTGTATTGCGGTCTCGGCTCATGTGTTCGGCCGCTCGGTGTCGAACTTCTCCCGCTACGTTTTCCCCTGATTTTAATAGAAGTTTGTATTTTAGGGACAAAAGAGAAAACCAGGGAATTTATTAAGCTTAGGGCGGAGATGGACCACATCATCACCGGAGCAAAGTATTCGGCGGCTGTGGCATGGAGGTACAATAACATCTCATATTTTAAAAAAACTCGTTTGAGTTTATTTTTTTGTGCGAAAACATGAAAGGAATAACCCGTTGTCCTCTTTTCTCTTCCTGTTTCTTTTCTTACATGTTTGTTAAGACTATTCTGGAGAAAATGGGCATCCAGGGGAAGGTGCCAGCGATGACCAGCTTCTGGAGCTGATCAGGGAGGACATGAGGCTGCAGAGGGAGGCAGAGCAGCAGAGGCCACAGGAGAGAAGGGAGAACTTTGACAGCTTTTTACTTTGCTAGAAAAAATGGTTAATAAAGATTAAACATGTACATATAAAAGAAATATCTAAATAAAATCAGTTCTGCATTAAACTCTTAAATTTTATTTTGGTTTACAAATGAGAATTGTTTACTAGAGGGTATCCCGCTGGGTCTGAAAAGGCTTAAAAGGTGATAAATGGATTTTGGTCAAATTAAGACCCTTAGAAAGTATTAAAAACTATTATCACATCTTTGCTCAGGCTCAGCTTGTCGAAAGTATTTTCTCCGAATTAGCTCTCCAACAGTCAAGGAAATGATTAAAGATCTAAATAAAACTTCGCGCTCCATCGTTTAAAGTTCCTTCTCCCTTCTGCTCAGCGGTTCCACGGTTGCTAGGTGACGGAACGTTCGCCGAGGGAGTGGCGGGGATTCATGAAGGCTAGGCGTGTCCAAATTCACAGCCGTTAACATCCGGTCTACCCGGCCGACGGAGGACCCAGCCCACGTCGGCTGAGTAGGCTGGGTCCTTCGAAGGATGCAGACCCTGAATTGAGACACAGCCAGTGACTTGATGCAATTTGCTGGGTTCCTTATATAGGAAACATTATTTCTGATTGGCTTAATGAACTGTGAATTGGAATGTTTATTATGTGAAGCGCCTTGAGACGACTCTTGTCGTGATTTGGCGCTTTATAAATAAACTTGAATTGAATTGAATAAAGGACATCTACAGGAAGCGGTGTCTGAAAAGGGCAGGGAAAATCATCAGAGACCACAGTCACCCATCACATGCACTGATCACCCTGCTGCCCTCTGGGAGGCGCTACAGGAGCCTCCGGACTAAGACCACCAGGTACCGGAACATTTTCTTCCCAACAGCTGTCAGACTCCTGAACTCTGCCTCCTGACTTATGACCCACGTTAAACTCATGGACTGCTTGTATTAACTACAGCCTGTACATACTTATAGTTATAGAATACTCATAACATACTTCACACGTGTACATTATAACATACGTCATAGATGCATTTCTGTAATATACTTACACATCTATATTATTGCTAAAATATATTTTAATACATCTATATCACGGCTAAAGCGCTTTCTGGATGGATGCAAACTGCATTTCGTTGCCCTGTACCTGTACATGTGCAATGACAATAAAGTTGAATTCTATTCTATTCTATTCTATACGAGATGCTGGACTGTTCCTCAGACAGGCTCATGGATGCGTCGCAGGGCTGGAGACAGGAACAAGCGCTATTCAGCCAAAGATTCATGATCAAGAACATTTTCTAAGTGACACGTCTCTGAGAGACCGGGTTTAGAAAACACAGAATCTTCCTGCATGGTTCTGGTTCTGCGATGCGCTCCAAGCCCCCGGTCTATCTTCAGCTCGCTGTCCACCTTATGCGCACGCGCTGACAGCGAGCTGCGCCGAGCTCAGTGTCCATCCCAGATGTTCTGATGATGGGAATCTTTTCCTGATTGGTGTAGCTACCTCCACAATGTGCGTAACCATTAAAATGTCAGCACATCTGCAGGCTTGAGGTTTCTCCGTCAAAATAAATACGGGGAACATCGGGTCAGTGCGAACCCTGTCATGTAACCATTTTACCTTCTAGTGAAGATTGTTGCACACAGGAACTTTAAACCTGATTAACACCAGAGCCACGCGCACTGCGCCGTTAT
Organism: Nothobranchius kuhntae; assembly: GCA_006942095.1. Taxonomy (NCBI): domain Eukaryota; kingdom Metazoa; phylum Chordata; class Actinopteri; order Cyprinodontiformes; family Nothobranchiidae; genus Nothobranchius; species Nothobranchius kuhntae. Next base: position 218,985 of record SSNQ01000099.1, read on the forward strand.
CTCCGTCAGTGTGAACGAGGGAAAAATGAATTTATTGGATCCTTTTCAACAATGTTTAATGCAAACTTTAGTTCAGTACAAAGTAGAATTACAACAGTCCAACCAGACAGAGCCCGGATTTGTATTCTGACCAAACTGAAATTCTCTGTGTTTTCCACCAGATGGCAGCAAACCAGTTCCGGTCCACCAACCTGACATCAAAGTTCAGAATCAAAGGAAAGTCTGACTGAAAACTATAAAGTGCTGTCAGCAGTAAAAGGTTAGGAAAAGTGATTCAATTCAATTCAATTCAAAAATACTTTATTAATCCCAGAGGGAAATTGATTAATACCTACAGGAACTAAAATATCTTTTTAGACAGCCGTTTGTTTATTTATTTATTTATTTATTTATTTATTTATTTATTTATTTATTTATTTATTTTCCAGCTGCTGAAAACTCACCTGTTCAGGCTGGCTTTGGTGTGACCCTCATCTTCACCTCTCTTTATTCTGACCCCGGGATCCGCTGATGATCTCTTTCTTATTCGTTTCCTCACATTTTTAGAAAATTTTCCTAATTTTCAATGATATTTTAAAATGACTTATTTTTTAAATAGTTTTGTTACAACAGTTTTATCTTGACAAGTGCTATTTAAAAGATTGTTTTCTTTCTTTCTTTCTTTCTTTCTTTCTTTCTTTCTTTCTTTCTTTCTTTCTTTCTTTCTTTCTTTCTTTCTTTCTTTCTTTCTCTTTCTTTCTTTCTTTCTTTCTTTCTTTCTTTCTTTCTTTCTTTCTTTCTTTCTTTCTAACCACAGGTCAATGAGCCCAGACAACATTTTAATGTGATTCTTTACTTTCTGAACATTGAGGCGCCAGATAAATTCATGCGTTCACCACAGCAGGTGAAACCGCTGCGTTTTTATTGGCTCGGCTGAATGAAGCGAGAAACTACAGCACATCAAGAGTCATCAGCATCCTGCTCATCCTGCACTGCTGCAGGTTTTTGGTTTTTCTTTTTATCATTTAGATGAAAATCATGACTCAAGCAGAGCTTGTACATACATGATTACGTATTAATCTCCATTTACTGTAAGACATCTGGGTTTCATTGCATCATCATCATCATCATCATCATCATCATCATCATCATCATCATCATCATCATCATCATCTCTGTAAGACAGACGACCAACATCATAAACAAACCGAAACTCTGTTAGTTAACATGAAATCTGACGGCGTCTAAAAACAGAACCAAGAATGGGACATTTTAAATGTTCTGTTTAATCGGGGAACAGATAAATTTATGACCCATAAGCAAACAAGCCCTTTGTGGTAAGGAGTTTGTCAGCAAGTGAAAACATGAACCCGACACACCCACGCCGGCTGTGGGAAACATTCTTCAGACACCTCAGAACATCAGCCTCATTTCATCAGATTTAATCCCACAGACTCAGCAGATGTTTGAGGAACAGAGGAGGAGCCAGATTTTCCATTCACCCGGGGCTTAGCCCCGATGCTGGCTGTTAGCCAGTAGCTAATGTGAATGCAATAAGACTGCTGAGGCTAACCATCATGAATGTAAAGAAAACATATCAAACACCAGGACTGCAATGGTAACGGTTCAAAAGCAGGACTTCAGAACTGGAACTGATGCAAAACAAGATGTCCATGCATCACAAAGACCCAGGGCTTCTGCAAAAACAGCTCGGGCTTCAACCCCATAAGTCCCCCCCTTGCTCTGCCCCATTCAGGAAGATCTTTACTGATTTTCATCACGGTTGTAAGACATTGTTTATTGAAGCTAAACCAACTTTAATCTGAGTGTGAAGACTTGGGTTTGTACATGAGAGCTGCTCTGTTACAGTCTGAGGCTCTGCAGGTTAAAAGGTCACACGAGAACACGCGTTAGTAACACACAAAAACATGCATGTAAAACATGAGAACATGCATGTAAAACATGAGAACATGCTTGTAAAACATGAGAACAGCATCAGTAACATAAGAGCATGCATGTAAAACATGAGAACATGCATGTAAAACATTAGAACATGCATGTGCAACATGAGAACATGCTTGTAAAACATGAGAACATGCATGTACAACATGAGAACAGCATCAGTAACATGAGAACATGCATCAGTAACATGAGAACATGCATGTAAAACATGAGAACATGCTTGTAAAACATGAGAACAGCATCAGTAACATGAGAACATGCATGTGCAACATGAGAACATGCATGTACAACATGAGAACATGCATGTAAAACATGAGAACATGCATGTGCAACATGAGAACATGCATGTAAAACATGGCCGGTCAGAAGCACTCAGGCTCAAACACTCTTTATTTCACTTCTTACGTTTATTTTAACACATTTCTAAAGAAAACAAAGACGTACTGAGAAAATCTGATGAAGTTCTAATTAGTCAGAACTGTCCCACGGCTGGCGGGACGTTGGTGGACGTCTCCTACATGTCTCCTCGGTTCTGTGTCACTGGAGCTGGAGTTGGAACCTTCTCAGTAAAACACAAGGTGGTGTTACACGGCGTGGTGACGTCAGGGGCGGTTCCCGTTTCCACCGTCGTGTCCATCACCATCGCCGTCGGCCCGCTGGTGCCGGCCGTGCCCGGCTCCGGAGGCATGGTGCTCCCGTCTCCTGAGGTGGTGGTTGTCATGGCGACTGTAGTCATGACCACTGTGGGTGGACCGGTGAGGACGTCGGGACCTTCCTCGGAGGAGTTCGACTCCTCTAAGGAGTTACTCTCTGCAGATTCTTTGGAGTCTTTGGAACCGGTGCTGGAAGACGACTTTTCAGTCCCGGAAGTCGTCTCTTGACTTTGGTCCTCGTCAGGAATGTCGGCATCAGGAGGCGTCTGTTGGGAAAACACAGAGAGTTAGATGTTACTTGTGTTTAAGGGAGAAATATTCACCTAACAAAGTAGAAACATTTGCAGATAAATTTGTGATTTCAGTCGATTTTATCAGGATGAAGCATCCATTTACTCAGATATTAAACACAAAATAAACCGTTTTTAGTTCCATTTGTGTGATTATAATAAATGCTCCAGTTTCACAGTCAGATCAAGTTTTATTTAAAATAAAAAGATTCATCTTTGTGCAAAGCGTTTAAAAATGATACCAAATGGAAAATGAACACAAGATGTTCATTTCTCATCATCATCAGGAATAAACACTGAATATTTCAGATTAACTGGATTAAACCTGGGATTAATTTAGTTCTAATTATCATTCACTTTTCTTCCTTATGTTGAAGTTGTGATTTGGGAAGTTCTGAAAAATAAAATGAAAAGACTAAACAGGAGTAAACCAAGTCTGTTTGAGTAAAATCTCGTTATAATGTAATAAAAGTGGAGTTTGCAGCTCTTTTTCTTACTGGTTTTGCAGAAATTGTCGCCACAAGAACAAAAAGGAGGGCGATTTTCAGAAGCTCCATCTCTGGTTGTTTACAGTCTGTGGAGGAGAAAACAACACAGTTATTCTGACACCAAACACGTTTACCTGATCTAAAGGTAAAACAAATCCAACGCACCTTTCCGCCTGACTGACTCACTTTGCTTTACTCCTTGGTCAGAAATCGCTGCAGAGCTCCATGCAGCTGGTATTTATACACACCAGTTTGGTGTTGTGTAAGACTGGTTTTCCTGGTGGTGGGGTGG
>SSNQ01000099.1:223513-244645 GCA_006942095.1 Nothobranchius kuhntae
GGGGGGGTATCTTTGCAGTACGCTCTAATGGGAAACAGGCTTCAACACAAACTGTTGTTTTCCGCTTGGTCCTAGAGCTCAACCAGTGTCAATGTAATATAGCGTAATATTGTTTTTGGATGGTAAAAAGTGCAGGGGTCAAAACTTGACTTTGGAAAAAGTGTGTGTGTGTGGGGGGGGGACATGCCCCCCCTGTTCCCCCCCCAAAATTACGTCCATGGTCCTTGGGCAAGACACTTAACCCCTCCTTGCCTGCTGGTGGTGGTCGGAGGAACTGGCAGCCTCGCCTCTGTCAGTGCGCCCCAGGGCAGCTGTGGCTGCATGGTAGCTCATCACCACCAGTGTGTGAATGTGTGTGTGAATGGGTGAATGACTGTGTTGTAAAGCGCCTCGGGGGGTTCCAGGACTCTAGAAGGCGCTGTACCAAATGCAGGCCCCTTACCATAACTGTTTCATCCTGTTATTAAAACACTGAAATTCATGAGATTTTTCTATTGGCTGATTTTATTCACCGAGCACGAACATGTTCTTGGTCTGGAAGGTAAAGGGTTAAAACAACAAGAACACACGTGATCTGGTTTGTTGTTGTTCCCGTTTCGGACGCAGGAGTCGGTCTCGGATTTAACGTTTCACAGAGCTGATGAATCAGCCAGTTAGTTTGGTTTCGGCCCGGGTGTCGGGGCGAAACCCTTCCCTGATGATTAGGTTTGTACTCACGCTGAGACTTCAAACCCTTATCAGAGCTTTGATTGGTTGGTCTGATCCAAGCATTGATCGACTCGGTGTCACATGCTGAGGCGGAGCGGGCGGTGAGCGGATCAGAGGTGACGAGGAGACGTCTGAGGAAGGCGATGATTCAGCTCAGACTGAATTTAGGAGTGGAATCTTACAGCAGAAAGCCAACGAAGCCCGAAACTGTCCCCGCCTCTCCCGCCGCCCCGTCTCATTGGGAAATTCTCTGTCATGAATCACGAGCAAGTCGTGAGGTGGTGTCACGTCCGGACACAAATCAATGCGTGGAATGCTGCAGTGTGACAAGTCAAAGCGTCGCACTTAAATCAAAACAAACAGCCGCTGCAATTAAAGTTTCCATATTTATTTTATCACATGTGAGTCCGAGACAACACACACAGGCGCTTCGACTTCACCCTTTATCCAATTCCTGTTTGATCAAAGGAAAATCAGCCGTCTGGAACGTCTCACGACACGTAAACACCAAACCTGCCCATCGCTGCATCAGAGAAGCACCTCTGAGTGTGACAGCACGCCTTAAGCAGGACGAGGCATCAACCGTACAGCCGTCACATCCCACTCAAACCTTAAAAAAACACAAGTAGTTAGAAGGATTCAGGAGCACTGACGGCAAAATGCCGAGTCAGCGTGCACATCACCCACCGTCTCTGTGGTCACCGGCAGGAAGTGAGCTGATTTAGATCCAGACAAGTGAAGAATCACTTGGAAGCCTAAGTTAAACTTTGTTCCTGGTTGAGTGTTTGTCCTGAGAAGTTATACTTTAATCTTTAAGGAAGATTAGGAAGACACTGATGGTGAGCTCACACACTAAACACTGAGAGGGACAATGTGATACGAGGAGGAGGAGGTTTGCTTCTCTGTGATCGTCTCCAAGTATCGGTCCTCCTCCACCTCCCTCACCCATGGTGTCCCACAAGGTTCTGTGCTGCGGTCTCCACTGTTCCTCATTTTTCTGCTTCCTCTCCATGAGATGCCACAGTTCTGGATTAAACGTTTTTCAGCCCAACTGGCCTGCCAATTGGTGCGTGGCACCTCTGATGTCACCCCGCGTCTCCTCCAGCTTCACTGGCTGCCAGTCAACTTCAGGGTTCATTTCAAGATCCTGGTTCTGGTCTATAGGGCCTTACATGGACAAGCACCATCTTACATTGGTGATCTTCTTAGTCCCTACACCCCCAGCAGGTCCCTGAGGTCCAGTGACCAAAGCCTACTGGTTGTGCAGCGCACCAGGCTAAAGGTCAAAGGTGGCCCCCAGACTCCGGACCTCTCTCCCCCTGAGCCTGAGATCAGTGGACTCAGTGGTCTCCTTTAAGAAGCAGCTGAAGACTCACCTGTTCAGACAGGTTTAGGTGTGACCTCCTCATCACCAGCGTCTCTTCTGCGGTTTTGGTCAGTTCTCCCTTTTTAGTCTCCCTTGCCCTTTTATAATCTTGAGAGGTGCTTTACAAATAGACCGTTCTTCTTCATCTTCAGCGGGACAGCTCTCTCTTTTGCACTTTCCTCACTCTCCGTCTCTACTGTCACCTCTGAAGGAGCCCGACTCGTGTCCTTCGCTGTAGGTCATTGTTACCCTGAAGGGTCTGTTACATTTCGCTGCGCCTCCCGTTCTCTGGATCTGCTGTCCACCTCTCTCCACGAGCATGAGGTGAGAAAAAAACCAGAGAACAGTTAACCCAGTAAAGCTGATGGTATTCCCGTTTCTGTGGAAGTGAGGTGAATTGGCTGGGATCTGCACCAAGGTGTTTTCCTCTCCCTGACCCAGGCCACCATCCCCACAGGTCTGAAAACCATCGTAATTCCGTTGTCCCTCTGTAGAAAGTAGCTTCTTCTTTAAACATCTTCTAGATAAATAAACGTGTTGCTTTCTGTTCTCTCATCCTGCACTGAAGTTGCTAACTGGACTTCATTGTGTCCATGAGTTGGGGGTTGTAGAACCCTAAGAAAGTCATTTACCATAAAACCTCTCAGAACGTGATCTCCAGCTTTCGCTGGAGCGGTTCACAGACGAGTGTGAAGCAGCTGGGATGAGAATCAGCTCCACTAAATCCCAGACCATGGTCTTGGAAAAGGTGGAAAAGGGTAGAATGCCTTCTCCAGGTCAGGGATGAGATCCTGCCTCAAGTGGAGGAGTTTAAGTATCTCGGGGTGTTGTTCACGAGTAGTAGACCCGCTGCTCCTCCACATCGAGAGGAGCCAGTTGAGGTGGCTTGGGCATGGGGTTGTCACGGTGTGAAAGTTTAACCTCACAGTTATTGTGACCAAAATTATCACGGTTTTCGGTATTATCGCGGTATTTTTTTTTAAACGTGTTACATTTTCAGACAACTAAATAAACCCTGTATATCAGGAAATATTGCCTCCAGTTTGTGTCTAAATTTTGCCTAAAATGTGTTATTTTGTAATTATGTTGTTTATTTGTTTACATTTTCCCCCTTTAGTCTTTAAAATACCAATATTTGCCCATAACTTCTTATTTTATGTCTGTTTGATGTCATCATTTTAAAAATATTAGACCAGATGATACTCAGTACTCAAGTAGCCTTCTAATCAGATACTTTTTACCCTTACTTGAGTAATAAACCCTATATCAGGAAATAATGTCCTCGGTTTGTGTCCTTCCAGTGAGCTTTGCAGATGTGGGAAAATGTCATCAGGCAGTAATCGTTGTTAAATTCATAATTATTCTCGGAGAGAGACCAACTCTTATCTGCCCCTGGGAGCCCCGTAATGCATAGCGTCATTTCAACATGGCGGTGTCCGCGACACGGTTTATATGCAGGTAGCGGCGCTGCGGCTGCTTTATATAGCGACTCGTTGCATTCTCCCTCAACCCAAATCCTCGGATCACGCATTTTAGCTAAAACGCTAACGTTAGCTTGCCTTGCGTTGACTGTAGAGTTGTGGGCGATGGTCACGCAGATGTGTCATGAGATTTGAAGCGTTGCTGCCTTTCACAGACACTTTTTCTGCACGTGCTGCAAACAGGATAGCCGTCTTCTATCAGCTGTCCCTCGGCATTCTTCAGATATCCAAGAAATGCCCGTACTTCCCACTTTGTCTTCTTTGAGGGATAATAAATGTCCTGAGCGCTGCCGTCTCCTCCTTTGGCCATTATTTCAGCTTTAGCTTCAAGAAAGTTTTGGTTGTAAACAACAAAGTGCGCATGTGCCGCCGGCAACTCCAGCAGATGATACGGTGGCTGGTAAGGGTCACCGCGCCGACACCGCAGCCACGGTAATCCACCGAGATAATATATGTTTTAAAAACAAGACGGTTATTATTATTGTCAACTTTTTTACCGGGGTTTACCGCTACACCGGTTACCGTGACAACCCTACTCGGGCATCTGGTCAGGAGGCCTCCTGGACGCCTCGCTGGTGAGGTTTTCCGGGCACGTCCAACCGGGAGGAGACCTAAAGGTCGACCGGACACGCTGGAGGGGCTATGTCTTCCAGCTGGCCAGGGAACGCCTTGGGCTTGGGATTCCCCCGGAAGAGCTGGCCCAAGTGGCTGGGGAGAAGGAAGTCTGGGCCTCCCTGCTTAGGCTGCTGCCCCCGCGACCTGACTCTGACTAAGCGACTGAAAATGGATGGGCGGAACATCTTAATTAAAACTAGATATTTTATTATCATGGTCTGATGATTTTCTTTCAAATTTCCTCAAAATTTCAATGTTTCCGACTATTTCTACATAAAAATCTGACCTTTTCTGTTACAATTTGGATAACTAAACGAGCGATGAGGTGTAATGGAACGTTCTCATTAAGTTTAATCAGCTTTCCGATCAGGTTTGTGCCTTAGATAAATAGTCTGACTGCGGCTATTCCTGATGTTCCCCAAACGTTTCACAACCAGAAGAACAAACACCCAAACAGCTACGTGGGTCGCTGCCGAATGAAGAAAATCTAACACAGCAGCATCATTAGACTGGTGGATGATTTACTGTAATAAATCACTGGATGACTTCTGCGTTTGGCAGCATTAACGTCAACACCGAAAAGATAAAATCTGTGTGAGAACATCTGAGAATCCCGCCTCAGACACGTCGGTCTGTGGTACGTGTGTGGTCCCGTTTGAAACCACAGCAGGAACTCAGGTTTGTCTGGATTAAGCACCAGCAGGTGTGATAGCTTCTCAACTCTTCATCTTTAATCATCTAAATCAGTCACAAACAGCTCGAGAAAAATTCATGTATACATTTTAATGGAGGTAAGTTAGTTATCAGAGTTTCATACGTAAAGAACATTATGTTTCAGTCGCGTCTAAAGATGTTCCTCCAGAGAAAACCAGCAGAAACAAAGGCTTAGGTGGAAAAGAAAGGATCGACTTTCCTGGATGCCTGACTCACCTTGGCTATGTCTGAACGAGCCGTGTGAAGCAACCATCATCACCTCTGACTGGTCATCTCAGTTGTTGAATAAATACAGAAAACGCCACTTTGTTAGAAACGTCCAGGTTGGACCTTATCTTACTTCCTAACTTCCTCAATTCGTGTGTCGTAGATCCATCCAGGTGTGGTAATCCCTCCTAGGAGGCTGTGGTCCATACTGACATGACAACATCAGCTCCATTCATCATGGGGTTCTCCCGTTTCATCACATCCCAGAGGTTATGAACTGGACTGGAGGTCTGGAGACCGGAGGAAAATGGCCTTCCCATGGTTTAGATCATTGCTTGTAGTTTTCTTTGAAGCAACAGTACCTGCAAGGTCTTTCTGAAGGTCTGCCCAGGCGGTCCTTGGCTCTTGCTCCAGATTATTCTCTGGACTCCTCAGACAGGAATGCTTCTTCTTCTTCTCCTTCTTCTTCATTAATGTAGGCAGGCTGGACGCCCATAAGGCGTATTGCTGCCGCACCGAGCCAGCACAACCACCGCACACAGCAGGCTCACAACCCATCCCACCCCGTGTTCCCACAGAACCACCATCAACAAAACCCACCACCAGCGCACACTCCAGTGAAAACACACAACCCTAGACAGAGGTTCACCCCACACCCACACCCCCACCATCAACACCCTCCACCAAGGGTGTCCCACAATCCACAGCCGACCCAGAAGCCCCAACATCCCACAGACACGTTGTCCCCCAAACCTCCTCGGGGGACTCTACATTGGACTTGCTGGACGCCCCATTTTTCACCCTCCACAAGGCCTCAACCAGAAACGCCAAAAACTTCCTCTTATCCCTCACAACACCACACCTGCCCCCTCATCCCCACCACCTGTTGACAAGGGCACATGACAAGGCTCGGACGCACCACTATTCCGCACCCCCATACGTCGCACCGCCTCAGCATACGACACCTTATGCTCAGCCTGAACCTTCCCCACCTCCACCGCCACCCTACGCGCCACACAGCCCCTATAAGCCGCTTGATCACAACTCCTGCCCTCATGGTCACCCCCGCATCTCCGACAACGCACCCCCACCGCACAGGCACCTGCCACATGAGCATAGCCCTGACACATAAAACACTTCAGAGGAGGTTCCTCGCACGCCCTCACCGTGAAACTAAGGAAACCCAACAGGACACGAGCAGGGAGCTCCACCGCGTGAAAGTACTCAGCAGCGGAGTGGACCCACGTGCCTTAAGCCCCAGATGCTGAACAGCCACCGCCGCCGCCGCCCCAGGGAACCAAACACCTCCGAGTCAGAGACCGCATTGGAAATGCCGTACACAACACCCTTAATCATGCAACCAGACCTCGACTCAGAAACCACCACGTCCACCCCCAGAAACTTCTCAAGCCTTTGTGACTTTGGGACTTAGTCCTGCACACCACCACCATCAACAACAGCCCACTGAACGCCACGGTAGCGTCTGACACATCCGCTAACACGGCACTCAGCTCCCAGGACACCGCCAATGGGTTAGAGGTAGCAAAATGCACTCCTCCTACTGCCCTGATGTGTATCACAAAGCCAGCCTCTGTTGCTTTATCTGTGCATCCCAGTCACAATCTGATGCATCACTGCCGCTCCCACGGTCCCTCTTTGCTGCCCCCACCGACCGAAACGCCACCCCAGCCCTACTCGCTCGCCCCCTTCCTCCCAATTTTCCGCAACAAGCGAGGCTGCACCGAAGCGAAGCCGGGCTGCTGTCTTACTGGGCCTGTACAGGCCGTCAGCTTAAACCACTCCCCCTGCGCCCGACCCGGTCCATCACCGAACCAGAATCGTCTCCACCCTGCCTTCCTTCTGTGAGCCTCCTGGGTACGAGAAGCCTTCGTAGGCCACCAACTAGGACTAAAGCAGCTGATGTCAATTAGAACTGATTGGGGGCGGGGTTTCTCTCTTAAGACTGGCAGATTTCAGGTGATCTGGCTTTCTTTTCCTTTTTGCACCTTTTAATCTTCATGTGTTTAATACTTTTTCACGTGTCTTTTCACTTTATTACACATAACTCAATTTATGGATTTAAAGTATCTTCCCGGAGTTTTCCCCTTTCAGAAATTCTGGATGATTTTTCCAAAATCCGTAAAAGTGATTGTCTCACGGTGTGCTGTTATTTGTCAGTACTGTTTGGCGGCTACAGAAGCACATTTATAAACAGAAACGTGAAGTCGCCATCTTAAAACAACAAGGAGTGTGATATGCTTGTCAGCCACTAGATGGTGCCATCGGAAAAGAGAAATACTCCGGAAAGAGACTTTCAGTGGATGCTACGCAACATTTTCATGTTTTCAAGTCATTTTCTTGAGGCCGTATGTGCTGAAATGACCCTTTACATGGTAATGAAATGCCACTCAGACCCTCACCACCCCATTTTTGCCAGAATACCAAATTTACAACTTCAGAGTGCTGGTCCCTGTTACACTTTAAAAAAATTAAGCTGTCATACCTGGCGCTGCAGTCTGCTTCCAGTACGTTTCCTGCAGGCTTTGGATCATGAACACAGCGGATTGGTGTCATTAGTGATGAACCACTCCAGTAGACACTAGTGAAGGCTGGGGAGACGTTTCAGCTGTCAGATTAAGGTGCTTCTATACTTTGCACAACCTTGTCACCATGTACGTGATTTGGGGGGGGCGGGGGGGGGCGGGGGGGCATGTCCCCCCACTTTTTCCAATGTCAAGTTTTGACCCCTGCACTTTTTCCCATCCAAAAACAATATTATTCTATATTAAATTGACACTGGTTGAGCTCTAGGACCAAGCGTTAAACAAGCGTTTGTGTTGAAGCCTGTTCACCATATCAGCCCTGTCCTGCAACAGCTACACTTCCTGTTAGACAACGCATAGATTTCAAAATCCTTCTCCTCACATTTTAAGCTTTCCATAACCTTCCCCCCATACCTGTCTGACCTCATTCCTCATCTCTCCCATCCGTTCTCTCAGATCATCTATCACTCTTTCTGTCCCGCCGCTCAGTCTCAGCACAATGGGGAGACGGAGCTGCTGAAGGCTCTGGAATTCTCTCCCTCAAGCCGTCCGAAACTCTGACTCGCCCTCCTCCTTTAAATCTGGACTCAAAACCCACCAGTTTCAGACTGCATGCTGCTAGTGTCACCTTTTCCAACTTCATTGATTTTATTGTTTAGTTTGTATTTTTAGGCTTCTGTGTGTGATTTTAACTTGGTTTCTTTGTTGTTATTTTATTGCTGTAAAGTTTCCTTGTGTCCCTTGAAAGGCACTTTTAAATAAAAAAGCATAATAATAATAATAATGATAATAATAATAATAGTAATAATAATTGTTGTTGTTGTAGTTATTATTAATATTATAATTACTATTATAATTATTATAATAATAATTATTATTATTATTATATTATTATTATTATTATTACTATTACTATTATTATTATTATTGATGTTACTATGATTATTATTATTACTATTATTATTATTACTATTATTATTTCCATTACTATTACTATTACTATTACCATTATTATTATTATTATTATTATTATTATTATTATTATTATTATTATATGACAATTACTATAATAATAATAATAATAATTATTATTATTATTATTATTATTATTATCATTACTACTATTATTATTTCCATTACTGTTACTATTACTATTGTTTTTATTATTATTATTACTATTATTGCTATTATTATTATTATTATTATATTACTACTATTTTGATTATTATTATTATTATTATTATTACTATTATTATTATTATTATTATTATATTACTACTATTGTGATTATGATTATTATTGCAATTATTATTATTATTATTATTATTATTATTATTATTATTATTATCAAAGAGGAAAACACAATGTGGAGATAGGTTTCACTTTGGCTTTGACTCTAGGGGGTGCTAAAAGCAAGCAAAGCTGTCAAGTGCTAGAATGAATGAAATACTTCAGTTGATATTGACATGTGGTAAAAATGTTGTGTCAATAGCTCACTTAGTGATAAAAATGCTGATGAGTCAACTATTTCTTTTCTCAGCTGTAAAGAGACAAAAACATCAAATGAAGACTCTTTGGAGAAAAGCTAAATGTTTGTTTACTGCAACAGTCGAGCTCATGAGTCACTGCAACTTTTCGGAGTCCTAAGCTAAAAAGCACATGAACCACTGATCTACAGGTTACTGAAGGTACCAGACTGACACAGAAAAAGGTACCAAGGTACTAACAGCTACCCACAGCTGAAGCTGATCAGCAGAACCCTAGATAAGCCTTTGAACCCCTAAAGCAGTGGCGCCCAGTCCTGGTCCCTCAGGACTCCCATCCAGCTTGGTCAACACACTTCATCCAATGGTTCAATCACCTGTTCAGCAGCTCATCGGGCTCTGCAGAAGGCTGTTAATCACCTGCTGAAACCAGGTGCGCTGGAGCAGTGAAACAACAAAAACATACCTGAGACAGATAGCCTAAAATGATTCTGCTCTGCATGTCGGTCTAGCCACGCTCCATCGGAATGTCTGCAGCCCTGATCAGTCTGGCCAATCACAGAGCTCTATCGGTTTCGTAGGCAGATTGATGACAGAGCAAAGATGGCGGCGGCTCGTTTGAAACTTTGGACTAGTTCGACTTGAGTTTTTCTTTGAGTCAAGGGCAGATGGAGGTACTCAAGTATGTTCACGTCTTCTTCAACAGTGTGTGGTGGACTGCCTCGTTGACGTACGTCTGTAGTGGTGAGTGTGTTTGTTGTCCAGTAGTGACAGCCATGAGTTTCGCCCTTAGACTGAACTTTCCTTATGGGCCGTGGCCAGACTATACACTCACATCTAGAATGGCTTGGCAGGCTGGAGACTGGCCCTCCAGGACACTTTGGGCACCCCGGCCCTAAAGGTTTTCCAACCTTAGCTAAGGCCCGGTTCACACAGCAGGACAACGATGCCGATTTTTGACCCGACCTTCCCGTTACAACAACTTTAAGCACATTCCAGATTACCGTAATCGCTCTAAAAACAAATGATCAGATATTCCCACCAGCGCAGAGGTGACCGAAGAATGCTCCCTTCATCACGTTCGTTGACGCTGATGTCACGTTTGAGCTCGGGGGATTTTGTGAGATTTCAGCTGAGCGGGGAACCTTGTGTGTGCAGTTCTTGCTGTGTGACCATACAGCACACTAGGACCACATGTCCATGTGTGGGTCTCTCATGCTTTGATAAGTCTGAGGTGTGAACCAAACCTCAGACAGGAAACCCTGAAATGTGGAGGCAAACTGAAGGTTCAGGTGGGTTTGGTGTCATGTTCTGGGGTAAGTGCCTAACCCAAGACATGCAGAATCAGAATCGGAGGTGAGGTAAAAAGTAAAACAATAATCTTTATTAATGACGAGGAGAACTAAGGGCGCACTGGAGATCCAGCGGTTGGGGAAACAGGAAGCGGCGTCTAGAGGGAAACAGAGTTGAGTACTGGGAATTGTAGTCCAGACTGAATGTTTGTAGGCAGGACTTACGATGGAAGTTCTAGATCAGGGGTGTCAAACTCATTTTAGCTCAGGGGCCACATGGAGGGAAATCTAGTCCCAAGTGGGCCGGACCGGTAAATTAAAAAAAACTTCAGATTGTTTTCTTTGTTTTAATACAATCAATATAAAACAAGGCTGGAGCCTGAGGACATTGTAGTACAAGTACAACACCTGAAGTGTACTTGAAAATTTGAAAAAAAAAAAAAACATAAAAAAATCAACAAATAAAAAACATTCCTTAGTGATTCAAAGAGTGATTCACATGGCAAGATCAGTCAAGTATATTTGACTCATTTTACTTTACATCTTTTAGCTTTCACCAGCACATCAATATCAGGAGTCACATCCTGAGTGGCGGCCAACTTCAGGATGGGATTCAAGTTCTTGTGCGAGTCTTGAGCGCAGCTTTGTTTTATTTATACTCATACAGAGAAAACTTGCTCACAGTGATAAGTTTATTTTCACTCTACATTGTAAAGTATGAAAATAAAGTTTACACAACCATCTCGCGGGCCAGATTTAACCTGCTTGTGGGCCGCATTCGGCCCGCGGGCCGCATGTTTGACACCCCTGTTCTAGATGAATATGGAGGGGGAATGAGCCGGGGTGATATCCAGGGGAGAAATGTCAACGGTCCAAGTGGGTGAGTGGAGTGGAAGATGATGATGAGGAAGCGGAGAGGGAGCGTGATCACGGTGGAGAGCGGGACGGCTGAGCGGAGTTAGGAGTCCAGGCAATGAACCGGAGAATAACCGGAGGAGGATCCAGAGGTGAAGCAAAACCCGAGGGTGTCATGACTCCCGTCCTTCACCCTCCTCCACTTCCTCATTATACCTTCATTTATTTCACCTTGTCCTCTCACCAAGCTCCAGCCAAGCCCTGTTTTCCCCAGCAACCTCTGTCAGCTTCAATCAGCTCCATTCATTCCACCTGCTCCTGTAATCAGCCTCATCCCATTCACCTGCTTCCCCTGCTATAAAAGAACCAGCCATCCAGTCAACAGATGCCAGATTATTACAGCTCTGCCAGTAGTTCTCCAGCCATCCACCCTGCCTGATCTCTCCCTCTGGACCTTGTTTTTTGCCTGACCCCTGCCTTGCTCGCTGCCTGCCATTTGGACCTTGCCTGTCTCTGACCCTGCCTCAGCCTTGCCCTCCAGGTACCTCTGCCTTCAATAAAGACTTTTTATATATTTTTACTGTGTTGGCGTCTTCACGGGTCTTCTGAACTCGGTTCATGACAGAATAATCTGGCCAAACTCTGACCCTACGCCGACACAGTACTTGGGAGTTTATTTTTTATATTTTTTTTCTCGACTTTTCATCTGACCTGACATGGATCCAGCAGAATCTTGGACTACACCAAAAACTCTCCATTACAGATACTGTGGAGACCCAGAGACTTGCCGGACTTATATCGAAGCCTGCGCTCGTTGTTTGGACCTGGCTTCCTCAGATCATGTAAAGGTCTCGTTCATAATGTCTAATCTGGGTGGTGACGCCCTGGTATGGGCAATGGACTATATTTCTCTGCGTCCGTCCGGATCTGTGTCCTTCTGGGAGTTTGCCAGAGGTCTGCAGGAGACCTTTGGTCGTTGCTCGTCTCCTGTTCCTGTCTCCGATTCCACACCCCAAGAACATCAGGTCACCTCATCCATATCCACTCTGTCCCGATGCATCAGTACTCTCCTGCTCCCATCAGATCCGGTTTCCTTTGCCTTTCCCCTGTCCCTGTTGACGCTGTCTCTCCCTCCACCCGACGACGACGCCGGAACCGTCGCCAGCAACCCCTGTCCAAACACCACCCGCCCGCATCGCAACCTGCTCTGGCGGTGGTCCCGGGGGACACATCGCAACCTGCTCTGGCGGTGGCCTCTGATGACGCATCGCAACCTGCTCTGGCGGTGGCCTCTGATGACGCATCGCAACCTGCTCTGGCGGTGGCCTCTGATGACGCATCGCAACCTGCTCTGGCGGTGGTCCGGGAGGACGCATCGCACCCTGCCCTGGCGGTGGTCCGGGAGGAGGCATCGCACCCTGCCCTGGCGGTGGTCCGGGAGGAGGCATCGCACCCTGCCCTGGCGGTGGTCCGGGAGGACGCATCGCACCCTGCCCTGGCGGTGGTCCGGGAGGACGCATCGCACCCTGCTCTGGCAGTGGTCCGGGAGGACATATCGCATCTTGCTTCGACGGATGAGGTCCAAGAGGCTCCGGCCCAGCCTGTCCAAGGGGCTCCGGCCCAGCCTGTCCAAGGGGCTCCGGTGAAACCTTTCCACGAGCCTCCAGTCCAAGGGTCGACACCTCCAGGCTCTGAAGAGGACCTCTCCTGCCCCTGCTCTGAAGAGGACCTCTCCTGCCCCTGCTCTGAAGAGGACCTCTCCTGCCCCTGCTCTGAAGAGGACCTCTCCTGCCCCTGCTCTGAAGAGGACCTCTCCTGCCCCTGCTCTGAAGAGGACCTCTCCTGCCCCTGCTCTGAAGAGGACCTCTCCTGCCCCTGCTCTGAAGAGGACCTCTCCTGCCCCTGCTCTGAAGTTCCCCAGTCTGAAGTTCCCCAGTCTGAAGTTCCCCAGTCTGAAGTTCCCCAGTCTGAAGTTCCCCAGTCTGAAGTTCCCCAGTCTGAAGTTCCCCAGTCTGTGTCCTGTCAAGTCCCAGAGCCTGTGTCCTGTCAAGTCCCAGAGCCTGTGTCCCCTCTTAGTCCAGTTTCCCCTCGTAGTCGTAGTCCAGTTTCCCCTCGTAGTCGTAGTCCAGTTTCGCCTCGTAGTCGTAGTCCAGTTTCGCCTCGTAGTCGTAGTCCAGTTTCGCCTCGTAGTCGTGGTCCAGTTTCGCCTCGTAGTCGTGGTCCAGTTTCGCCTCGTAGTCGTGGTCCAGTTTCGCCTCGTAGTCGTGGTCCAGTTTCCCCTCGTAGTCGTAGTCCAGTTTCCCCTCGTAGTCGTAGTCCAGTTTCCCCTCGTAGTCGTAGTCTTGGTCCAGTGTCCCCTCGTAGTCCTCGTCCGCCAGTGTCCTCTGTCACCACACTCCCACGGTCCCGGCTCCTGATTCCCCGTCGCCGGCCCCCCAGACTCTCACAGTCCCGGCTCCTGGTTCCCCGTCGCCGGCCCCCCAGGCTCTCACTGTCCCGGCTCCTGGTTCCCCGTCGCCGGCCCCCCAGGCTCTCACAGTCTCGGCTCCTGGTTCCCCGTCGCCGGCCCCCCAGGCTCTCACAGTCCCGGCTCCTGGTTCCCCGTCGCCGGCCCCCCAGGCTCTCAGTCTAGGCTCCTGGTTCCCCGTCGCCGGCCCCCCTGGCTCCAACAGTCTCGGCTCCTGGTTCCCCGTTGCCGGTCCCCCTGACTCTTCTGGCCCTCCTTCCTGGTCCCCCCTCCTCCCGCCCTGCTCTGGCCCTCCTTCCTGGTCCCCCTCCTCCCGCCCTGCTCTGGTTTCCTGTGGGCGTCTGGTATCCGCCCTTGAGGGGGGGGTTCTGTCATGACTCTCGTCCTTCACCCTCCTCCACTTCCTCATTATACCTTCATTTATTTCACCTTGTCCTCTCACCAAGCTCCAGCCAAGCCCTGTTTTCCCCAGCAACCTCTGTCAGCTTCAATCAGCTCCATTCATTCCACCTGCTCCTGTAATCAGCCTCATCCCATTCACCTGCTTCCCCTGCTATAAAAGAACCAGCCATCCAGTCAACAGATGCCAGATTATTACAGCTCTGCCAGTAGTTCTCCAGCCATCCACCCTGCCTGATCTCTCCCTCTGGACCTTGTTTTTTGCCTGACCCCTGCCTTGCTCGCTGCCTGCCATTTGGACCTTGCCTGTCTCTGACCCTGCCTCAGCCTTGCCCTCCAGGTACCTCTGCCTTCAATAAAGACTTTTTATATATTTTTACTGTGTTGGCGTCTTCACGGGTCTTCTGAACTCGGTTCATGACAGAGGGTAAGTAATCCAAAAACGAGTTCAAAGTTAAAACGAGTTCAAAAATTCACAAGAGTCAAAACGAGGTACTAGAGGTTACGACGGGCTAGAGACTACCAGTGAGTAGTTAATCATCCGGCGTCGAGTCAGGATAACCATCCTCCTTTTAAAACCGCTGCGCTCCCCCTCCTGCAAACAAAAAACTCAAAGACAGTGAATGGTGGGCAGAGTACTCACCCCGGCTCATGACATTTGGTTCAAAAACAGACTTAAGGGGCAACAAAAATAGAAAGGCAGAGGTTTTCTAGATGTTAGAATCTACAAATCCAGCAGTTTACTGACATCTGGTGCTGACATCAGTCATGTGCAGCTTTCAATGAATAAAAGTCAAAGTTAAAAGCTTTATTAAACCTTACACCCTCCCTGTGTTTTAACACTTCTCTCTTTCAGACTCTGTTCTAATTATTACCATTTATTCATGTTTTGGGGTCCAGTTTAGTGCTGATTAGTGACTCGTGAACACGTAGACTGGGAATCAGACCACTGAGCTGAAAACAAAGTCACGGATCAACAGCCCCCGCCCCTCGTGTGCTTCTCTGCCTGTGAGGTACCAGACTCTCTCTCTCTGTGCAGAATCAAACAGGACGAGTCTGGCAGGCCAGGCTAGGTCTGTGATGCCGTCAGCGCCGGGCTGCGTTCACGGCTGAATCGTGAGGAGGAACCGCAGCGCCGTGGCTTCGCTTTGCTTCGTGTCAGGTTAGGGCAAATGAAGAATGAGGTCATATCCTGTTCTCCACAACCTCAAGACATTATTTTGAGTCGCGTTTCCGTTCAGCAGAGTTTCAGAGCTCAGTCTGTTGTTGTCCTACTGAGAAAATGAACCGTGAAGATGAACATCCGCTCGCTTTACCCTTTTTTTTATTATGTGATGCTGGAATTCAGGCGATCCAGATGTTAGGACAGTAAATAACGGCACCCCCCATTTGCAGCATAATTATAAAGAAACACACGTGCACATACACTGAGTAGACTGTTTAGGGCCTGATAATAACAGCATAGCAGGAAGATCTGCTCCCTCTGTAATTACTGCTGCCCAAATGGAGACGGGTGAAAACACGGGAGCTGCTGTTCTGCACCCAGAAGCATCCTGGCAGCGGATGTCTCAGCTGATGTTAGATTCATCTGATGGTTTCAGAGCGGACACGTTTAAAACTATTTAGTAGATTTTTACGTTGACCAATGTGAATTTTTTAACCTAGAAGGCAAAAGGAGCCCACAGTAGTTTGTCTTTCTCGAGGGGGTTTGTGTCAGGATGTGGGGTGAGTACTGCACCTCAATTTCTGCAGGTGGGCGGTTCTGGAGAGCGGCCAGCTGCGGTTAATTCCTAATCAAGCGGTCCAGGATGTGAGGAGCTGGGAGATCACTTCACTTGGCCGGATGATTACTCACTTTGGGAAGCTCTTGCCATTATGGAAATAATAGCTTTAGTCTTTTGCCTTGTGATCACGACCAGTCGTCGTCGTTGTTGTGATTGTACTCCGCCTTGTCCTCACCAGGAACTCTCACCACTGACCAATTCTGCAATAACCTGGATTTCACCTTCGAGCCTGATCTCCCTCCAGGACCGGACCGACCTGCTCTCCCACCGCTCACCTCCCTTGGATTCCGGATTCCCACCTCCGCAGCTCACCCCAGTCCTGACTCCGCCCTCAATATCTTGGATCTCAATCCTACCGTAACTACAGAAACCAATTCCTCCTAGTATTCTACCATGCCCAATTGTGACCGTTGTTTGTCTCAGCAGACCCAGCCCCGGAGCTGTGCTCATCATCATTTTGCTTACCTCCGTCTCCTGGTGTGATGCTGCATGGCTCGGGCCAGGAAACTACCCACTATCATGACAGTTTGGGTTAAAAACTGTTGAAATGAGCTGTTTGCACCTTGCTGACTCACTCCTGAAAGAACCTTTGACCCCTAAAATGAAATCATGAACTGATGAGGTCATCCACCCCGATGCCCTCCCATCCCCTGCTGTGACTGTTCACACGGGACGACGGTGGCACAGGAGTTAGGTGCTCGCCCCGTAATTGGAAGGTTGCAGGTTCGGGCCCCGCTCAGTCTGTTGCTGTCGTTGTGTCCTTGAGCAACACACTTAACCTGCCTTGCCTGCTGGTGGTGGTCGGAGGGACCGGTGGCGCCTCTGGCAGCTGTAGCTACATCGTAGCTCATCACCACCCGGGTGTGAATGTGTAAAAGCGCCTTGGGGGGTTCCAGGACTCTAGAAGGTGCTAGATCAAATACAGGCTGTTTACAGAGTCACCATTAGGGAATTTAGAAAAGGCACCTCAGCAGTCCCCTAAATCAGTTCTGATGGAAAATTTTCAGAATAAAAATAAACTGTAAACAGAAGTTTTGATTTCTTGAATAAATAGTCTTGTTTTGATTACATGTTAGGTCTGTTTTCATTCATATTTGTAAAAACTCAGCTATATTTTTAATCCACACACTATTTTTAGCTTTAAAAACGTGCATAAATTCAGCATTTGGAGTTTTGAATTTCTGCTTCATGTTTTCTTGTCGTCCACCCCTTAATCTTTATTTTACCTTCCCTTTGCTCCTATAATGCATGTAGTTGCTGCTGTGACTAGGGATGGGTACCTTTGACATTTGAATCGATTCGGTACTAATTCCCGGTACCAAGGAATCGATACCGGTACTTAACGGTACCAATTTTAGATACTTTTGAGTGTTTATTATTTTAATTCTCTTTTATAATAAAATATATTATTTTTCTCAATATATAACCATATTTGATAAATATCACGATAAATAACATACAACTGTTTGTATTTTAACATCGTCCTTGTAGTTTTATAAGCTGATAATTAAACTGAAGCAAACATCTTTACTGTGAACTAAATTTACTGTGTATCTTCATTCCTTTTGTCGTCCTTTTCATTTGATTTTTCCTACTGGGAAGTTAGAATTTCCGAGGAGAAAGCGAACGCACCATTAGCTGATAACAATGGTCGCAATGGAAGCTAACATATCAAGCTAACGTTGTCTTAAACAGTTTATTTAACTGCTGGAGCAGATTAAAACGATGATGCCTCACACTTAGATCGTTGTCGCTGGTTTCATCTTCACCCAATCACCCGTCGCATTTAGTAAAGTGAAGCCAAACTTTAGAGCGCGTTCATGTTCTTCTAGTCGGGAATTTGGAGTTCCGAGGAGAAAGCAAACGCACCATTAGCGAAACGGAAGCTAACATATCAAGCTAACGTTATGTTAAACATTTTATTTACCTACCGGAGCAGATTAAGATGAGGATGTCTCACTTAGATCGTTGTCACTGGTTTCATCATCACCCAGTTACCCATCACATTTAGTGAAGTGGACCCAAGCTTTAGTGTGCGTTCTTTCTACCATGCTGCTCTGTTTACAACTGGCTCGCAGCGACCAACGACATAACGCTCTTGCAATTGTCTAGGCAAGTTCTCGTTATGAAGGACGGGTACCGAAACGAGGCACCGTTTTAAATGACGTGAATCGGTGCTCGGTCGGTACTGTGGAATTTGGTCGGTACCTTAAAAAGTACCGAATTCGGTACCCATCGCTAGCTGTGACACCAAAAGCTTTTTCCATCTTTGCACACTACCACTTAGTCTTAAAAAAGGTGGACACGGTCTGGTTTGACCTGGTTTCTGGTGGGTGAGTGACCCAGTGGGTTCGTCCAAAGGGTTCAAATGAAAGCATCAATCAATCAATCAGTCAATCAATCAATCAATCTTTACTTATGGTGTTGAACAAAACATAAAACAAAATCACCAATGAGCAATAAGATGCACAAAAACAACATTAGAAAGAAATCGATGAAACTGTGACATCACAACAGACTAAGATGAGAACCCATGACATAAAAGCCCTACGACAGAAATGTCTTCAGGCATCTTAAAAACCTGCAGTGAAGGTGACTGTGGAATAATGAGCTCATTCCAGAGAGGCGGCACCAGGACCGACTGGGCATGGCCACTCCGGTCCTGTGCCTAGAGCGTGGAACGCACCTGGATGGTATCCTTCCACATTCCAGTCAGAATGAACGAAGCTCCTCAGATGAGAACCAGAATGTCTTCAAGAAACCGAAGTTCAGCTGCTGTCATTCAAACCCCCCCCTGGACTACCAGGACCTGGACGAGTGAAACTCTGCACCAGCATTCTGTCCAGTGGCGTCGCTATCGTGGACTTCTCTTTGCCTGCGTCCTTTTGTATCCTGATGACTTCATATGATAATAAGATAACAACAACAACAATAAACTTATTGGTATGAATGATAAAATCACGGATCAAACCAAAAATAGATTCTTCATTCTTTTATTGCACATATTATTTCAACCCACCCACCCACACACACACACACACACACACACACACACACACACACACACACACACACACACAGCATCAAAAACTGCTTCATTTTTCACACAAATTGTAACAAAAATAAAAATGACATTATTTATACGTCAACAATCATGAACGTCAAATCCACAAACAATTAAATTCACACCTGAACACAAAAGAAAAAGACTAAAGTGAACCTGAAACGGATCCTGATGAGTTTAAATGTTTTCGTGCTTTAGTAACAGAAACCCATTAAAACGAGCTGTAAGTGCGTTCAGTCTAAACTCCTTCAGCACGGCCGGTGTCTCACACCGTTCCTACTTAAACATTTAAATGATTTTAACATCTAACTGCTGCTGTCGTTTAGATTTGTGGAAAATGTCCCGATTTGATGTCACTTGTTAAACAGATTATAATTAAAAACATCTGAAGATGTGTTTCTATTCATATTCAAAGAACAAACTAAACGATCTACCTTTCAGTGAGAGCATGTTCACGTCAGAGAACCTTTTCGTATGCAGACACCGCCGCACGGGCCAATCGTTTAGTTTTGACTGCACTAAGAAAATGTTCTGAGTAAGAAAACACCCTCAGCTAATAAACATGCTGAAAATGATCTTATCACAGCAAGAATGCACCGTTATTATCAGTGTGTCGACAACTTTTCACATAAAATCTAATCTGGGATTATTATTAGTTATCATCAGTTCTTTACGGTGTACGAATTGTAAAAACACGGATCGCACAAAATGTTGTTTATAATAATTAACGGAGGCTAATTTTGCCAAACATCCTGGAAGATCTTAATGACTAATTCTGTTTCAGATACGGACAGTTGCTGTTGCAGAAACTGACTTTAGGCTTTATAAAGTTTAACGTGCACCCCTTGTTGCTTTGGGTGTTGAAAATTAGGATCACGCATCTCAGAGTTTGTCTGAATAATACCCGAGGAGCCAGAAACCATGGCCTTGGTGAAAACATGACCAACACATCTAGTCGTAGTATTGCTGAAACACAATTTCTCACATCTGTAACACTCTCTTCTGTAACTTTGATCAGACGACCAACCTCTGCAGCCACAGCTGCAGCGTTTTCCTCCATAACAAGTCGGGCTACTCAGCCACAGGTCCTAAAGGACAAATGTCCATCCGGAACGTCTCAGCTACACATCGTGGTCGGAACGGCTCAGGCTGCAGAACTTCCAGGTGTCCCAACAATCTAAGGATCATACATGGGGTTGCTGAAGTTCCCTAAGGTACCGTAGTCGCTGCTCTCCAGCAGAGGGCCGTATGATTCTCGTCTGAAGGGCACGAGAGAAAAACACAAAGATTTAGCTGAGCTGCCACAAAATGTGCTCATATTATTATTCAACATGTTAGGGTGTAAACACGTTTCAAAGCATCAAGTATTTTGTACGCAGCGTCTTTCTGTTTAAAGCAGTCAAAGTTCCCCGTGAACGTCTTTAAAACGAAACCAGATGTGTAACAACAGGCTTTATCCTCTTAAGGCTCTAGCTTAGCATTTATTTACGGGTGCATTTGTTTATTCATTCGTTCAGTCAGTAATTCATTCATGTTCGGTGTGAAGTTTGGTTTTTGTGCCTGTTTGGGATCAGTTAAACCTCAAAGGCAAAGTATAAACCAGCACCTTGTCACGACATTTAGTGATTAAACACAGAAGATGGAAAAGCTGTTTAATGTAGCCTCTGCAAAAAATAACACTTTAGTTTAGGGAACACAAATTAACCATTAATTAGCTGCTAATTAATACGCATATTAGTGGACTACTAAGTCTGAACTAGTCATTAATAAGCTATTATCAGGTGCTTATTACCAATGAGTCATGGTCTGCATCTGCGTCTCCCTCATGTGTCTCCTTGTTTGCTCCATCCCCCTCTAAGGATCCCCTTATGTGCCTCCTTGTGTTCCTCATGTGTCCCCTGGTCTGCAGCCCCTCCAGGTTATCCCTCCCAGGTCCTGTGCTCCCGTTGGTCTCCCCTAGTCACCCCTCTGCAGTTTTTCTATAAGGTTCAGCTTTTCTTTTAATTACCGTAAATCCTCTAATAGGCCCGGGCCTGTATTTGACTCAAGCTCATCAAGCTCCAGGCCTTTATTGGAAGAAGGGCCAGAATTAGAGGCAGGCTTCTATTTCTATTTGAGCAAAATGAACTAATGGTTCGCTGGAGTTTTTGACA
>SSNQ01000099.1:247664-258976 GCA_006942095.1 Nothobranchius kuhntae
AGAAGAAAATATCATTTCTATAGCGCCTCTCAAGATAAAAATCACGAGGCGCTTAAGCATAATTCTGCGCACACGAAGACGCATAAGAGACCTGGATGATGAAGCTCAATGGTTAAAGGAATCACTGAAGCGGTGTGAAGCGCTCCGTCGCGCGTCTAGGCGGTACTGTAGGAGGTGAGCTGCCGTGGTTCGCCGCATGCTACAGCAGCGGGCTATATAGGTGCGCACAGCGTCCCCCGGTCCCCTCCTCCTCCCCCTCCCTCTTGTCCGGAACTTTACCTCACCAGTCTGAAGAAGCCAGCCTGTCCGTAACAAGTCCGGACCTGTTACTAGGGGCTTCGTTCGGATAAATTCCGGAACACATTATCCGGATGTTTGTATTCAGACAGAAAGGTCTTACGGACAGATTCTGGAACATTTCCGTTTTTCATGGCCTGTCTGAAGGGGCTTTAACATTATCAAATCAGGTGTCGCCACCTCAAAAACTAATTTAACACGCGATCGTTCATGTCGGCTCACTTCCTTTTATGTTTTCTGTCTTTTATTCTTTTATTTGTGCCTGATGCGTTTCGCTGCTGTGGATCGGGGCGCATCACCTGTCACCTGCTGACAGCAGGTGGACTGCATCTTGCCGGTCATTATCACGTGACAGCGACTAGTCGATGACAGGCATAAAAAGTCACTATAGAGCGGTGAAGTCGACTAGTTCATACAACCCCTGCTACTGCTCCCCAGAGTGTTCTGCAGCATAATCAGCACGTTCTCTTTGAACTTGATATCAAATTTTCGCCTCCTCTTTGTCTACGCACGGTTAAAGTTACCCTCGCGGTCTATCACTGGCAAATCAAAAGTGAGACGGATGACACAACCGCCCCCCATACTTGCTTGTTACCACATTCCACCCGGCCACAATAAAAAACCGTCCATCATTCACCTCCGCCGACTCCGACACCAGCCAAAATATGATACCCGGCAGTTAATTAAATACAGGCTAATATTAGAGGATTTACGGTATTCATTTTTATTTTGATCATTTCTTTACTTATTCATTGTATACTTTTATTTTGTTTTACAATTATGGGTTGAATAAACAAGATCAATATATGGTTTGACTGAACATTAATATGATTTATTGACACTGACTTTTCCCAAGGGGTGGCCAGGGCCACCTCTGGCCACCCCTTGGGGGTGCCCTTACGTTTAAACCAGGATGAGTTTTATTTTTAAATGAACTTTATCGAGATGTTTTAAAGCACACTCTGCACATTTAAAATCATTAACAACAACTTCTGGGTCACCTGAGTTATTTTCCCTTATCAGAGCGAGTTATTGGTTCCTCCTGTCCGATGATTGAACGCTCACTCAGACTGATGCTAATCTTTCTGGTTAAACTTGTGCCTACCAGCAGACTGTGGACTTAAGATAGTGTTGTCCTCCAGCAGGAGAAACTAAACGACCTTTGCACAACAACATTATTTAGTAAACTTGTTAGGAACAGACTGCACCGGGGCCTAGCCTTTATCTGAACGAGCTCCAGGAGAGATTCGGGCTGTGTGGAAAAACATGCATGACCAAAGTTTGAGTGATAAATCACCTGGCCGTCTGCTATCGGTCCTAAAGTCTCAAAACAAACCTGAACTTTAACCTCCTCGTCAGCTCTGAAGACGAGAAACAGAAAGGCACCGAACCATCCAGTCGCTTAGTTCCAGTTCCGCGTTATCTGTAATGTTTTTAGAAGCTCAGCAGATTGTTGAGAAATGACTCTTTCACTTTCAGCCCCTCATTGTCTCTAAATCTTATTAGATTTATAATTTACACAACATCTTTAAACATCGTAAAACTCGTGGGGATGGTTAGGGTGACCCATGCAGCAGGTGAGCTCAAAATGTTTCATAAAACCAGGAAACTAAAGGAACAACTACTAAAGGCAAAGAACCGAGAGAAGGTCTAAAACAGGAACACCGTAAATAGAAAACAGCCAAGCACCAAATCAGCAGAATCATAATGACGCCACGGCGGTTTTGAGTTGAGACACAAAGGGTTTAGTTTAACAGGTTCAAGGCTCTGATGATGCAGGACGGAGTGACCCAACAGAAAGAAAAAACGTGCTAAACCAAAGTTGGTGCATAAGGAAAATAAATCATAGTAGCTTTATACACAGTTTCTGAATAATGATCCTGGTGCAGCTGAGGAACATTGTTACTGATGAACCGCAAAGAGCCAATCAGCTGCTTTTAAATAACGTGGTCATCTTAGAGAACAAGGAGGTGTGAGTGGAAACTTTTCACACTCTAAGAACGTTATAGCTCGACATAAATGTAAGTCACTTTGGATAAAAGCATCAACCACATCCTAATTATCCTCATTAGTCACAGGACAAACTGAGATCCCAGACGAGACCCCAATAAAGGACTTGTGCTTTAACCCCTTATGGGTGAAGGACCACCTTTGGTCTCTTGAACACACCTGAAGTCTTCATTTGCAGCAGAAAGCAGGAACTTTTTAAAATGGGCAAAAACACATAAAAAATGTAAAAACTAAACTAATAATTAAAACAACACAAAAGCAACAACGGAAATTTTTGTTTTAGTTGTTTCCCTGCTCTAACACACTTAGTTCACCTGTTCACCAGGTTACCAAGCTCTGCAGAAGCCTGTTACACCTGCTGATTAAAGCCAGGTGTGCTGGAGCGGAGAAACAACTAAAACATGCTGGACACTGGCCCTCTGGGAAGGGCGACGTCTAGCCATGCTTTAGGTAGACTGCTCACCTGAACTCAGAGCCCTGGGCATCTGTCCCTCCTGTGCTACGGTGGTGCTGGAGGTGTTCATGGAGCTGCTGGTGGAGGTTGTTGCGCTGGTTCTGGTTGTGTCAGTAAAGCAGGGTATTGGGTCTGAGGTGGTTCTGGTGGGACCGTCTGTGGTCTCAGACGTGCCGGGGGTCGTGGATGTGTATGTGATGTCAGAGACGTCACTGTTGGCACCACTTGGGCTTTGTGGGTCCGTGGTGCTGATGGAGATGGTGTTGGAGTCAGTACTGCTGGTACTGCTGGTGTCCGGGGCGGTGGAGTGTGTGATGGGTGTAGATTCTGTTGTCTGAGACATTTCAGTGAATGATGACGGAGATGTTGGAGAGCTACTGTCAGACCCAGCTATGGTGGAGGATGTTGTCTCTGGAGACGAGGAGGTCGTGGATTTGCGTCGATTATGGTGTTCTGGAGGACTGGTCACCAAGGCGACGGCAGAAGAGCGAGAAGGGTCTGACCCAATTGCTGCTGAAGACAACAGCAGACCTGTAAAATAAAACAAATGGTCTTTGTAACTCACTGCTAACAGGGAATTCCCATCATGCATTTCCAAAGGATCAATAGTTTATTCCTCTGTCAGGAATCTTGGCGTGACCTTTGACCCAGCTCTCACCCTGGATTCTCATGTCAGTTCTCTTGTTGGCTCTTCCTTCTTCCATCTCAGGAACATTGCTAAGCTGAGTCCCATTCTGTCCCGCTCTGAACTTGAGACAGTTCTCCACACCTTCATCTCCTCACGCTTAGACTACTGTAACTCTCTTTTCACGTGTCTGAGCAGAACCTCCCTGAACCGTCTACAGGTGGTTCAGAACGCCTGTGCTCGGCTTCTGACCAAGTCCTCCAAACACACCCACATCACCCCGCTTCTCCTCCAGCTTCACTGGCTGCCAGTCAACTTCAGGGTTCATTTCAAGATCCTGGTTCTGGTCTATAGGGCCCTACATGGACAAGCACCATCTTACATTGGTGATCTTCTTAGTCCCTACACCCCCAGCAGGTCCTTGAGGTCCAGTGACGAAAGTCTACTGGTTGTGCAGCACCAGGCTAAAGGTCAAAGGTCAAAGGTGACAGATCATCTGCTGCTGTGGCCCCCAGACTCTGGAACTCTCTCCCCCTGAGCCTGAGATCAGTGGACTCAGTGGTCTCCTTTAAAGTCACCTGTTCAGGCTGTGGTGGGACCTCCATCACTAGCTTCTCTTCATTCTGCAGCTTTTTTATTTTGCTTGAAAGGTGCTGAAACAAACATTTCATTTCCTTCTGTCATCTAAAAAGTTGAATAAAAGCCTGAATATAATAATAATAATAATAATAATAATAATAATAGTAGTAGTAGTAGTAGTAGTAGTAGTAGTAGTAATAATAATAATACTACTAATAATAATAATAATAATAGTAGTAGTAGTAGTAGTAGTAGTAGTAGTAGTAGTAGTAATAATAATAATACTACTACTACTAATAATAATAATAATAATAATAGTAGTAGTAGTAGTAGTAGTAGTAGTAATAATAATAATAATAATAATAATAATAATTGTTATTATTAGTATTATTA
Source organism: Nothobranchius kuhntae (assembly GCA_006942095.1). Classification (NCBI taxonomy): domain Eukaryota; kingdom Metazoa; phylum Chordata; class Actinopteri; order Cyprinodontiformes; family Nothobranchiidae; genus Nothobranchius; species Nothobranchius kuhntae. Next base: position 252,023 of record SSNQ01000099.1, read on the forward strand.
GTATTATTAGTATTATGTAATTAACTGAAGAGAAAGCCAGACTTGTAAATATTGACCTTTGATTCAGTGTTTTTCTGTTTTAGTCTCTCATTTGCAGTTCTTTCATTATGAAATCAGCAAATTAAAACATTTTTCACATTTTTAGCACAGCTTTTCTATCTGGAGTTAACAATGCAACTTTTACAGTACAGTTAATTTAAAGGTTAAATTAATAAATGATTCATTTATTTTAAAGACGTGTAAAAAAATTAAATGGAGAAAATGGAAACGCATGCCTGGTTCAGGATGCCAAACGGGATTTTGAGGAATTAGAGAAACAACTTGTTCTTCTTAGCAGAGAAGACCTTGAAAAGACTGAATAATTTTTAATTTTAACATTTTCTGCAGAGAAAAACCATTTAAAGATCAGCGGAGGCAGGAAGTGTGTTCAGGTGCAGGAAGCCACTCAGATCCAGTGAAGCACGCTTCAGTCTCTCCACATGAACTCTGTCTTTAAATGAGGAAATAAACGGATCGTTTTCAGCACCGTCCTGTTCGAACCTCGTGTGTGAAGCGTGATTAAACTCTGGGATGTCAACGGTCTTTGGCCTCCTGCCAGAAGCATCACCACACGTCTGAGCTCACTGAGGACCAATCCTGTCGTAGTCTCTGGTCTTCGATTCACCTTTATTAACTTCTAACAACCAGCAGGACCAAACAAAAGCCAGAACATTCACGGCTCTATGGCCTGAGAATATCTCATCATTTTATAAATAATCCTGATTATTTTCTACCCACTAAGAGAAGCCCACACCAACAGACGCTGACGCGGATTAAAGCCAAATCTGAGTTCACTCACATGTGATCAGAGTTTGCAGGTTGAACCCCGTCATCCTGAGGAGCTGAGCTCTGGTTCCTGTGACTGCAGCGGCTCTCTGTGAGCGAACGAGGCTGATTATATATCACAGGAGCACAGGGGTGAGGGGGCGAGGTCACACCAGGACCTGAGGGCGGCTCGGTCCAGACGAATGGAGCTCTTCAACCAACCAGAGGAAGGAAGCTGCGTCTCACGCCACTCGGGCAGACTCGCTGATGACATGGTTCGAGTCTGAGCCGGTGAGGAAACCTCTGACCTCCAGCCCTGCTGGCCTCCCTCTCCTGCAAGCTGACTGGGTTTGTCGGAACCAAGACTCTAAAGGCGTGCACGCCTGGCTTCTCAGAAACAAGAGCATGGAAGCTAAAAAAGGGTCAGTTTGGAGGGAAGTGCATGTGTGAAGGAGGAAAGAAGAGCAGAACGTCGGCTGCTGCCTGGGCGAGGAGGCGTTAAACCACAAAGATCAAGAACGGGTCTGCAGAGGGGGAGTTCTGTGACTTTTGTGACTCTTCCTGTCAAGAAGTTGATCTTTGATTGGAGACGGTAATAATATCAAGCATGAATATCATATATATTAGTATTCACACCTGATATATATATTAATTATTAACTCATAATATTAATATTTATATCTGATATATATTAATTATTAACTCATAATATTAATATTTATATCTGATATATATTAATTATTAACTCATAATATTAATATTTTTATCTGATATATATTAATTATTAACTCATAATATTAATATTTATATCTGATATATATTAATTATTAACTCATAATATTAATATTTTTATCTGATATATATTAATTATTAACTCATAATATTGATATTTATATCTGATATATACTAATTATTAACTCATAATATTAATATTTATATCAGATATATACTAATTATTAACTCATAATATTAATATTTATATCTGATATATATTAATTATTAACTCATAATATTAGTATTCACACCTGATATATATTAATTATTAACTCATAATATTAATATTTATATCTGATATATACTAATTATTAACTCATAATATTGATATTTATATCTGATATATATTAATTATTAACTCATAATATTAATATTTATATCTGATATATATTAATTATTAACTCATAATATTAGTATTCACACCTGATATATATTAATTATTAACTCATAATATTAATATTTATATCTGATATATATTAATTATTAACTCATAATATTGATATTTATATCTGATATATACTAATTATTAACTCATAATATTGATATTTATATCTGATATATATTAATTATTAACTCATAATATTAATATTTATATCTGATATATATTAATTATTAACTCATAATATTGATATTTATATCTGATATATTATTATTAACTCATAATATTAATATTTATATCTGATATATATTAATTATTAACTCATAATATTAATATTTATATCTGATATATAAATTATTAACTCATAATATTAATATTTATATCTGATATATATTAATTATTAACTCATAATATTAATATTTATATCTGATATATACTAATTACATAATCAGGTGTGAAATATTATTGGAATATTAGATTTGTAACAGTTTAGTGTTTATTTCTCTTTTTTCTTCATATTATTAATGATTATTCTTTAGATATTTAATTAGATATTTAATAGACAAATGGATTTAACCTAAATATGGCTGAACTGTAACTATCAACGCACACCAGCAGAGGGCAGTAGTTGCATTCCTAATCAAAAGACCAGAGGAACCAAACATTGTGGAAGAAGAGTCTGGATCATCAGGCGACTCCTGAGCTCCATCAGGTTTGTCCCGAGTGTCCGCTCCTGTTTGGGGTCTTCACGGGCCAGATCTTAAAGACTGGTCATGGCTCTGGTTGGAGAACCTTGGAGTCCCTTAGAGAACGTGGTTCTGATGATGGACTTCAGTGTGACCAGGAAAAAGACGAGTGAGGGATCAGGACTCTTTACTGATGACACCTGTGATCATGAGATCTGTATCAGGACTAAAATGATTTCCCTGCAGAGACCAGGTTCAGCACCAGAGACGAGGTGGGGAGCTCTTGTAAGTGTTTAGGTCGCACGCGCGTGTATGTGTGTGTGTGTGTGTGTGTGTGTGTGTGTGTGTGTGTGTGCGTGCGTGTGAGCATGAGGGAGGGAGTGTATACGTCAGGTGGGGTCTTGTGCTCCTCCCCTCTCCTGGGACATCTTCGCCTACCCTCCTCCTTTTTCCTACCGGAGGCCGGTGCCTCGGTCTGCCTGCACATCCGCAGCTCCCGTGTCGGGGGCGGGACGTTTCGGGAACTGTCGGGTCGCTCCTGGTGGCTGCCTGGTGGGGTCTGGATCCCTGGGCTCTGTCGAGTCCCCGGCGGGGTCGGTCGTCCATGGGTCCCAGGCCTGGGACCTCCTCCATCTACAGCAAAAGGACAGATGAATGAGTGATCCTCACCTTTACTTTGTATTTATACCACTGGTGTTTATAATCTCCAGGCAGTAGCGGAAGCTGAAAGGAACCTCAAATCCTCCCAGTGGCTGGTTCTGACCCGGTACCAGCAGCAGCCTATGGGTCCATGTTGAAGACTACAGCCAATCCTTATGTGGGTTAGGGATTAAACTCTTCCTAAGGTGATGACATCACTATTAGAAGCATGGAGACATCAGGTAGAGGTGAAGTTCATCTCCGAGGAGAGGATGAAGTCACCTCACTGGGACAGTTCCCTCTTGGTCTCATTTATTGCTCCGAATTTATTAGTTTGCAAAACAAAGATGCCACGGAAGCCGGAAACGGCAAGACTTTATTAAAGTCTCACACAGGAACTCGCTGAGGGTGCAGCAGGCGATGAAGGTGATGGAGATCTGAGAGGTCTGCTCTTCGGTCTGGTGCAGGTGGGTTTTGATTCCTCTGAGGGCTGAATCTGAGCCCACGCGCTCCTTAAAACCCATTTGAACAGAATTCCTGGCGTACACAACAGGAGAGCTGCTAAATTCAAAGAGGCTGAAACATTAAAGGGATTTTCAGGCGCCACTTGATCAATAGAATAATGGGAGTAATTATCTGTGGAGTGGAGAAAGGTCTGCAGTTTAAACAGACCATTTGATTGGAGTTGAGCCACCGCTGGATCAGAACTGCAACACGGGCCGTCATCGTGTGTGCCCTGAAAGACTGAAAGGTCAGTGCTGCACGACAAGCAGCGCGTTTTATATCTGCGTGAATTTCAGCGGGAACGCTCGTCCTTCAGCAGCCAGTTAGGCCTAAAGTCATCTTCAACCACATGCTCGTTCAAGAGATTCGCACAGATACGTGCGTGCAAGATCTTCTAGAATGTGACTGAAGGGAAAAAAATTATCGGATCAATCACAGATTGCTCTTTGAACGGCCTCAGTTTGTAGAAATGGAGAGTGGATCTAAGCAGGTTGACAAGCTAACAGCTAGTTGTCCAGACAAGACCAAAGCTGCCATTTTAAATCAGAAACCCCTCACACATAAAATTATTTTACCAACTCTATTCATTTTAGTGCCTTCCAGGTCACATTAACGCAAGTGAGCTGCAGCTGGCCACACCCACCCATCTCCTGATTGGCTGCTGAAGAGCTTGGATGTAGGGAAGGGGCCTAGAGCAAAGCTGCTGTTCTTTCAGTGTGTCCAGGTTATGGAGGGGCTCTATGTCAATTATCCTTATTGTGATGTCACAAACGGGAACTTTTTGAATCAACTCGTTTTAGGCACATCACTCCTGAAACCAAACCCTGGCAGAAAATGGACGGATGGTTTGAATCCTGTTTGGGGTGTTTTTAGAGGCAGTAGAGATCCACATGGCAGAACACTAGGAAGAAAAATGTCCTTAAAATCATTCGGAATCTAAAATGTCATAAAGATTCAAACAACCACAACTTTACCAGCATCAGGTTTGGAGCAGAGCACTGTTCTGGCAGAAATACTAAACTGGAGCATTTAGTGACATCCCTCTGGACAGATTTTCCTAAATGTTCATGTTCTGATGGATCCTCCAGCTGCATCTCTGTATCCCCTTCATCCCACGAAGCGCTCGTGGCTCACCATTACAGGGGTGAAGGCAGCTCGTTGCCTCTGTGTTTCAGACATGGCAATCACCCAAACTTAATGAACTGGTGAACTTTCACCGTGTTTCATAGACAGGGAAGCTCTAAATCCTAATCCACCGAGTCTTACCAGTTTGTGTGATTTGCATTTATATTGATGGGGTGCCTGCGAGGCTGCAGCCTGGACGCGGTCTGATAGAGTGGCACATCAGATCATCTGGTCACCTTTCAGCCTCTTGATGAGCTCCCGACAGCGTTCCAGATAGTTCTAAACATTGCTCTGATGATGTCCGGAGGCCTCGGGGCAGACCGGGGTTGGGCTGATGATGGGAGAGCAGCTGCTGGGAGGAGATACCACTTCAAAAATACAAAACTAAAGTCATCCTTTTAGAACTGAAACATGCTAGAGGTCCACTCGACCAATCCGAGTGTTGGAGGAGCAGAATTAACCTCGGAGCAGAATGGAATTCATTCTTATAAAAGGAATTTCAAAGCTGTTAAATCAGTTTAGAAAATCCACAAATGTAATACAACTCACTTCGAAACAAACCGCTTTTAGGGAAAATCTTAAACTATAATGAAGTAACCTTGAAGGAACTGTCTCTTCTGCCTCATGTCTCTCTGTGATCATTTAGCAGTCAGATCATGCTGATGAGACTCAGCTAAGGCAACTTCAGGGGTGTTTTTCAGTGTCAAGGCGCCTGGCCTTGCGAGGCGATGTCTTGCGAGGCCAGGCGCCTTGCTTACGAGGACACGGTCCTTCCTCGGTCAAAGAAAACAGTTAAATGGAACAGACGCATCACGTGACACGGGAGGCAACGTTATATTTTATACGTTTTAGTTTCAATATAAACTGGGGACATATAAAACTCCACCATAAATGATGAATGATCGTCATTTATCAAAGCACCTTACAGAGTCAGAGGACTCCAAAGCGCTTTACACAATAGAGTATCATTCAGACATTCACACGCTGGTGGTGATGAGCTACCTTGTAGCCACAGCTGCCCTGGGACACATTGACAGCGGCAAGGCTGCCGAGCACAGGCACCACCGGTCCCTCCGACCACCACCAATTAGGTACCCAAACTTGGGAAAATCATGTGAGTCTCTTAACGCCTCTAGAAATATTCCAAACTAAAGTTGTTCATCTGTCTTCTGTTTGTTTTTGAGTCATTTGCCTATACGAGGCGTTTAACAGTACCCCCTGTTGTGATGTCACAGTGAGGACCACTTGCATTAAAACAGCTTATTCAGGAATCTAGCTGCTAAAATCAACATATGTTTTTATTTTTATTTTTTTACTTTTTTTCATAATTATTTTCAAAAATTAATTTTCTTTTCATTTCTTTCTTTGAGTTGCCGCCCATAGAAACTGATTATATATATATATGTATATATATATATATATATATATATATATATATATATATATATATATATATATATATATATATATATATATATATATATATATATAATTTTGCTAGGTTCTCCTGATGCCAAGGGCATAATCTCATCATTGGTTAAAATATTTTCTGATAATTTTTTTTGGTCTGCCACGAAAATCAAGCAGAAGTGGGAGGAGGATCTTGGTATTATAATACAGGAAGAGAATTGGAAACAGGCCCTGAAAGATATTCATAAATGTTCTGTCAATGCTAGACTTCAATTCAATCAATCAATCAATCAATCAATCAATCAATCAATACTTTATTAATCCCAGAGGGAAATTTGAGTTTCAGTACACACAATTCAGAGATCAGACATACATGGGCAAGACACATGATGAGAATTGGTGACTGTGGTCATTTGCAACCCTGAGTCGCGCTACCTTAATAGAGACAAGAGGTAACATGAGGATTGGTTCAGGTGGAGGGAAAAAAGGCACTTCAGTTACCCTCCCACTAGGAGGGCAGCTTTGCTCTGCAAAAAAACACCTCAGACAGATATGCAACAGACTTCAGACAACACAACACGTGAGACTCCAAAAGGAAGGTGTGTGTGTGTGTGTGTGTGTGGGGGGGGGGGG
>SSNQ01000099.1:258986-268986 GCA_006942095.1 Nothobranchius kuhntae
GGGGGGGGGGGGGGGGGGGGGGGGGTTACTTTAATGTCATACACAGGGCACATTATTCAAAGGTTAAGTTAAATAATTTTTTTCCACAAACACTTCCTGCCTGTGACGGATGTAAGGCTACTCCCTGTACTCTGGCACATCATTTTTGGTTGTGCCCAACACTGAAATATTTCTGGAGTTCAATATTTAAATGGTACTCCACTGCATTGAAAGTAAATGTTGACCCTGACCCAGAAATAGCTCTGTTTGGTTTCTCTGGCAGGTTGGAAAACATGGAACATAATACTTGTACTGCATTAGCCTATGGAATGGTTATAGCTAAAATGTGTATTCTTAAATCATGGAAATCGGTCTCCCCTCCGAGCTTCGAAACCTGGTTGAGGGAGCTAATAGGGATCCTTCATATAGAAAAAAGTGACAGGCTCCCAATGCCAGTTTTATAACACTTGGAGACCAATTATAGAACATTTAAAGCCATAACTGAACAGACATTCCCCATCACGCGCTCTGCGCTCCTCTGACCAAGGCCTGCTCGCTGTCCCTCGTTCTAGGTGTCGTACTCGCGGGGACCGGGCTTTCTCAGTCCTAGCACCGTCACTCTGGAACCAGTTGCCACCCTCAGTTAGGCTGTCCCCATCTCTGCCAGTCTTCAAGTCGCCTAAAAACACACCTCCTCTGCTTGGCGTTTCCTGAACATGTTTGAATTTGGCCCTCTTTTATGTTGAATTTATTTCACAGTTTTCATTGGTTCACTCTATCCCCTGTTTTACACATTTGTCCTGTACCAGAATGTTTCACCTTTTTTTGTAATCTGTATTTTGAATTGCTTTTATTTTCTGATTTATTCACTACATTTAACTTTCTACTGTTCCATGTTCAGCGCCTTGGGCTTCCTGACAGGGTTGCGGAAGGCGCTTTATAAATAAAGCAATTGATTGATTGATTGATTGATTGATTGATTGGTTGGTTGGTTGATTGATTGATTGATTACTGACTCCTAAGGAATGGAGGTTTTAACCTGACTTAGAGTGATAACAATATAATGTAATGATGTTTTTTTTTATTTTGGGGACCAGACAGAGATAATTTCCTCTCTGTCTTACAGTTTGTTGGTCCTCAACCTCTCAAAATCCCAATAATGAACATTAATCTATCCCAATCCGTGCTGATTCGTCCACTCTCTCCTTGATGGCATCCATCTTTTGTGCCAAAGAATGAATCTCCGCCAAAGTCCCAAGCTTACGATTCATCTCGGCAATTATGTGAGTCTGAGTTCACAGCGCAGTGCAATCCATCTCTGAGCTCCGGGATCAGGCCAATATTCCTCGACAGCTCGTTAATTTTCTGGTAAGCCAGGTAGCCTCCAAGGCTAATGAGCAGGAAACCCGACACCAACACCACGAATATCCACACGTCTTCAGAGTCCTCCACAGACAGCTGAGATAAACAGATCAAGTTCCACTGTTTCCAGGAGTCCATGATGTGTCCAACTGGGTCTGTCCCGACGGGACATCCGGGAGCCCCCTTCTCCCGTTCTCATCGTTGAAAACATTTTATCAATCGTATTGAGAGACCAGCTGACGAGGTCCATTTTAGTGATTTCAGTTTCCGGAAAAAATGCAGAAGCAGTCGTGCACCCAGCACACAGAGACAGACAAAGGGCTTGAGGATAAGATATGGAGGAGAGGAGGAAAAAAGCGTCTGCACCCTCCAAGAGCCAGAAGAAGTATGATGTTGATGTTGTTTTTTTTCTTTTTTTTTATTACTTTCTTGTCTTGACTTAGGGGATTATGTATGTATGTATGTATGTATGTATGTATGTATGTATGTATGTATGTATGTATGTATGTATGTATGTATGTATGTATAAAATAATTTTTGAAAATCAACGTATCTGAGAAGGACTTGTTGAAATGTGTTAGTAAAGACCATAAGAATTGTTGCCACTGGAAAACATCATAATCCCATTTTTCTCCAGTTTAATATTCTTGACTCCTGAAAGTCTTCCAGCAGTTTTCAGCTTCCTCCTGCCTGACGTCCCGGAGAGTTTTCCTGTCACCTTCTAATCACAAAGAACTCAACCCAGCTCTGTTATCAGCAGTTATTTCACACCTAAATGCTTCCTGCAGGACAGGCAGTGACCGACTGAACATTCAGTTAGCACAGAAGAATAGATCCATCCCATTTCTAACATCCTCAGCCCTTCCCGCTCCAAACGGAAGTCTCTCCAGTTTTCCCAGTTTTGAAAACAAGCGTTAACGAATCCAGACAGAGTGAATGAATGAGAAGCAGGTGTAGCGTACAGAAGCCATGGTATGCGACGGTTAAGACACTGTCCACATGGCAGAAAAAGACAAGGTTTCTTCAGAAAACGAGACTTTTATACATTAATAAAAATAATCTTATTCTGGCTTATTCTTAAATACACCAAACTAATCTAATGGATGATTTCATAATGATTTTATTATCAGTTATGTCACATATAATTTCATTATATTAACGAATGACTGTTGTATCATTCCTTGTCCAGGGATCAGACCGCCAAGGCTCCCGCCTTGGTCTGCCACCCGATCCACACTGCACCGGACCCTTCATGTTCCTCCTGCGGGTGGTGGGTCCACAGTTGGATGAGCCCATGTATCCGGTTTGGGCTGGGCCCGGCCGGGCCCCATGGGCGAAAGTCCGGCCACCAGACGCTCGCTCACGGGCCCCAACCCCAGGCCTGGCTCAGGGTGGGACCCGGGTAACCCTCTGGGCCGGGTACTCCGACTCTTTGAATTTACATCCATGAAAGATCCTCTGAACCGTTCTTTGTCTCACCCTTCACCTAAGACCAATTTGTCATGGGAGACCCTACCAGGAGCACAAAGTGCCCCAGACAACATAGCTCCTAGGATCATTAGGGCACTCAAACTCCTCCACCACGATAAGGTGACGGTTCAAGGAGGAGGCCTGGATGCCTCCCTGGGGAGGTGTTTCCGGCATGTCCTGCCGGCAGGAAGAAGAAGAAGAAGAAGAAAATATCATTTCTATAGCGCCTCTCAAGATAAAAATCACGAGGCGCTTCAATCAGGAGGCCCCCGGGTCGACCCAGGACACGTTGGAGAGGTTACATCTCCAATATGGTCTGGGAACGCCTTGGGGTCTTGCCGAAGGAGCTGGTGGAGGTGGCCGGGGAGAGGACGGTCTGGAGCTTCCTAGTTGGGATGCTGCCCCCGCGACCCGGACCCGGAGAAGCGGAGGAAGACGACGATGACGACGACTGTTGTATCATATTAATAAGCAAACTATTCCGTTTACTGGGTTTCTTAGAAAAGGACGTGTCATTCAAAGTCTTTGTTAACGCCGCCTACATTTTCTGGCCTCTGATTGGTCCAAACCGGATCCTTAAGAGAATAGGCCCTGTTCCTCAGTGTTCCTGCCTAAATGCTGACTGGGCACCTACTGTGAAATCCAGGAGATCCTTTGATATTCCGAAGTCAAAACAACTCACCTGTCGAGATGACTCTGTTGCAGCCGGATCGCCGGGAACTCCCGTCACACGGGTACCGTAGCTCTGCACACTGGCGTTTGATGGGTTATAAATAGTTTAATAACTTCATAACATCATTAAATTCAGCCAGATTTTTCTTATTATTTCAGACATCACATTCTTTCTAAGACACTTAATTAGACTCTTAAAGGGGCATTATGGAAGTGTGACGGCCAAAACGTGTATAGAAATAATAAATGTCTTCTTCATACATTCTCCTGCAATGCCCTGGTCCTGTAGAATGAGCCCTGGCATTTTTACTGTGATTGCCTGTTTTTCTGTAAAATCACAGAAAAAGAGAGATGCTCGGGTCGAGCAGGCTGCTTCATGCGCGTTCACGCTCAGGCATCGCCCTCCGAACTGTTCTTTGAACATTGTTTCAGCTGTCATCAAGGATATAAATGTTACGGATACAGGAGACGCCACTGGCGCTTTAGCTCACCTAGTAAGACTTCTGGCTTTTTGTGCTGAAGTCCTGGGTTCGATTCTGGATGTGAACACGGTTCATTTAGAGTTTCGTTTTTACATTAATGGTATATTTTTTTTCAACGGCATTGAATTCACAGATAAAAAAGATGTGGGTTCAACTTTCATTTTGGAACAATTTTTCAAGCAAGGGAAGGGAATGATCTGAGCATGCAGGAGGACTGACCCATCATAAACCTTTGTCAGCTGTGCTGAAGAGAAAGGTACAGAACCAAATTATTTAATTAATTAGCTGCGCGTTCTCCAGTCCTCTGTCCTCCGGGCCACACACACACACACACACACACACACACACACACACACACACACACACACACACACACACACGGGACTGTCTCAGCTGTTATTTTCGTTAAGGAGTGTGCACGTACAGCATGTGCGCCTCGTGCACGAGCCTACTCTTGAAGCTGCCGTTACGCTTTTGGCCTGAGGGGGCAATTGCGAGCATAAAAATTCAAAACTCTGTAAAGTCCCTTTAAAAACGTCCAAGTTCATGGTTCATCAGAGCTGGATATAGTTTTAGTTGATTTAACCTTGAATAATCATTTATCTACAGTTATTCTGTATATTCATTAGTTGTAGAAATATAGTAATAAATTCATTTTCATAAACTATATTTTTGCTACTGTGTGAAATTATTGGTAAGTGTTGTTTCTCTGCCTCCCCAGAGTACCTATTTCTAGAGTCAACTGGATATTAAAGTGTCAATAATATTAATGATCCATATATTTGTGGATCATTATATCTTGTTGAATACCTTTCATATTTCATTGACGGTTTATTAATTGTGACCACCTACAAAACGTTCCACAGGTTTGGGGTTTAAATGTGGCTTTACGTCAGGAAAAGTTAGTCAACAATGGCTTTGAGGCACTAAAATGACATTTTATATTTCATAGAAGCTTTAGTAAAAACTGCTAGACTTTTCGATATTAAAGTGTTAAATATAAAATATAAAAATGCTTTATTTGAATGGTTTAATAAGTGGAGGAAGGTGGAAACTACTTTTATTCTGATGTCATCCAGGAAACTTGTTTGTTTACGGGAATCCTGTTTTTTTAAAGCTTATATTATACGTTTAAACAAGTAAATACTTAAATATAAGTATGATGAAATTCATAAATGTCAATAATCAGGTCTGAATTCTAATAAATAAACACAAAACAAACAAACACCTTTTTGCTGTGTTGTAGCTGTTTGGAAACCCTAATGAAGGGTTTCTGTATGAACGATGATCTGTTTCTTTTGCTCTAAAGGCAACAATGAAAGAAGGGTTTTATCTCTTTCTCATTAATTTAGAGAATCCAGTGTAACACTCCCACGAGGAGTGCCTCAAGGCTCAGTATCGGGTCCTCTACTCTTCTCCATCCATATCCTCCCCCTGAGCACAATCTTAACTGAGCATGGCATAATCTACCACCTGTACGCTGACAACTGTCAGATTTATCCGGCCAACCTTAGAACACCCTGGAGCCCCTCATCTACTCCAGGACTGTCTTCTGGAGGTCAAAAACTGGCTTGTTTCCGACTTCCTGTGGCTGAATGAAGGCAAGACTGAACCGGTTATGCTCAGACCAAGTCATAATCCCCTCTGCTCGCTGCCCTGTCCTTCTCCTCAGTGTTCGCACAGCTTTATATGATTTTGCTGATGAATTCATGTAAGGAACAAAAAGTAGGAGGAACGTAAGCAGCCTGGGAGTCAAATTAGCCTCCGACCTATCAATGGCCCCTCAGATCAATGCCATGGTTAAATAGTGTTTCTTTCATCTCTTAAGTCGCCTGAAACGGATGCTGCACTTGGGTCAGTAAAACGTGCTTTCATCACCTCAAGGCTGGACTAGACTATCAGCTGAGTTTTAACGTTCTGACCTTCGTCTACTAAGCTCTGAACGGTCAAGCTCCTCAGTATCCGTCTGAGATGATCACCCCATGTGGTTTCATGTTCATTAACGTGAACCAATGACCTGCTACGGTGCACCCCGGGTGTCAGGATCTGGGGTGAGTCAGCACCATTCTGTTCATTCTGCTTCAAGTCTCTGCAGGTGGGCGGTTCCGGAGAGCGGCCAGCTGCAGGCTATCGCTACTCAACCGGTCCAGCGTTTATAAGGAGCTGAGAGATCACTTCACTTCGCCGGATGATTGCTCACTTTGGGCAGCTCTTGCCATTATAGAGATAACTATAGCTTTAGTCTTTGTCTTGTGCTCACTATCAGTCGTTGTTATTTGATTGTACTCCGCCTTGTCCTCACCAGGAACTCTCACCACTGATCAGTTCTGCAATAACCTGGATTTCACCTTCGAGCCTGATCTCCCTCCACGACTGGACCGACCCGCTCTCCCACCGCTCACCTCCCTTGGATTTCGGATTATCACAGACGCTGCTCACCCCCAGTCCTGTCTACCCTCCCAAGCTCTTGGATTTCGGTTCCAGAGTAAGAAGCACAGGAACTGAGTCCTCCTAGTTTTTATGCTCTCACTCCAAACCCTGACCAGTGTTTGTCTCAGCAGACCCAGCCCCGGAGCTATGCTCAGCATCAGCGCCATGTTTGGCGGTGCATCTTTAGTTACCTTCAAAATAAAACATTTTATTTCTTCTTACCTACGTCTCCTAGTGTGATTCTGCATGTCTTGGGTCAGGAAACTCCCCACGGTCATGACATCGGGATGAAATACGAATCATGTGGAGAACGAGCGTTCTTGTTTTCCGCCCCAAACTCTGGAACACAATTCCCCTCTCTGTGGGACAAGCGCTCTCCCCTTTTCAATTTAAATCGTACTGGAGACATACGTTTTTATCGAGTTTTGGTCGAGTTTGTGGTAGGGAATGTTCAGGAGGGGCCACTGTTAGCTTATAGCTGCTACCTTGTCAGTGAAGAATGAGGCAAAGGTGTCAGCTGATAGATTGTTGGTAGGAGGTGGAGACGGAGGGGTGAGCAGAGTTTTGAATGTCGAAAATAGTTTCTGAGAGTCAGTAGAGCTGAGAATTTAGTCAGTGTAGAAAGCTTTCTTTGCATCAGTGATGCTGGCAGAGAATGAGGACAGTAATTCATGAAATTTCAGTTGATCACCAGGATCTTTTGTTTTGCGCCATTTCCGTTCCGCAGCTCTAAGATTGGTGCGTAGAGACCGGAGGGTATCATTTAGCCAAGGGTGCGACTGAGAGGATCTAGCAGGTCTAGTGGCTAAAGGGCAAGGTCTTATAAGGGTATGTTGATGCTTCTGTCTCTGGAGCAATATCTATATCTACAGGTCCTTCTCAAAAATTAGCATATTGTGATAAAGTTCATTATTGTCTGTAATGTACTGATAAACATTAGACTTTCATATATATTAGATTCATTACACACAACTGAAGTATTTCAAGCCTTTTATTGTTTCTAATGATGATTTAGGCATACAGCTCATGAAAACCCAACATTCCTATCTCAAAATTAGCAAATCATGAAAAGGTTCTCTAAACGAGCTATTAACCTAATCATCTGTTTCAACTAATTAACTCTAAACACCTGCAAATGATTCCTGAAGCTTTCAAAAACTCCCAGCTTGGTTCGTTACTTAAAACCGCAATCATGGGTAAGACTGCCGACCTGACTGCTGTCCAGAAGGCCATCATTGACACCCTCAAGCAAGAGAGTAAGACACAGAAAGAAATTTCTGAACGAACAGGCTGTTCCCAGAGTGCAGTATCAAAGCACCTCAGTGGGAAGTCTGTGGGAAGGAAAAAGTGGCAGAAAACGCTGCACAACGAGTAGAGGTGACCGGACCCTGAGGAAGATTGTGGAGAAGGACCGATTCCAGACCTTGGGGGACCTGCGGAAGCAGTGGACTGATTCTGGAGTAGAGACATCCAGAGCCACCGTGTACAGGCGTGTGCAGGAAATGGGCTACAGGTGCCGCATTCCCCAGGTCAAGCCACTTTTGAACCAGAAACAGCGGCAGGAGCGCCTGACCTGGGCTACAGAGAAGCAGCACCGGACTGTTGCTCGGTGGTCCAAAGTACTTTTTTGGATGAAAGCAAATTTTGCATGTCATTCGGAAATCAGGGTGCCAGAGTCTGGAGGAAGACTGGGCAGAGGGGAATGCCAAAATGCCTGAAGTCCAGTGTCAAGTACCCACAGTCAGTGACGGTCTGGGGCGCCATGTCAGCTGCTGGTGTTGGTCCACACTGTGTTTTATCAAGGGCAGGGTCAATGCAGCTAGCTGTCAGGAGATTTGAGCACTTCATGCTTCCATCTGCTGAAAAGTTTTATGGAGATGAAGATTTCATTTTTCACCACGACCCGGCACCTGCTCACAGTGCCAACACCACTGGTAAATGGTTTACTGACCATGGTACTACTGTGCTCAACTGGCCTGCCAACTCTCCTGACCTGAACCCCGTAGAGAACCTGTGTGATAATGTGAAGAGAAAGTTGAGACACAAGACCCAACACTCTGGATGAGCTTAAGGCCGCCATCGAAGCATCCTGGGCCTCCATAACAGCTCAGCAGTGCCACAGGCTGACTGCCTCCATGCCACGCCGCATTGAAGCAGTCATTTCTGCAAAAGGATTCCCGACCAAGTATTGAGTGCATAACTGAACATAAGTATTTGAAAGTTGACTTTTTTTGTATTAAAAACACTTTTCTCTTATTGGTCGGATGAAATATGCTAATTTTGAGATGGGAATTTTGGGTTTTCATGAGCTGTACGCCACAATCATCAATATTAGAAACAATAAAAGGCTTGAACTACTTCAGCTGTGTGTAATGAATCTAATATACATGAAAGTCTGATGTTTATCAGTACATTACAGGAAACAATGAACTTTATCACAATATGCTAATTATTTTAGAAGGACCTGTATGCCTAGCCTTTTGGTCAGCTGCCATGTTGTTTTTAAATGTGCTTCAGAAATAAAACTGGTAGCTCTCTTCTGGGCCCCTTTCCTTCATTTGGATCCTCTCAGATTAATTAGGAAACAGGAAGGAAGAGCGGGAATTTTGGAAGTAGGGAAAAATAGCTGAAGTTATTTTGTGTCATGAAAACTGGTTTGACTTCCCAACAGAAATCAGAATTCAGCTCAATTATTTAAATGTATCTTAAATAATTAATAGCCAAGGAACGGTGAAATGAGTGTGAGGAACCTGCTAACCTGTTTGGGCCCGTTTCAGAGTCCCAGATGGTACCAGTGGGAGTTACAGGCTGTTTCCTGACCAGATGTCACGGATCTGGGAATGACAGGAACGGGACTCCACACAGATCACACCGTTCTTCCAGCTCGGTGATTTCCTCAGATTTTATTCTACAAATACAAACTTTAAAATGTTGGAAACGTTTTCCAGCAGAACAAAAGTCAAACCAGAAAGTGGAGAAGGTCTTTGTGGGCCGTGGGTTTAACCAGGAGAGGAGCCAGACAGGTTTCATTTCCATATGTGAGAGAAATCACAACATTAGGAAATCGCTGCGGTACTTTGTGCAAAAGAAGATAAAAATAAGAGAAGAGCAAATGTAGGAAGTAATAATATACCCATGATCTACTAATAATACAAAAGGGCGATACTCACAAGACAGCGTGGGTTCTAATCAGTGGGACGCTCTTTTAGAGAGGACGATGCTCTTTAAACGCTGCAGAGCAGCAGCTTTTTCTACAGGCTTGCGTTATGTTTCATGGCTGTGAGACAGTGTAGAGCAGCGGTCTCCAAACCTAGTCCTGGAGGACCCGGCCAGCATGTTCTAGCTGTTCCCTGCTCCAACACACCTGCAGCTGAATCACCTGTTCAGCCTGATAATCTCTGCAGATTAAAACCAGGTGAGCTGGGGGACAGAAACAACTCAAACGTGAAGGACGGCGGTCCTGGTGGAAGGAACAATACGGACGCTCAGACAGAGACAGCATGAATAAAATGAGACAGCAGGGAAACTTCTGAGAATGAGTCGATGAAACTGTGGACTTGTATAGAGGGAGGGGTGAAAGGTGCTGAAGGACGGGAGCTGTGGAC
>SSNQ01000099.1:289436-299436 GCA_006942095.1 Nothobranchius kuhntae
GTGCTACTGGGTGCTAGTGCTACTGGGTGCTAGTGCTGCTGGGTGCTAGTGCTGCTGGGGGCTAGTGCTGCTGGGGGCTAGTGCTGCTGGGTGCTAATGCTGCTGGGTGCTAGTGCTGTTGGGTGCTAATGCTACTGGGTGCTAGTGCTGCTGGGTGCTAATGCTACTGGGTGCTAGTGCTGTTGGGTGCTAATGCTACTGGGTACTAGTGCTGTTGGGTGCTAATGCTAATGGGTGCTAGTGCTGTTGGGTGCTAATGCTACTGGGTGCTAGTGCTGCTGAATGCTAATGCTACTGGGTGCTAGTGCTGCTGAATGCTAATGCTACTGGGTGCTAGTGCTGTTGGGTGCTAATGCTACTGGGTACTAGTGCTGTTGGGTGCTAATGCTACTGGGTGCTAGTGCTGCTGGGTGCTAGTGCTGTTGGGTGCTAATGCTACTGGGTGCTAGTGCTGTTGGGTGCTAATGCTACTGGGTGCTAGTGCTACTGGGTGCTAGTGCTGTTGGGTGCTAATGCTACTGGTTGCTAGTGCTGTTGGGTGCTAATACTACTTGGTGCTAGTGCTGCTGGGTGCTCGTGCTGTTGGATGCTAATGCTACTGGGTGCTAGTACTGTTGGGTGGTGATGCTACTGGGTGCTAGTGCTGTTGGGTGCTAATGCTGTTGGGTGCTAATGCTACTGGGTGCTAGTACTGTTGGGTGCTAATGCTACTGGGTGCTAGTACTGTTGGGTGGTGATGCTACTGGGTGCTAGTACTGTTGGGTGGTGATGCTACTGGGTACTAGTACTGTTGGGTGGTGATGCTACTGGGTGCTAGTACTGTTGGGTGCTGATGCTACTGGGTGCTAGTACTGTTGGGTGGTGATGCTACTGGTTGCTAGTGCTGTTGGGTGCTAGTGCTGCTGGGTGCTAGTGCTGCTGGGTGCTCGTGCTGTTGGATGCTAATGCTACTGGGTGCTAGTGCTGTTGGGTGCTAATGCTACTGGGTGCTAGTGCTGTTGGGTGCTAATACTACTTGGTGCTAGTGCTGCTGGGTGCTCGTGCTGTTGGATGCTAATGCTACTGGGTGCTAGTACTGTTGGGTGGTGATGCTACTGGGTGCTAGTGCTGTTGGGTGCTAATGCTGTTGGGTGCTAATGCTACTGGGTGCTAGTACTGTTGGGTGCTAATGCTACTGGGTGCTAGTACTGTTGGGTGGTGATGCTACTGGGTGCTAGTACTGTTGGGTGGTGATGCTACTGGGTACTAGTACTGTTGGGTGGTGATGCTACTGGGTGCTAGTACTGTTGGGTGCTAATGCTACTGGGTGCTAGTACTGTTGGGTGGTGATGCTACTGGGTGCCAGTACTGTTGGGTGGTGATGCTACTGGGTGCTAGTGCTGTTGGGTGGTGATGCTACTGGGTGCTAGTGCTGTTGGGTGGTGATGCTACTGGGTACTAGTAGACAAACAACCAGCACTTACCAATTAAAAGAACACGGACAGAGCACTTGGATGTTGACAAAAACAAAATTCAAACTTTTTTTCTTAAACAGGTACTCATCATTCTGTGTGTGTGTGTGTGTGTGTGTGTGTGTGTGTGTGTGTGTGTGTGTGTGTGTGTGTGTGTGTGTGTGTGTGTGTGTGTGCGTGTGCTACAGGCTGAAGCTGGCCAGGGCCCGGTATGCGGTGGAGTACAGCAGCTTCTGCCACAGAGCGACCTACAGACTCAAACAGCCCACAGCTCATCAGGTCCCGCCCCCCGAGAACGGGGCGGTCCCTGAAGCGACTCCTCCCATCCACACTAAAAGTGATGCGGTTCCCACCATCATCGCCCCACCTGTATCCCCTCCACTCACCCTCCCACTACCCCAGACTCCTGTCTCACTTACTCCACCCATCCACCGTCCCCCTTCTGCTCCTCCGACACCTCTGGTCCTGTCTTTGCCCCTCCCTCTACCTGTGATCCACACCACCCCTCCCAGCCCTCACCTGTCCTGGGGAGCTTGCTCAGATGCAGATGTTTACTCTCGAATCGGTGCTTTCAGGCTGTCCAGCCTCTCCAGCCAGTCCACCGTCATCCTTTTTGAGCACTCGTCTCTCTGACCTCTGTCTGTTTGGACGACGACTCGTCTCTGTAGGAGGTTTCTGTGAACGTGCATGTGTTTTAAAACGTGTGCAAACGGGACACGGAGGTTCAAACCCTACAAATGTTTTCAGCTGCTGATTTCATTTGTCTGCAAAGTTTTTAAAAACGAATTATATGTACTCTTCAGCAGTAATAGTGTTATTCTACAGGGACTCGTTCATTTTCATTCACCCAGCTGCTGTTGAGTCACATCCTGATTAAAGAGTTTTGTGTTTTTATTAGAGCTCCATCCTATAGGGCAGGTCTGCTTTCACTTTCTAATCTGATTTATTCAGTCAGAAACATAACAAAACATAATATAATCATCAAACATAAAACATTACATGCAAAGTGACTGAAAAGGCTCAGGCAGAAGCTAAATGCTTATATTTATGCCTGTCCTTTTTATTATATCATAATATAATAATGTCCTTGTTAATATAATAATAGTAAATCATTTAAACACAGACTGTCAAACTGAAATACCCTCCTCAGTTCTGTACCTGGTATAAATATTGTTTTTGTATTTATTTTTAGGCCTAGTCCACACGTAGACGGTTTTTTTGAAAACGAATATCCGCCCCTCCAAAAACTTGCATCCACACCACCTCGTTTAAAAAAAAACTCTGTCCACACGTACCCGGATAAATACGTTGTTAAGGACATGCCAGACCTGTAGGCGGCAGTACTTCCCCCGTTCTTAACCTCGTCCTTCGTCTGTGGTCTTCCGCAAGGAGCAGTAATTCCGCTTGCAAAAACAAACAAGCAGAAAGCGCTTGGACAATTGATAAAGCGAGCACAGCTCTGAGGGCATCCATGCTGTCGGCTAGTGTAAACACAGGTCGCACACGTGATGTCAGCATTTTTTTGTCGCGGAAAGTGACGTTGCGGACCTTAAAACTCCGGTTTTGTCTGTCCACACGCAGACACCCAAAACGGAGAAAACGCAGATCTTCACTCCTGTCATGACTCCCAGTCTTTCACCCTCCTCTGCCTCTGCTGCATCCTCATCAAGCCCTCAGCCACTTCATTCATCTCACCTGTCCCAGCCATCAGCTCATTACACACACCTGCTCCCCCTGCTATATATTCCCCCGCCAGCCACCAGTCCCCTGCCAGATTATTGAACGCTCTTTGCCAGTAGATCTTCCAGCCTTTCACCTTGCCTTCACAGCCTCTGGACCTCGTTTTTTCGCCTGACCCCTGCCTTGAACTCTGCCTGCCACCACGACCCTCGCCTATCTTCTACCACCTCTCCAGCCTGCTCCCTGTACCTGCTCGTCCCAATCTGGTTTTGACCCACGCCTCCTCTCCGACTCTGTCTCCTGCCTCGCCCTCCTCTGGTAACGCTACACCAATGAAGACTTTTTATTAAATTTTTACTGTGTTTGGTGTCATCACGGGTCTTCCAGGTTCTGGTCGTGACACCTCCATCGTATTCCATTCTTGCTCCACATACTGAAATACAAAAGGTTTTACTTGTTGTTCGTGCAAAAGGAATTCTGAAATGAAATTGTTCCCGTAATTAATAACCCCCTTCCTCCTCAATGAATCATTTTTGGATGTTTTCTGGTAATAGTTTGTTTCTTGCTAGAAATAATATTTGTGCTGTCTGCAATTCTACAATGTCTCGAAATTTTAAGAGTGACTGTACAAATAATAATTAGAGTGATCCCTACATCCTACCTTATGAATGATTTGTATTGCTTTCTTTTGTAAAGTTATTGGTGGTTGGATTGCACTCATGCAATTATTACCCCAAACTGCTGCATGTTGGAAATGTTGGTTTGAGGATTTGATCCACGTTGATTCGACGACATCCCATTCAAACCGTTGGAGCTGATCCCGTTTAAACCACCAACGTTCATCTGGAGAACTTTCTTTCTGAGGAACCATGTGTCTTGTTTTTGTTCATGTTCTCTTCCTGTTCAGTCATTTGGTGTTTTTATGCACAGGTCTAAGGTCGGTCTCGTTCAGGTTGGTTTTCATAAACTTTTATTTAGGATGACTAAGAATTAAAGTTTATTCATTCGAACTTGTTTCGTTTGCTTCGTTCAGACCAGTGGAGAGTAGCAGAGGCAACTTTTCCTCCACATTGAAAGGACAAGGCTCCTTATGTCGATGTGTGAAAAATGAAAAGCTCCTGCATCAGTTTGGATGCAGAACTTGTTGTAATCTGTTATCTCCTGCAGCATGTGTCCATCAGCAGGCTCCGACCCGTCACCGTGGGACCAGCTGTACCTGCAGTCAGGCTGTCTATCTCTTTGCCGGTTTTTAAGAGTCGACTGAAAACTTTATTTTTAATTAGCGTTTCCAGCAGAGGTGGAAAGAGTACTAAAATGTTGTACTTAAGTACAAGTATAATTACTTTCATGAAATTTTACTCAATTACAAGTAAAATTACCTGCCTCAAAATGTACTCAAGTAAAAGTAAAAAGTAGCTTATTTCAAATGTAGTCAGAGTAAAAGTTACTTAGTTACTTTTTTGACTGTGCAAGGACGGGCTCTTCTGAATAGTTAAAAAAAAAGACTATGGGGTATAAATGTCAAAGTGGCCGTTTTTTTTATTAAATGAACAAATATGCATATTGAAGTACAAAGGCAGTTACACTGCAAACTAGTAACATAAATTAGGTTATAGTCACAAGCCCATGACTTTTCCCTGAATGCTTATTTAGAGCAGCTGATTTTTAAAGTTAGCAGAGTTCATCTTTGGTAGTGGGTTCACTCACTCATTTAAAGATATCGGCCAGAGGCAAAATTCGTTTGAACAGCATGTGTAAATGTGTATTAAAATCTCAGATGAAAAAGATTTTTGGATTTTGACGGCTGGAATTGTAAGAAAATCTGATGTTTGTGACCGGCGTGGGAAAAACAGAAACTAACTTCCTGTCTAAGCCCTGGGCAGCAGTTGACGTTTCACATGGAGCTCTGCTGAAACAGCTGTAGTAAACAACGCCTGACTCCGCTGTTTCTGCATTAGCGTTATAGCAGAGAACAATGTGTCATCAATCAGATGTAGTTTCTGAAGCCTCTACTAGTCCATCAGATTTGTTTTTTCTCTGGGATACGGCGACGAGAACGGATGTTAGATTACTGGAGAAGTTCAACCGAACTTCGACCCCGCCAGCTGGATATCACCACCAGAGGTGTAGACATGTTTTAGACCGTTTGACTCAGAAGACCTGCGACCTGATTTGGACATAGAGGAGGATTCTGTTCATCTTCAGAACCAAAATCGGTACAGTTTGTTTACTTTTCTTAAATATTTCATTTCTGTGCTCCACTGGGAGCTCTAAGCTGACAAGTTCTCAGCTGGTCTTAGCTCCATCATGTGTCCCGATATAGTTCAGTAATCTACAGTTTTACTGCTGTGTGTATTTATTGATATAACTCTGGAAAATAATGAACCTACAATTTACCAGAATAAATCTTCCTGATGCTGGAGTAACTCCTTAGCTCAACTCGTTGTTTACACTAATCCACGATGTCATGGAGGTTTTAATGTTGAAATATAGAAATCATCTTTTAGATTATATCTGTGTGTGTGTGTGTGTGTGTGTGTGTGTGTGTGTGTGTGTGTGTGTGTGTGTGTGTGTGTGCGCACGTGCGTGTGTGTGTGTGTGTCGTAGCTTTCCCAAAGGACTTGTTCTTTCCTTACCGGAGCGAACACGGTTAGTTTTGCTGCAGTCATGCTAACGGGACTCGTCTGGAGTCCAGAAGTAGCGGTGCGGTTCTAGATGGATTTATAGATGTAGGTTATTATTTTAGATCAGACCTGTTATTTAAAAATGTGTGTAGGACACAGACACATGGCTCAGACCTTTTGCTGCAGCTGTAAACGCAATTTTACCTAATAATTAGGAGCATGAAAGTAAACAAATAACAGTGATTCACAATATTAGCATCAGCAGCTAGCTTGTTTTACGTGCTGGAGTGATGTATGCAAAACACAGTTCTTCACTGTCTGGAGGAGAGGATTTGGATTTTCTGTAATGGTTTATGACAAAAGTCCTTAATAAAATAAAAAACTGGACCCAGTACATGTTTATATAGATAATAAAGTGTAGTTATTTTGCATTTCTATAATTTTAATGCTGAGCCAATACCTTTAACCCTTCACCACTGAAACCAGTTTGTTCATCCCAATCCTCCTAAATAATGCTCCAATCATCCAACTGGAATCCTTAAGGGTCCTGTAACGTACATCCTGTCAGAACAGGCCGTGGGAGCCCAGGTGTTGCTAGAACTAATGGTGTCTCCTCACCAGCGTGAGCCTCCAAACTGTGAAGGTTGGTCTCCAAACATGAACTTCAAATTCATGCATTTATCTCCTCTTGTAACACTTTAACATGTTTTAAAAGGCTTGTATCATGATAAGTTACACCTCCCAGACCAAAGATAAGATAAAACATTATCATAAACACTGCAGAGACGTCATTGTTTATTAAATACAAGTTATTTTCCTGAGCCATTACTTCAACCAAGATATAGGATGCATGGATTTGATGAAGCCATGCTTTCTTATGCAGTCCCACACACACACACACACACACACACACACACACACACACACACACACACACACACACACACACACAGCAGCAGCAGCAGCATGTCAGAATCATTTGAATAACAAATGTAACTACATTGAACTGCTTTAGTAATACTTTAATCTCTTATTCTGGATTAAAATAAAGAAACAAGCTAAATCATCACATATCTGTGGCATCAAGAAGCATCTTCCGAGTTCAAACACAGATGGAGCACAATGTTTACACCTGAACAGTATCAGGATTAACTCACAGAGGCCTGCAGGTCTTCTGTTTTATGAGCAGAGCGCTGAGAATCCGCTTCTTATGAGCGCTAAATGTAATTTTGCCGCTTCCGTGCGCGGTAAGGAAACACATTTCAAACACGGAACCGAGTCTGGTTGCCGAACCGAGCAGAATTCTGATGACGTCACACCGGTGCGCGAAGGTGCGGGTTCCAACCCACAGGAGAGGAGGGAGAGAGGAGGTAAACAGCGAGTGGATCAGAGGGACTGAACTGATGTTTTTGAGCAAAACTGCAGTAAAAATGGCTGTTTGTCCTCATTATAAAGCGTGTAGCCCCCCCCCCCCGGTTTAGACGCGGCGCTCATGCAGGTGTCTCTTTCTGTTCCAACGCTGCTACACGTAATATTTTTAATTTATTAAGCCTACAATTTATTTTTACTCAGTAACGGATATGATTTCAAATGTAGCAAATTACAATCCTTTTTTAAAAACTTACTCAAGTAAAAGTAAAAGTACAGATTTTAAAAACGACTTAAAAAGTATAAATTTACAAAAAAGCTACTCAATTACAGTAACGTGAGTAAATGTAATTCGTTACTTTCCACCTCTGGTTTCCAGAATATGTTTGAAGTTGGCTTGCTTTATGTTGTTTTTAGTTCTTGTTTTAATTGCTGTTGAATTCCATGTTAGGTCACTTTATTTTGTTTTAGCCCTTTGCTTTATGCTCTACATTTAATGTTCTGTGTCTTAACCAAGCCCCCATAATTCAGGTCTGGACATGAAGCAAAACAGGAAGTGAAATAAATTGCAGTTCCACCCTCATCCACTAGGCTGGTGTCAGAAGCGAAAACATGTTTTAGGTTTAAATGATCTAGTTTACACTCATGACAACTCTGAGGGGGGTGAATGTTTTTCTCACTCTTCTGTTTAAGTGTATTAAAAGCCTAAAATTCTGTATAATTAATGAGCATCAGACCCACGTGACCACAGAGCTAGCTCCATGGAAAGGCCTCAGTAGAGCCTCGGTCTGGCCTGGAAACTGCTCCGCTATTTTCAGTCTCTCAACTTAGACCGTTAGTTGGAGCGTTTGTGTATTCTTGTTTGGATATTATTTGTGCAATTGTTGGACAAAATGACTTGATGTGACATTAATTGCACTAATAGAGCGTCCAAGGAGTCTCCACTTCATTTTTTTCGGTAAGTAAAATTATATGTATGTATTTTAGGTCACTGCCGAGCTGAGCTTAGATTTTAACATGTACTGTTTAACCATGAAATTTAAATGTAATAGGGTAAAACCCAGTGCATTTAACATAATGCTGCACTTTAGAAAATGGGTTGAAATATAACATGTTGGTGGAGCTGGGTTCCCACTATCGGTATGGTCCCCTCCCCTCAGCGGCAGCTCGGTGTAATGGTGTGAATATTAATTTAAGATTTAAATTAATAGCAAAGTTTATTTATTAAACAGAAGATTCAGTAAGATTCTTTTCATTCGATAAACTGGAAATGCAACCCTTTTCTGTGTTTCGTTTCAATAATGAGGCAAGTTTAAAAATGAAGAAATTTATTTACTAACAATTTTAAACTGAAAGATTTTAAACGACAATCATGGAATGACAATTCCTAAATGGCAGTTTTGATGACAATCCTTAACAGCTTTGATGTTACTTGTTTAAAAGCAAACCCGTGTAGGATGGAGCTAAAATTGAGAATGGTGAGTTTTGAATGCGTGAATGCAGCTCCCAGAAGGTTTCTTTCAGAGGGAATGGAAGGTGTTCTGGATGAAATGATGTTTTGCGGATAACTGAGTTATTTTTAGAGAAAACAGCATCAAACGTCATCTGTCGTGTTCTACCTCCCCCAAAACAGGACCCCCTCTGTGGATCCGGACGTCAGGAGGACGGGTTCATCCAAGGTGGCACTTCGGCTGGTAGAATAGACGCAAGTGTGCGATCGTCCGGTCCAGAGATGTCCCGGGTACACGGCTGTACGAAGCGTTTGGCAGATGCACGTTTCGTCTTTTAACTTAACTTCAGAAATCAAATGACTCTGGGAGAGTCTTGCGTTAGCTGGTTTACGGTTTGTTTGTTCTTTAGCCGTTCTTGTCGGCATGACAGAACAGCGTGCATGAGGTCAGCAGGGCGGCCGTCCCTGGCTCCTCAGGAAGATGTCTCGTTCAGAACTGGACGTGGAATCTGTGATGGTTAGTTTTTACCAAACTCTCTCAGAACACTCCCCCCTCTCTCCGGAAGAAAGCTTGGTCATGCGTCAAAGCATGTGCTGCAGTTATTGTTTATCTGAACTCTGTGTTAGCTGACAGGGTGAAGGTCTTCTTTGCTGAACACATCTTTATAATCATTATAATAATTATCATTATAATAACCAAAGCACAATAATCCATTTCATGTGATTAAAATACTCATTACTACATGATCACCTTGGCCCCTACAACTCCGCCCATCTGATCACATTCCTGGACACCCTACATAACACACTCATTCCACCAGAGCAGGTAGATGGTCCAGAACAGCCCAGGTACGTTGTCATCTGGGACAACGTAAGCTTCCACCGGGCTGCTGTGGTTCGTAACCGGTTCACCGGCCACCCACGCTTTTTAGTTGTTTATCTCCCTCCATATTCTCCATTCCTCAATCCCATTGAGGAATTGTTTTCTGCCTGGAGATGGAAGGTGTATGACCGACAGCCACAAACCCGTATACCTCTTCTCCAAGCTATGGAGGACGCTTGTGGAGATATAGCAGCTGATTCTTTTCATGGCTGGAATCGCCATGCTAGGACATATTTCCCCCGCTGCTTGGCCAGGGACGACATGTGGATGAGGCGCTGTGGCCAGACCGCAACAGAAGAGAGGATGCAGCATAGTTTCTTTGCTTTACTGTAACTGTATACAGTACATTTCTGTTGGATGGAGTTTATGTGTGCAACTTTGTGTTGGTTGGGAATGGGGTGAACATTGTGTACAATGTTTTGTGGGAAAAATAAAATAATTTCTACCATGTATTTGTGTGTTCAGAGTGTAAAAACAATATTCTGAAATAACAACACATGCATGTATTTACTGTCTGTAGTGTAGTAGGTGTATCAGTGAACCA
>SSNQ01000099.1:307360-309860 GCA_006942095.1 Nothobranchius kuhntae
GGTATTATTGTCTCAAATCCGTGGAACAAAGATACGGTTTGTTCTGTTAAATCCAAACAGAGTCGTTGTGGGTTACAGATGCAGCTGATGAATGTGATGAGCGGATTAGGATCCATCGGAGGAGGGAGCCGTCGGATGAAACCTCTGAGGAGGTTTGCATTGGATTAGGGAATCATCCGAATTCCTTCTGCGACAGATTTCTCTTCACTCCATCCTAGCTTTAATATTTTTATGTAGATGTCATTTTAAAAGATAACAATGTCCATGTTTGCTGTCCTTGATTCTACGTATCAGTAGTGGTTAAATCAAGAATAATAAAACTAACGATGAAAAAAAAGAATCCCCTGCAAAATCCAGTAATCCAGCTCAGACTGAGAGACCATCTAAAGGCTCAGAACCCTTCTTAGGTGTTCTTCAGCTCATGAGAGTGAAACACTTTGAGTTTAGAACAATTAACTTGTTCACAATGTTCTAAAAGTCTGAGATGCTGAATGTGGGGTTTCCATCAGCTGTGAGTCACATCCATCACAGTTACAACAAATAAAAGCTGAAACATCTGGCTTCGCATGGAATGAGTCGGTTTAATAGGTCAGATTAGAACATAAATGAACTTTTAAGCCAGATTCTCGTTCTTCTAGTTCCTTCTTGCATCCATTTGACAGGAAAGCGGAAACAGGTAAAGCATTGAAGCAGACAGTGATCCTAATTTTAATCCCATTAATGAGGGTTGGGATCTCAGCAGATTGAGAGGAACAAAGATCATGTTTTAGAAATAATCCATGACTTAAACAACAAATTCTATTCTAGGTTTTTAACATCACAGGAACTTCATGAAGTCCACCTTTAAACCCGAGTCTCTGTTATTTAGAAATGTTTAAAATGTTTTATTTATTTAATTAATTAAATAAATATATACATTTTATTACTTAATGTATTTATTTATTTATTGTTTTTTATTACTCTTTAATTGAAAATCAGTACATTTAATAGGTGTTATTTGATATTCTCCCTGTTGTTCGTAGAGGTTCCTAAAGGTTTTGAGACCCAAAGATCTTTTCTAAGATGTTTCCATGGTTTCCATGGTTACTGATCTACAACTTTTCAAACTTTAAAAGTTTTTTTTTCTAACAAGTGAATCAAGTACCCCCCCCCCCCCCCCCCCCCCCCCCCCCCCCGACCTGCTGCTCCAGATCTTCACTGATGGAGCTCATTCCTCATCATCCATGTTGGCTTCATGTTCGTCCTCCTGCCCCTGGAGGGGGGACAACAAGTTCTCAGTGGGACTCGGGTCTGGTTCTGGACCTGAACCTGGACCCTACATGGTCCTGATCCACTTGGTTCTGAAATCATTGTTGTGGCTCGGTGCTCCATCGTGCTGGAGAAGATCAGACTGTTGTCGGATGCTTGAAGGAGTTTATTCATGGCTGATGAGGCGAAACAGGGAGTGAGTCCTGCACCACCTGCAGAGGAACGACCGTCCCACCGAGGGAGGAAACCTGCTCACCAGAGCTCAAGCCTTCAGGCACAAAGAAGGAAACGTTTTTCAGAGCTGAAGAATAAATGAAAATGGTTTTTAAAATCTGAAGGTTTCTGTATTTTTGCACAAAATCCAGACACACATAATTAGCTGTTGTTGTTTATATGTTGCCTTAATATTGTTGTTAGTACCGCATGAGACGATTCTCATTGTTTATTCCGTTTTTATGTTGTTTAATAGGAGAACCCAGCAGGGACAGGAGTGGCAACTGAAGCATCAGCTGCATCCTGCTGCTGGACGCCAACGTCCGCCAAAGTTTGAGTCGATGAGCCGACGTCTAATTTGGATTTAAATCTGATCGTTTGGACTAAACGGATTATTTTAATCCTCACGTCAGATGGAGGGAATCAGAAACGTTTTATTTTGTTTTGTTTTTAGCTGATCAGGAAGAAGGATGAAGGTGTCATCCTCATCCTCTCTTCTTCAGCAGGGCTAAGATGTGGGCTCTGCAACTAACCCGGTTCTGGGTGGGTTCGTTTGGAGGCGCCGCAGGAGCAGAAGCAACATGTTTAATGGCATCATTTGCATTCCATCCCAGCTGTGAACGTGACCGTTTTAACATCCTGCTGCTTAATCACCACTTACCAGACGTTAGACGGCGTGTCAGTGCTGCAGCTGCTCACATGAGCCGTTTTAACTCAACCCGCTTTAAATTTGACTCGAACTTTAAGAAAAATGGGAGAATTTTCATAAAATTGTGCTTTTTTTATCCAAATTCCCCAGATTTTACACCTGAAAGAAATTCTTTCATTGAAATGATCATTTTTTCTGCTTCTGCAGAGTTAAAAAACCCGTTATCCACTAAAAACAAGAAAAACCTGAGAGAAAAGATGAAAAAGCTACTTATTTTATTAGTTTACAGAACAGAAACATGGAGCTTCAGTCAGACCATCACAGCTTTCTAGAGACGTGATGATCGAAGAGACAGAAGTCAGTCAGCTGCGTCTCTCTGGACCCGGATGT
>SSNQ01000099.1:314860-343113 GCA_006942095.1 Nothobranchius kuhntae
TGTCTGACTTTAGACCAGTAGCACTTACATCACTTGTGATGAAAACTTTTGAAAAAATTCTAAAATCCGAAATTTTATCTCTGACAGAGGGGAGACTTGACCCACTTCAATTTGCCTACCAGCAAAATAAGGGGGTAGAAGATGCAGTGCTTTGTGTATTGAACACGGTCTACAGGCACCTTGATAAAACGGGGACTTGTGTAAGGCTCTTGTTTGCAGACTTTTCTTCAGCCTTTAACAAGATGCAGCCCCACATCCTGATTGAAAGACTTGCCAATGTTTTTAATTTGCCCGATCAGCTTCTCTTACTGATTTTGAACTTTCTTACGGGGAGGACCCAGCGGGTGTTGGTTAATGGTCATATTTCTCTCCCATTAATGTCCAGCACCGGATCTCCTCAGGGATGCGTTCTGTCCCCCCTGTTGTTTATCCTGTACACAGACAGCTGCAGGGTCACTCAGAACAACAGGTTCTTGGTTAAGTTTTCGGACGACACTGTTTTGATGTCCTTACTTTCGGGATCTGAAATAAACCATGGTCCCGCGCTGTCAGATTTTGTAGAATGGTGTGACAGTAACTACCTGGACCTGAACGTCAAAAAAACCAAGGATATGATTATTGATTTTAGACGCTCCGCACCACCCCACCTTGGTAGTAGCATCATCCACAGTGAAGTGGTGGAGGTGGTTGAGGAGTACAGATACCTTGGTTCTTGGATTGACAACAAGCTGCGGTTTGTCACAAACACGGACTCCATTTTTAAACGAGCTCAGCAGAGAATCTATCTTTTAAGGAAATTGAACTATTTTAACGTGAATAAAAGGATTCTCTGCAACTTTTATAGCTGTTTTATAGAAAGCATTTTAACATTTTCATTGGTTTGTTGGTACAAAGCCTTGTCCATGAAGGACAAAAAGAAGCTGCAGAGCATTGTAAAAATCTGCTCCAAAATTATTGGCGCCAAACAAAGAGACTTACAGTCTCTTTGGGAGGAGAGGGCGCGAAAAAAGGCTAAATGTATCCTTGGTCAGCCCCTCCATGCTCTGCACTCTGAGTTCTCTCTTATGCCCTCAGGACGTCGTTATTATGTACCTTCTCGAAAAACAAACCGCTTTGCCAACTCCTTTGTTCCATCAGCTATTGAACTGCTTAACTCTGAGCCGGGAAGGGTGGCGAAATAACAGCAAAGTATCATCGGCTTTAAGCATGTGCCATTTTTGGAGGGTTGCTGCTCATCCTCTACCCTTCATTTAGGATGTGTTCGGCATGTTGGTAGTGACACACATTGTGTGATTGTGAGATTTTATAAATGGATTGTTTGCTTGGTTGTTTTTATGAGCGAGTTATTCTGTGTGGTAAGCTACAAATTAATTGCCCCATGGGGACCAATAAAGTTTTCTGATTCTGATTCTGATTCTGAGGAAGAGCAGAGGCCCCAGCACAGAACCTTGTGGGACACCTTGGGTAAGAGAGGTGGTGGAGGACCTAAACTTGGAGAAGGCCACAGAAAAGGAGCGCTCAGAAAGATAAGAGGAGAACCACTCCAGAGCAGATCCTGATAGGCCTACCCAGTCTCTCAGCCTCTCCAGTAGCAGGTGATGGTCAACAGTGTCAAAGGCTGCAGTCAGGTCCAGCAGGACCAGAACAGAACGGTCGCCTGCATCACTGTGATGGCAGAACCCCTAACCCAGTCCAGAACCTCTTCCCAATAGTCCATAACCTAGCTCTGGACCAGCTGGAGGTTTGGGTTCTGTAAACAGCAGCAGAAACTAAATTAAAAGTTACAAATAAAAACTTTTCATTTTGGTTTGAACGCCTGTTGTTTATTTGTTTATTGAAGGCATTGGACACCATGAACTTCCAGATGTTTCTGTCTGTAGCGGAGGACCATGGAGGCCCTTTGCTGATCCAAAACGTTTTGAAAGTCTTGAATCTTCCGCAGAACCAGCCCTCAGCTTTCTGACTTTGTTCCGTGTTTAAAAACAAATCAGATCTGAGCCTAAATGTTTCAGGAGATCTGTTGAATTGATCATCTCTGGAATGTTTACAGTCCTGGTGCCGAGCCGAGGCTTCCTGCTGGAGGGATGGAGGGAGCGGTGCTCCGCTGCAGGCGCTGTCAGAAAGCTGTCGGAGACTCCATGTGTTGGTCTGAAGTCGGTGCCATGACTGATCAGAGCTACTTTTGTTTATGTTTGTTTATCTGTGTAGGCCCGGCTGACCTCTGAACTCGTGTGGTCACGCTCCCGCTGTCTGGTTGTTTCTGGTTTTTAGGCCTCGGAGGAAAGTTCAGCTGATGTTTGCACTATTTTGCACATGAATGTCGATAATCTGCCGGATTGGGTGCTGACCTCAGCTCAGCAGGTAAACATGTCTTTGTTTTCTCTTGTTTTCATTTGAAAACGTTCTAACGTTGCTATTTTAGAAGTGTGGTTTTACTGAAATCAATACAAAACATAATCATGATTGATTTTAAATACAACAATGTGTAGTCATGTCCTTCAGGAGCCTTTACTTCTCTGGGTTTTAAACCACTTACCTGTGCTTTAGTGGGACAGGTGTGTCCCTGGGGTCCTCAGAGCTCTAATTGTTTAACTCTTTAGAGCCTCAAACATGAAGTCATAATAATTTAACAAATCTTGTTTTGAAATATAACTGTTGATGTCTCACATTAATAAAGCAACTACAGAAGAATCAGTCTCAGGTGTAACAAAATGACCTCACCGCCTGTAGATCTTCCACCAGATGGCAGCAGACGTGTGTAGGACAGCATCCGACAGGTTTCTGCCAAGGGGGGGCGTTTTGCTTCTTTTTGGCATCAACTTCTACATTTTGTTGATGCATCTAGTTATTCGAGATGCTCTAAAAAGCTCAGCAAAGGCCCGTGTTCAGTACGAACAGTTTAACAGCAGAAATGAGATGTATTTGTAAACGCATCGATGTCGGTCAGCAGGAAAGCCCAGACACAATCAGCAGGTCAGGTCCGTCCCAGAATCAGACATCGCTATCGGCCCCGCGGATCACAATCGCTGCATCTCGCTGTTTCCTACAACAGGTAGTTGGATGAGTTTGCGTGGATGTGAGCAGAACCATTTAGTGTTTGTCGGTGGTCCCAGGCCCAGTGGACTGCAGGAAAACTCAACTGCTGGTTCTGTGGAGCTCGTTTGGGTGGCTTCAACTTCCTGAATCGCATCAAGTGTCCGTGTGGCTGCGATGCTACGGTCCACCTTAACAAAAGCCGTGTGGATCAGGACCAGAAGCCCCATGTCTTCATCATCCGGCCGAGGAGGACAGGGTCTGCTGCTCTGTCTCACATAGGTCCAGCAGATCCACTCGCTGAAGGCCACAAAAGGTGCGGTTTGGGGGTGGATGGGAAGTCCACATCCTGTTTTTGTCCTGCCAGCTCCAGGTTGGAGTCATCGGTTTTAAATCCTGCTGGACCCTGACATGAAGCAGGATCTCCACCCATTTCTGAAGTCAGACAATCGTCTCTGCTTCAGCAGACCACAGAGTCCATGAGGAGGAGACGGATTCAGCTTCCTCCCTCCGGGGATTCACTGCTCAGCTGGAGGAGGAAAAGGTAAACGGTTTACTCAGACTGGATTAGGAATCTGAAAGTGGTAGTTTTTATGAGATTGGTGAACCACATTAACTCTCTTGATGGTTTAGGTTTCCTCTCAGCCTCCAGCACAGATGAGGCTGAACAAACGAGAGAAGAATCGTGTGAAGAGTCAGAGGAGGAAGCAGAGGAGGAGAGAGAGATGGCTGCAAGTTCACCTGGAAATGGAGCAGGTAAACGTAGAAATAACAAACTAACCGTCACGTTTGGGAGAACAAGCTAACTCTTTACATGCATTAGCAGAACATGCTAACTCCACACATGCATGAGGAGAACACGCTAACTCCATACATGCATGAGGAGAACACGCTAACTCCACACATGCATGAGGAGAACACGCTAACTCCATACATGCATGAGGAGAACACGCTAACTCCACACATGCACGAGGAGAACACGCTAACTCCACACATGCATGAGGAGAACACGCTAACTCCACACATGCATGAGGAGAACACGCTAACTCAACACATGCATGAGGAGAACACGCTAACTCCACACATGCATGAGGAGAACACGCTAACTCCACACATGCATGAGGAGAACACGCTAACTCCACACATGCATGAGGAGAACATGCTAGCTCCACACATGCATGAGGAGAACATGCTAACTCTTTACATGCATGAGGAGAACAGGCTAACTCTTTACATGCATGAGGAGATCAGGCTAATTCCACACATGCATGAGGAGAACAGGCTAACTCCACACATGCATGAGGAGAACATGCTAGCTCCACACATGCATGAGGAGAACATGCTAACTCCACACATGCATGAGGAGAACATGCTAACTCCACACATGCATGAGGAGAACATGCTAACTCCAAACATGCATGAGGAGAACACGCTAACTCAACACATGCATGAGGAGATCAGGCTAACTCCACACATGCATGAGGAGAACAGGCTAACTCCACACATGCATGAGGAGAACATGCTAACTCCACACATGCATGAGGAGAACATGATAGCTCCACACATGCATGAGGAGAACATGCTAGCTCCACACACACGCATGAGGAGAACATGCTAGCTCCACATATGCATGAGGAGAACATGCTAGCTCCACACATGCATGAGGAGAACATGCTAGCTCCACACATGCATGAGGAGAACATGCTAACTCTTTACATGCATGAGGAGAACAGGCTAACTCTTTACATGCATGAGGAGAACACGCTAACTCCACACATGCATGAGGAGAACACGCTAACTCCACACATGCATGAGGAGAACATGCTAACTCTTTACATGCATGAGGAGAACAGGCTAACTCTTTACATGCATGAGGAGATCAGGCTAACTCCACACATGCATGAGGAGAACAGGCTAACTCCACACATGCATGAGGAGAACATGCTAGCTCCACACATGCATGAGGAGAACATGCTAGCTCTACACATGCATGAGGAGAACATGCTAACTCCACACATGCATGAGGAGAACATGCTAGCTCTACACATGCATGAGGAGAACAGGCTAACTCCACACATGCATGAGGAGAACATGAAAGCTCCACACACGCATGAGGAGAACATGCTAGCTCCACACACACGCATGAGGAGAACATGCTAGCTCCACATATGCATGAGGAGAACATGCTAGCTCCACACATGCATGAGGAGAACATGCTAACTCCGCACATGCATGAGGAGAACATGCTAACGCTACACCTGCATGAGGAGAACATGCTAACTCCACACCTGCATGAAGAGAACATGCTAACTCCACACATGCATGAGAACAGGCTAACTCCACACACGCATGAGGAGAACATGCTAGCTCCACACATGCATGAGGAGAACATGCTAGCTCCACACATGCATGAGGAGAACATGCTAACTCTTTACATGCATGAGGAGAACAGGCTAACTCCACACATGCATGAGGAGAACATGCTAACTCCACACATGCATGAGGAGAACGTGCTAGCTCCACAAATGCATGAGGAGAACATGCTAGGTCCACACATGCATGAGGAGAACATGCTAGCTCCACACACACATGAGGAGAACATGCTAGCTCCACACATGCAGGAGGAGAACACGCTAGCTCCACACACGCATGAGGAGAACAGGCTAACTCCACACATGTATGAGGAGAACATGCTAACATCACACATGCATGAGGAGAACATGCTAGCTCCACACACGCATGAGGAGAACAGGCTAACTCCACACATGTATGAGGAGAACATGCTAACATCACACATGCATGAGGAGAACATGCTAGCTCCACACATGCAAGAGGAGAACATGCTAGCTCCACACACGCATGAGGTGAACATGCTAGCTCCACACATGCAGGAGGAGAACATGCTAGCTCCACACACGCATGAGGAGAACAGGCTAACTCCACACATGCAGGAGGAGAACAGGCTATCTCCACACATGCATGAGGAGAACACGCTAGCTCCACAAATGCATGAGGAGAACAGGCTAACTCCACACATGCATGAGGAGAACATGCTAGCTCCACACACGCATGAGGAGAACATGCTAGCTCCACACACGCATGAGGAGAAAATGCTAGCTCCACACATGCAGGAGAACACGCTAGCTCCACACCCGCATGAGGAGAACATGCTAGCTCCACACACGCATGAGGAGAACAGGCTAACATCACACATGCATGAGGAGAACATGCTAGCTCCACACATGCATGAGGAGAACATGCTAGCTCCACACATGCATGAGGAGAACATGCTAGCTCCACACATGCATGAGGAGAACATGCTAACATCACACATGCATGAGGAGAACATGCTAGCTCCACACACGCATGAGGAGAACATGCTAACATCACACATGCATGAGGGGAACATGCTAACTCCACACACGCATGAGGAGAACATGCTAGCTCCACACACACATGAGGAGAACATGCTAGCTCCACACATGCATGAGGAGAACAGGCTAACTCCACACATGCATGAGGAGAACATGCTAACATCACACAAGCATGAGGAGAACATGCTAGCTCCACACACGCATGAGGAGAACATGCTAGCTCTGTACATATTTTGTACGTTCTTGCTGTGTTTGTCTTCAAATTCCATTTTTGGTTCTTTTTTAAACACAGGAAAGGTTTTTTCTTTACCTTGCTGACGTTTCGTTTGCGGCTGCAAAACTTCCTCAGAGCTGACGCTGATGGTGGCGTCACTTCCTACTCCGTTTATCTGCGGGAGCAGAGGTCGTTGTCGCTCTCTGCTGCCCACTCTCCCCTCTCCAATGATGTAGTCCCATGCGCGATCCAATGTGTAGAGCCCATCGTCCCTGTTCATGGTCTCACATCCACGTCTCCTTATCTCTATAGCTTCCTTCATCCACCTTTTGTATTTCTGTTATTCGGTGTTTATTATCCTTGTGTAATATATATATATATATATATATATATATATATATATATATATATATATACATATATTTAAAGAGGGCTGACTGCACATTGATTTATCTGGAGATTGTGAAAGCTTAGATCAGTGAGCATCTCGTCTGGAATGGAATGGGGCCCTGCATGACTGATGGGTCTCAGCTGCAGTGTAGGACACCATTTAGCCAGGTGGCGGCAGCATTTCATCACAGGCTCACACGTTTTAGGTTTTCACTCTTCACCTGGTTCCTAAACCAGTGGGTTAACTGGTGTTCTGTATTAATGTCTGGTAAAAATCATACAGGTTTACCTGAAATATTAAGATCAAAATGTAAGAAATCAAAAGAAGCTACAATCAAAAGTATTATTTATTTATTTATTTATTTATTTATTTATTTATTTATTTATTTATTTATTTATTTATTTATTTATTTATTTATTTATTTATTTATTTATTTATTTATTCAGACATTTATTTTAAAAAAGAGTTACCCAGTGAGAAGCACCATGGAGGTCCTCCGGCAGATTAAAAGGTAGCTGTAAACACCGCCACTATTAAAAAAACTAAATAAATAATTGACAAACAACACACTGGAAACACCACTCATATGTGATGTATTTCTAAAACCAAACACAGTCACAGCGTGGCTTTGGACAGTATAGCAGCACAAAGGATGCTGACGTGTTCTTTAACTCAACACAGGTGTGGTTTGACCATAGTGGGTTCAGTTGACAGGTGTGTGTTTGGACCCTGTGGGTTCAGTTGGTTCGGGTTCACCCTGACAAACATCATGTTAACATCTGTATGCAGGTGAAATAACAGTCCAACTCTTAGGTTCACGCGCACCTGTTTGAACCACCGGAGCTCAAAAACGGTTAAACGAGCCGAGGGGGGGTTGTTTTGCTGCTGGCTCTTCACACGTGAGACAGAGGCGGAAGACGGAGCAGCCTCCCCGCCCGTCGGCCTTCACAGGCGGCTGAAGGTGACTCTCCTCTCGGCTGGGATGCAGAGGCAGCTGGCGGGGCTGCCATCGCTCCTGTTCCGGGGAATTACCGCAGACTCCGGCGGGGCCTAGACCGGTAACCGGAAAAATCCTCCTCCGAGCGGGTCTCTCCGTTCCCACATCGTTAGTTTTACCCGTTAGGTGTTTGGTCGGAGTGGGGTCCGGTACCGGGGGTGTATGCATGTGTTCTGCACCGTACGGGCGGAAAAGGCGCCCCAAATCAGCCGCGAGCATTTTCCCCATAAGGGCGGAGCTGGAGCGGCGGGAGAGCGCGGAGGAAGCCGTGGACGGCAGCAGAATGGTGGGTAGCAGAGCCGGGGAGGCGGGCTGGTCTGAAGGACGGACTCAAGGTAAATCCGCATCTTTCTGTCTCTGCTCAGACCGTCCAGGAGTTCAACACCCTAGTGGCTCTGTACCGGGAGCAGGTCATTTCCGTGGGCGAGATCTCCGCAGACTGTCCGTCCCTGCGGGCGCTGATGCACCAGACCCGGACTAAAGGATGCTCCATGGCCCGGGCAGCCCACCGGGACCTGGCCGTCATCTCAGTCTCAGGGTAGGGCAGCGAGACCTCCAGCATCCGTTCTGCTATCTGGGTCCCACCAGAGCTTAATGGTCTCGGCTTGTCCAACATAAAAGTTAGAGACTAAAATAAAGACGTGATGTTTTCACCTTTATTCCAACATCACGTTCACTTCTGAAGTAAAACAAATAACGTGTTCTGACTTGTTGTTGTTGATGTTTGTGCGTTTGGCACACGCATTTATCCACACAGGTGAGAAGTGCCACGGCGCTAAAGACTGGGAAGCATGGGGATCGAACCAGCAACCCTATCTCCTTTAATTAGATTAATACACAATAAACTACCGGGTATCATCATTTATTTCTTGTATTTAGCCAGGAATGTGCACCGATGCTGCTTAAGAGCCGATTCCGATTTATCGTCAGGAATTCACCCTCCATCTTTGTCCTCATCCTTTTTTCGCTCCACATTCCCGCTCCAGGCCCGAGGACGGAGAGATCCATCCAGAAATCTGCCGGCTCTTCATCCAGCTGCAGTGCTGCCTGGAGATGTTCATCACGGAGATGCTGAAGTCCATGTGCCTGCTGGGGGTGCTGCAGCTCCACAGAAAAAGTACACCAGAGTGCCCCAGAGACCAGAAACAAACACTGATGTCTTTGTTCTTTTATTATTGTTTAGATCACCTGTCCTAGAACAACCTCTATCAAGGTCACCGTTAAAAAAAAAACACCTAAAACAAACTAAATCTTATTTTATTTTAAAACAAATCTCTCTCTTAAATCCGTTATTTGTCTTGTTTTTGGTAACTTTTGTGCCTCCGTCCAACAGGGACGGACTCGGAGCCAAGGGTGGACTTCAGGGTGGACGAGAGCTCCGACGTTCCCTTCCTGGAAGAACGATCCTCTTCTCCCATAGATTTTCCTCATGAGCAGTGGCTGGTGGGAACTGATATAGAAAACATAGAAAGGTAAAATCCTCGCCCGTGTATTTTTACCTTCTGTCTATTGGCGAACAATCTGCTGAGTCATGGTTTGTTTTTGACAGAGATATGAGAGAGATGAGAAACCTTCTCAGCAAACTCAGGG
The DNA here is from genome assembly GCA_006942095.1 of Nothobranchius kuhntae. Taxonomy (NCBI): domain Eukaryota; kingdom Metazoa; phylum Chordata; class Actinopteri; order Cyprinodontiformes; family Nothobranchiidae; genus Nothobranchius; species Nothobranchius kuhntae. The sequence continues at coordinate 324,460 of SSNQ01000099.1, forward strand.
AGACGATGCCATTGCCGCTGAAAAATCAAGGTATTTTATGCGTTCTGCCTTTAAAATAATTCCATTTAATTATAAAAATATTCAGAGGGATTAAAAAGACGCCTGTTTTTGAGTCGATAAGCTTAAGATTAGCAGTGGGCTGTGTTCCCTTTCTGAAGACTCTGCTCCCTCTTGTTCTCTGAAATGTAACCAGGCACGACTCTTAATGGAATGCAGCCGGTTTATCAGATAGACAGAACAGGAGTGGGTTTTGGACTCCGCGTGAAGTCATTTATGAAGCATAATGGTTTGAAACTAACAATGAGAATCATTTAGTCCGCGCTTTGATGTGATTTGTGGCATTATGGAAGTTTGACAGCCAGAACATGTATAGAAATAATAAATGTCTTCTTCATACATTCTCCTGCAATGCCCTGGTCCTGTAGAATGAGCCCTGGCATTTTTACTGTGATTGCCTGTTTTTCTGTAAAATCACAGAAAAAGAGAGATGCTCGGGTCGAGCAGGCTGCTTCATGCGCGTTCACGCTCAGGCATAACCCGTAGCATTTGCTATCCGTAGCTTTAGCAGCAGAGAGAGAGGCAGTGCCACTTTATCGCTGTTCCTAACGCCTAGTGACAAAGCTGGCTACATTTCTGAGGACCCTTAGCTACTTTCTGTAGAACTTTCTTCTAGATATTTCCTGCTAATTAGCAACAAAATAGCCATTTTCACTCCGAACCGTCCTTTGGTTTGACGTTGTTTCAGCTGTCATCAAGGATATAAATGTTACAGGTACTGTGAATGTTACTAGAGTGTAGCTCACCTAGTAAGATGTCTGACTCTCATGCAGAAGACCTGGGTTCGATTCTGGATGTGAACATAGTTTATTTAGAGTTTCTTTTTTACATTAATGTTATAATTTTTTTACAGTAAGACGCCCAAATTTTTATTTGAGACTCGCCGAACGGCATTGAATTCACAGATAAAAAAGATGTGGGTTGAACTTTCATTTTGGAACAATTTTTCAAGCAAGGGAAGGGAATGATCTGAGCATGCAGGAGGACTGACCCATCATAAACCTTTGTCGGCTGTGCTGAAGAGAAAGCTACAGAACCACATTATTTAATTAATTAGCTGCGTGTTCTCCTGTCCTCTGTCCTCCTTGCCACACACACACACACACACACACACACACACACACACACACACACACACACACACACACACACACACACACACACACACACACACACACACACACACACACACACACAAACTGTTATTTTCGTTAAGGAGTGTGCACGTACAGCATGCGCGCCTCGTGCACGAGCCTACTATTGAAGCTGCTGTTTGGCCTGAGGGGGCAATCGCGAGCATAAGAATTCAAAACTCCGTAAAGTCCCTTTAACCATGCAGATGAAACCAACCAGGCGGGAAATTATTTAGCATTTCAGGATAAAAATGAAAGATTCAAAGTTGAGGAAAAAAGTTAAAACTTGTTTTTAATGAAAGTTTTTGTGTGTTTCAAAGTTAAAAGGAAAGACCAAAGCGGCTCTGGCCTACAGTACCCATAATTCCTTGAGTAAATGAACTCTGGTGACATTATTGTTCAGAAAAGGGTTAATTATGATAGTAAAGAAAGTATTTAACTCGTACCTAACAACGTTCATCTGGATCTGAACACAAGTTAAACATCAGATGTACTTACATGTAATTATTCCATTAGCTTCAGATCTTTTTAAAGATTTTCAACTCTTATTGTGAAGGATTGGAGGAAGCTTTCTGGTTTCCTCTGACGACCAGTTTTAATGAAGGTGCATCATAAATAATTGAGTGACTTCTAGGACAGGGTTCACCTCCTCACTCTGCTCTTCGAATCTTTATATTTGGAAACAGAGTTTTGATTTTAACACCAGCTGGCAGGAGGGTGTCCAGATCCCAACTGGCCAAATGTGGGACAACATGAAGTTCCTATGTAATGAGAAACAACAAACAAACAAAAGGTATATCCTGCCTTTTAGCCCTAACATCACTGTTACATATACATACATTTATTATTCTTATTATCAATAATAAAAACATGCGGGTTTAAGCAGCTTTTCAGAGTTTTCATTCAATGTTTTCCACAACAGAATGACAGTAAAAGTATCAGTAATAGTTTTTAGATCTATTTAAGTTTGTTTTTCATTCGTTTTCCACTAAAATCAGCATCTCATTGAAAAATATCCACTTTTTTGCTATTTTTTTCATAATTCAGAAACAAAACGTTTTTTTAAAGGTGACAACAAATCTCTTCTAATTTTAGGTGAGAGAATAAATAAACATCAGATTATAATCTCTAAAAAATTCAGATGTGATCTAATAAAAGTTTCTTAGAGTTACTTTTTGCCTCAAAATTCTGAGAATAAGTGATGAAAGCTTCATTTTCTCATTTTTTCTTCACTGTGCTTTAAGGGGCTCAGCACACAAATACCCCTGATAGCAGCAGATCGGGGCGGGGCACATTTGACTCCGCCCACCGCGCCCCGCCCAGATCTGCATACAGCAGTCAGGGGCTACTCGCTCAGCATGTAGCAGGTATCTGAAACCGCAGCACCGTGTCTGTGTTAGAGCCTCCATTGTGCTTATCATGGACCTGTCTAATTCCTGGAGAACCTGCTTTTGACCTCTTCATATCAGACTCCGCACTGAGACATGAAGAATGACTCAGAAACAACAAAGACTGTCGAGTATCTCTGAACACGTTTAATTCACGAGTTTACAGCATCTTCTCCTCCGTGCTCACTCACGCGTGTTTTGGTGGTTCGGGCGCGCTCCACACACGCTCCGGATCTGCCATAAAGTCCCGCCTCCGTTTGATTGACAGCAACAGGCAGATTTCTCCACAGTTTCTTCTATAAGGTTGAAACTCGAAACGGGAAAGTGTCAATAATGCGGGACTGTGCGGGACATCTGGTCACCCTAGCTGGCAGACCCCTTTCAACATGAAATTAACTGTTTTTTACTTGGGATTTACTGTTGTTTACTGGGATTAACTGTTGTCTACTGGGGATTAGTTGTTGTTTACTGGGATTAACTGTTGTTTATTGGAGATTAACTGGTGTTTACTGGGAATTGACTGTTGTGTACTGAGGATTAGCTGTGTTTACTAGGATTAACTGTTGTTTACTGGAGATTAACTGTTGTCTACTGGGGATTAGTTGTTGTTTACTGGGGATAAACTGTTGTTTACTGGGAATAAGCTGTTGTTTACTAGGATTAACTGTTGTTTACTAGGATTAACTGTTGTTTACTGGAGATTAACTGTTGTCTACTGGGGATTAGTTGTTGTTTACTGGGGATAAACTGTTGTTTACTGGGGATAAACTGTTGTTTACTGGGAATAAGCTGTTGTTTACTGGGGATTAGCTGTTGTTTACAGGGGGTTAGCTGTTGTTTATTGGAGATTAACTGGTGTTTACTGGGAATTGACTGTTGTGTACTGAGGATTAGCTGTGTTTACTAGGATTAACTGTTGTTTACTGGAGATTAACTGTTGTCTACTGGGGATTAGTTGTTGTTTACTGGGGATAAACTGTTGTTTACTGGGAATAAGCTGTTGTTTACTAGGATTAACTGTTGTTTACTGGAGATTAACTGTTGTCTACTGGGGATTAGTTGTTGTTTACTGGGGATAAACTGTTGTTTACTGGGGATAAACTGTTGTTTACTGGGAATAAGCTGTTGTTTACTGGGGATTAGCTGTTGTTTACAGGGGGTTAGCTGTTGTTTATTGGAGATTAACTGGTGTTTACTGGGAATTGACTGTTGTGTACTGAGGATTAGCTGTGTTTACTAGGATTAACTGTTGTTTACTGGAGATTAACTGTTGTCTACTGGGGATTAGTTGTTGTTTACTGGAGATTACCTGGTGTTTACTTGGATTAACTGTTGTTTATTGGAGATTAACTGGTGTTTACTGGGAATTGACTGTTGTGTACTGAGGATTAAGCCTGATTTATGCTTCTCCGTCTGCGTCAGTGCGGAGACACGCAACGCCATTATCCGTCCTTGCGTAGGGCTCCGGCAGGCACGCAAGTACGTACGAAGTCAAGCCCACTTTTTTAAACATCCGTCAAACGAGACGGATTACGCAAGCTTGTGATTGGTCAGGACGCCGCTGTTGTTTACAGCGCCGCCATTGCAAAGAGAGCCGAGGATAACTAGCGGCAGACACGGAGAAGCTTGAAGAATACCTCGCGAAAAAACTCTAAAACTATGAACGTTTCATCCTCCCGTGACTGGAGGAGTGAAAAGATGCGCAGCAAACGTTTTATTTGTGGACGGAAATGACAGGAAACGTGGGTTTAGAGGTGGGGAGCGCATGAAGCGGTGGGAGAATGAGAGACAAATATGTCCGTGTTAAAAGTCTCTTATATATACAAAAAACACAATATAAACACACTATCTTGGACAGATACATGACAGGATACCACAGAACAGCGCTACGCCCTCTGTTGTCCTGCCGGGGAATTGCTTTGCAACATTCTCCAGGAGACGGAGAAGTATGAGAGCAAAACGCTTCCGTCAATCCGTGCGTGTCTGTCCCTTGTGGAGCTGACGGAGAAGCATAAACCAGGCTTAAGCTGTTGTTTACTGGAGATTAACTGGTGTTTACTGGGATTAGATGTTGTTTACTGGGGATTAGATGTTGATTACTGGGATTAACAGTTTTTTTACTGGAGATTAATTTTTGTTTACTGGATATTAACTGGTGTTTACTGTGAATTTACTTTTGTTTACTAAGGATTAGCTGTTGTTTACTGAGGATTAGCTGTTGTTTACTAGGATTAACTGTTGTTTACTGGAGATTAACTGTTGTTTACTGGAGATTAACTGTTGTTTACTAGGGATTAGATGTTTATTACTGGAGATTATTTTTTGTTTACTGGAGATTAACTGGTGTTTACTGGGAATTTACTGTTGTTTACTGGGAATTAACTGTTATTTACTGGGGATTAGCTGCAGTTTACTGAGGATTAGCTGTTGTTTACTGGAGATTAACTGATTTTTGACTGGAGATGAACTGTTGTTTACTGGAGATTAATTGGTGTTTACTGGGGATTAGCTGTTGTTTACTAGAGATTAAATGGTGTTTACTGGGGATTAGCTGTTGTTTACTGGAGATTAACTGGTGTTTACTGGAGATTAACTGGTGTTTACTGGGAATTAACTGTTGTTTACTGGGAATTAACTGTTGTTTACTGGGAATTAACTGTTATTTACTGGGGATTAGCTGCAGTTTACTGAGGATTAGCTGTTGTTTACTGGAGATGAACTGTTGTTTACTGGAGATTAATTGGTGTTTACTGGGGATTAGCTGTTGTTTACTAGAGATTAAATGGTGTTTACTGGGGATTAGCTGTTGTTTACTGGGGATTAGCTGTTGTTTACTGGAGATTAACTGGTGTTTACTGGGATTAACTGGTGTTTCCTGGGGATTAGCTGTTGTTTACTGGGGATTAGTTGTTGTTTACTGGGGATTAGATGTTGTTTACTAGAGATTAAATGGTGTTTCCTGGGGATTAGCTGTTGTTTACTGGGGATTAGTTGTTGTTTACTGGGGATTAGTTGTTGTTTACTGGCGATTAAATGGTGTTTACTGGGGATTAGCTGTTGTTTACTGGGGATTAGTTGTTGTTTACTGGAGATTAATTGGTGTTTACTGGGGATTAGCTGTTGTTTACTAGAGATTAAATGGTGTTTACTGGGGATTAGCTGTTGTTTACTGGAGATTAACTGGTGTTTACTGGGATTAACTGGTGTTTCCTGGGGATTAGCTGTTGTTTACTGGGGATTAGTTGTTGTTTACTGGAAATTAGATGTTGTTTACTGGAGATTAATTGGTGTTTACTGGGGATTAGCTGTTGTTTACTAGAGATTAAATGGTGTTTCCTGGGGATTAGCTGTTGTTTACTGGAGATTAACTGGTGTTTACTGGGATTAACTGGTGTTTCCTGGGGATTAGCTGTTGTTTACTGGGGATTAGTTGTTGTTTACTGGAAATTAGATGTTGTTTACTGGAGATTAATTGGTGTTTACTGGGGATTAGTTGTTGTTTACTGGAGATTAACTGGTGTTTACTGGGGATTAGTTGTTGTTTACTGGCGATTAACTGGTGTTTCCTGGGGATTAGCTGTTGTTTACTGGAGATTAACTGTTTTTTACTGGAGATTAACTGGGGTTTACTGGGGATTAGCTGTTGTTTACAGGGGGTTAGCTGTTGTTTACTGGAGATTAACTGGTGTTTACTGGGATTCATTGTTGTTTTCTGGGTATAAACTGTTGTTTACTGGGGATAAACTGTTGTTTACAGGGAATAAACTGTTGTTTACTGGGATTAGCTGTTGTTTACTGGATTTTGGAGCCGCATCCAAATTAAGATGCTCCTTCTAAATCCTGGTATTGGTACCAGACACTGGACCCTTTGTTCACCGGGATGACCGGAAATGAATGACTGTGAAACAGGACGATCTGTCCACCAGGCCTGACCGTCGACCCGAGAGCGAATTTGTAGCCGTGGGCTAACGTTTGTTTGTTTGTTTGTTTGTTTTCAGACGACAGCAGCTTGTTAAATCTGACCCCCGACCCGCTGGTCCGACAGAGGAAGAGACGCTTCCCCGGACTCTGCTGCATGGTTTCAGGCTGAGAGCTCAGCTGCACACAGGAAGTACGTTGATCTCACTTCCTGTCATCAGTTCATCTATCCTTCATGGTTGTTAAACGGATATCTGAAATTGTAATCCTGGAATATCTGATTTTATTCCTTTTTTATTTCTAATCTTGATTTAGGCTTTTAAGAGTTTAAATAAAGCAAATATCAGTTCTGCTGCAAAGTTCTCAGCAGGATTCAGGTTCACGTAGAAAAGACTCACTCGGTCTTCATTATTTTAGAAATGTCTCATAAAACCTTCAGTCTAATTAAAGCTAATAAATGTAAATATTCAGGCTATGCACAGGCGTTTGTCCGACGCGTCGCCGTCCGTGTTTCTGCGCTAATCTTTGTGACGTGGCAGCCTGTTCACCAACCATCGTCCACTTTAACGTGCATACGTGGCTCTTAGATGTAAGCACGACTCATGCAGCTAGAAAAATAAAAGATTCAGAGCTAATTCAGCAGAAAAAAGTAAAACCTCCAGATTTAATCTCAGTTTGAGGCTTGTTTTTTATGCTTGGATGTCGTCAGTGTTACTCAGAAATGTTTGCCTGGTTAAAAAGTTCAATTTCACTTCAGAAAATTCATTTTCTGCATCAACAGCTGATGAGTTTCACCTTCTGCTCAAACCCAGTAACTGTGTAAAAACTGGAGGTTTGGCCGTCAGCAGACAGCATGTTCAGTTGAGTCAAAACTTAAAAGAGAAAGTCAACTTTTTTAAGGGAAAAGTAAAAAATGTGGCTGCTGTTTTTTATTTTGTGCTAAATGCACTTCCTGGACTTTTATTTTGAAATGATAACTCTTGTTTTTCCTCTCTGGCTCAAGTTTAACAAGCTGGTGAATATTTGTCTCCCAGCAGTTAAAAGGCTCTTTTCTGCTTGTTTTGGCAAAACAAAAACCAAACAGCTGTTGGGTTCTGGTTCTTCTGGATGTAGGTGCGGTGTAGTCTGTAAATAAACCACGTGTGTGTAGTTTTATGTTTCGGCTTGTGTTTGATGCACATTTGATGCGCGGTCATCCTGCAGAGTAGAGACAAACAGCTGATCTTGATTAGCTTCTGACATTTTATAACAAATAAAGTTTTATATGAAACTATCGATGTTTTTGTGTGTTTTTCTCAACATTTATTTTGTTATTAAAAATTACACCATTGTTTCATTCTAGTTTTGCACCTGATGAAAAAGAGCAACCCCCCTCCCCTATTTTTTTAGCGTAGCGTTAGCATGGGCAGAGCATGGTAATCACGGCGTTTCATCATCAAGCAAAGAGAAAACGTTACAGGTGCGTTCTCTCAGGATCTGACTCACCCAGGCTCGCTTTGCTCTGATTGAGATTTTGATTCTCCGTTAATTTGGGTGATCGAAGAAAGAGCTCACTCCTCTGCTCCGCCCGAGTTCCCCCAGACGGAACCAGGAGATTTCTCTGTGATTCAAGCACCGCCGGGCCAGACTCTGGGTTTTCTAATCCCATCATTCCCCGATGGTGATGGAGCTTTCCCGTGGGGCGCCTGCTCAGCAATCCAGTGTTTGGGTATGATGGCCGCACCCCAAAGCCCTTGGTTGTAGCGATCTTCGTCACTTGGTGACTGGTGTTCTGACAAACCGCACTGATGCGGACGCTGAGCCGATCTGTCGTGGTGAAGAGGGAGCTGAGCCAGAAAGCCAGGCTCTCGATTTACCGGTCGATCTACGTCCCAATCCTCACCTATGGTCATGAGCTTTGGGTAATGACCGAAAGAACGAGATCGCGGATACAAGCGGCCGAAATGAGTTTCCTCCGTAGGGTGGCCGGGCTCAGCCTTAGAGATAGGGTGAGGAGCTCGGACATTCGGGAGGGACTCGGAGTAGAACCGCTGCTCCTCCGGATCGAAAGGAGCCAGTTGAGGTGGTTTGGGCATCTGGTCAGGATGCCTCCTGGACGCCTCCCTGGGGAGGTGCTTCGGGCATGTCCTGCCGGCAGGAGGCCCCCGGGTCGACCCAGGACACGTTGGAGAGGTTACATCTCCAATCTGGTCCGGGAACGCCTTGGGGTCCTGCCGGAGGAGCTGGTGGAGGTGGCCGGGGAGAGGACGGTCTGGAGCTCCCTAGTTGGGATGCTGCCCCCGCGACCCGGATCCGGATAAGCGGAGGAAGACGAAGTTACTGTAACTGAAATTTATCCAACACGCTGTCGCTTGAGGTGAGCAGGGCAGGTCAGACTTCAGATTTCTCCCCGGACCAGAAACCCCACCAGGGGCAACATTCCTAGGATCAGTAGAGCATCCTGCTCCATCTGGAACCTACACTAAAACAGGGTGGTGGTGGTGTGATGGTGCGGGGCTGCTCCAGGGCCACCTGCTGTAATTGATGAGTTGTGCTCTCTAGCAGAACATCCTGAAGGAGCATGTCTGACCTTTGACCTTAAACAGGCCCTTCCGGCTGGAAAACCCTCCAGCACGGCTGAATTGAGACGGATCAGTGAAAAACAATTTAGATGAAATCATGAAAATGAAGATTTGAGTCTCCAAGCTTCAAAGAGGTTCTGATGATCAACTTTGAGAATCATCAAACTGACTGAAAACAGAGCAGAACATCAAGGAACCGTTAAGGAGACTGGAGAAATTTCAGAGTCCAAGGGTCAGGTCCGATTCCTGAAACAGAACCACCTCCAGATCCGGACCTGGGATTATGGTGGACCACTTTCATCAGGTTCTACAGACAGGACAGAACCCTGATGTAGAACCGGTCCGGATGCTGTTCTGGCTTCTCTCCGGTCCACCTAGATGGACCAGAACCAGAGCGGAAATGTGGACAAATGGATCAGAATTCCTGATCTTTGATCGAAAAAATTAACTCCACAGAGGTCCATTCAGACTGGTCCAAACAGGTCCAAAAACCTGGTTCTGGGACGTAACTGGCTTGGACCAGTGTTCTGCTGCCTTCAAGGCAACCCGACCCAACATCTGACCCACATCATGAAGAGCTGGTGGTTCTGGACCGACCTGCTGCAGGTCATCTGTCCCCAGTGGAGGAAAACCGTGAAGAATGGTTCTGGTTCTGCTGGAAACTTTCATCTTTCTTTACAGAACTGAATGTTCAGGAGAACCTTGACGTGGACCTGATCCTAGAGGAACCCGGTCCTGGTTCTGTAGAACTTTCCCACGTAAAGATCTTTGATCATTAAACAAAACAGTTTTCTGGTTTTCCATGAAAGTTGAAATTATTCCTGATCAGCAGGAACCAAAACAGCGATGGATTATGAAATAAACCCACACACGCGCACGCGCGCACGCACGCACGCACGCACACACACACACACACACACACATCTTGAATCAGAACATCTGGTTTGTGTCCTAGCAGCTGGAAACTCCAGATCTCTTCCCGTAACTGGGAGCAGGAGCGGAGGTTATATAAGAACTCTGGCTGTTGTTCTAACCTGGTCCAGTTTGTGTTCTGGACTCTGATTGGTGTGCGTGAGCTCCTGGATCCCTGTGGGATTAGAACCAGGTCCGCGTCTCCTCCCAGATTAGAACCAGACTACAGGCTTCTCTGAAGACGACGCTGCTGAACGTGAGTCAGATTTCGGCTTTTTAAAGCTGTTGGGTTGAATTTTGCTGCCTTTGTTTCTAAAGTTTTAGATTTCTTACAACACGAAAAACGTCCCAGAATGAAAGAACTTTATAAAAGTAAACATTTAGATTGATCTTGTGTTTATTTATCTGAATAAAACGAGATGAAATTATTCTAACAGAGGAGGTTTTAGGGCTCCTGATGGCTTCATCCTGCAGCTCCATGCTGCTGCTGCAGCTCCTCAGCTGCATATCAGCCGGTCTGGCCTGTTTCTGTGACCGCTACCCCTGGACCTCCTGGTCCATCTGCACCAGAACCTGCAACCACGGCACTCAGAGCAGGACCAGGTGAGGCTGTGTTGGTGCACCGCAGACAGGAATCAACTGAGGTTTGCTTCTGATAAAACTAAAGGGTCGTTCTGCAGAAAGGATCAAGACTATTCAGAAGAACAAAGAGCTCAGACTGGTCAGATCTGGATTGGAAGATTCAGATTAGATGAGCACAATCTTGAAAGTACAGTTCATTTATCTGATAATCTGTATCCAGTGGTGGCGCCAGGGGGCGCTATAGCTACCCCTGGATTAGTCATTGCACCCCATAGCACCCACAAGTAAATATTAGATATATTTTTTTATGATTTTATTTTAATTTAACGTGTGGATGTGATAATATTTAACATACTAAACAAAAATAATCAGTAAATTATCATATAGATAGTAAAAACTTAAACCAAAACAGGAAATTGATGTTAACCTTTGACCTCATTTTCCACCTGCGAATGAGAGAAAGGTAGAGCTAGTGGTAAAATGGATCGGTTTTTGTTGCCCAAATTTCCACGGGTTCAGTCAGAAACCATTGAATCTTTGGAAGTGATCTCAGACCCACAAAAACCTAAGGTTCTATGGCGCGGTATGGGGGCCAAAAGTAAGACTACTGCCCGCGGTATGGGGGCCAAAATTAAGACTACTGCCCAGCAACAGGAGGCTATATAAATTATGAAGCTAACTACTGATCTGATTAATGATAAGCTGGCACCGGTAACTGAAAGGCTGGCGCTGCTTACTGAGAAATAGCACCTTTACCGGAGTTACTACTAGATACGCTAGGGACTAGCAGCCCTCGGATGGTCATTGACTGGTTCACACACTCCCTCCGCTGTCTATTAGCATGGATAGGCTAGCGTTAGCCTGGACGGGCTGGTGTTAGCATTGGAGAGGCTAGCCTTTAGCGTGCCTATGCTGTGCTGGCCACTAGCTGGATTTCCTACCCCCTTGATGGACCATTAGCATGGATAGGCTGGCGTTAGCATCGGAGAGGTTAGCCATTAGCGTGCCTAGGCTGGCTGGTCTCTGAGACATGCTAATGGCTAGCCTCTCCGATGCTATTGCCAGTCTATCCATGCTTAAGGTCCGTCAAGGGGATAGGAAATCCAGCTAGTGGCATGCCTAGGCATGCTAATGGCTAGCCTCTCTGATGCTAATGCCAGCCTATCCATGCTAATAGACAGCAGAGGGAGTGTGTGAACCAGTCAATGACCAGCCGAGGGCTGCTAGTCCCTAGCGTATCTAGTAATAACACTGCACCGGTAAAGGTGCTATTCCTCAGTAAGCAGCGCCAGCCTCTCAGTTACCGGCGCCAGCTTATCATTAATCAGGTCGGTAGTTTGCTTCGGAATTTTTATAGCCTCCTGCTGCTGGGCAGTAGTCTTAATTTTGGCCCCCATACCGCGCCATACAGATCTGGATGAAGAGAGCCAACCCTCAACCGCCGCAGCAGTCGAGGGTTTTGCCGCTGGAAATGCTAACACTAACGTTAGCTAGCCTTGCAACACTATAGATGGTTTTCTGTGTGGCTGTGTGTGTTTTTGATTTCATGGAAAAGTCAGCGATTGTTCTTATGTTTATGAGGTATATTAATGATTGTTTCAGGTGTTGTTGAGGTGTTGTGCACGCATGTGTATCTGCTAGTGCTGAAGGTGTTTTAGAGAACAATAGGTACGCATGACCACTTCCTTCATAGCACTCTCAGTAAAAAGACCAGCTCCTTCATAGCACCTGCAGAAAAACATTTCTGGAGCCGCCACGGTCTGCATCACAGTAAGGAGCGTGGTGTTTTTCTGCTGACTCAACACTTACTTATCAAACTAAACATGACTAAAATATGACTAAAACAAATAAACCTGAACTAAAGTAAAACAACAAGAGGTTAGAGGTTAATCAAGTCCAGGTGGGACCGGTCTACGTCTGTTTAGAGCTGAGAAACGCAGACCAGAAGGTCAAAGCAAAACTGAATCAGAACCTAACCTCAGCATCAGAAAGGTGAGATGGATGTTGTTGTTCTGCTGCACATGAAGCCAAACCTGTTTTCTCTTTTCGACAGGATCGTTCGTTATGAAGATTACTACTGGCAGAACAGCTGTCAGCAGCTGTGTGACCACCAGGACACCAGAGCCTGTAACCAGCAGGCGTGTCCCATAAACTGTCTGCTGTCAGACTTCAGCTCGTGGTCCGACTGCTCACCCTGCGCCAAGAAGCAGGTAAGGAGCACACCTGCACCGGTTCAGACCAACCAAAACCAGCAGTGGTGTCAGAAACCATCCATCCTCCTCCTCTGTGTCTCTCCAGCTTCGGACCCGGTCTGTCGTGATCCCGTCCCAGTTTGGGGGCTCGAGCTGCAGCGGGGAGCTAACAGAGGATCGGCCCTGTTATCCATCTAAACTTTGCCAATTGCCACCAGTCGACTGCAGAGGCGACTTTAAGTGTGACAACGGTGAGTGGAGTCTCGTGAAGACTGCTGCTTTTTGCCCTGGGAGCAGGTGTACAGAACCCGGTCAGCGCCCCTCCTCTTTCCTACAGCTGCGCCCAATCTTCTGATCACCACCTGACAGCTCAGGAGAGCTACCAGACGCACAGGAGGGCTCAGATCTGTGCTGGCGCCCCCACCACTCTGGTTGTTTTTATTGGCATTTAAAATAGAAGAGCTTGAGGAAGCCCTGATGCTTTTCAGCCACATGCTGTTCAGATGTTTGGAGGAGGAACTCAGATCTGTGCTGATGTCCATCTTTCTGTTACAGCTTAGTTTGTTGTCAAAGCCGAAAGAGGACTTCCTCCTCCTGACGCAGCACGCGTGTGCGTTACGTTCAGAGGAACCCGCTAACGGGGCGCCGTTGAAGTCAGACAGGCATGTTTTGGGTTAATTATCCTATCATAATGGGAGTTCATTTTTCTGAGTCATGTTTTCGCCATGTTATTGATACATTATAAATGTAATAGACTAAACGTTTAGTTAGCAAGCTAAATACTTCACTTTAGAGTTTAAATGTGTGTTTTACTAATTAGATCAGGTTAGACCTAAATATTTAGTATGTAAAATTAATGTTTAATCTGGAGATAAATACTTAATTCCATCCATCCATCCATCCGTTTTCATCCGCTTATCCGGAGTCGGGTCGCGGGGGCAGCAGCCTAAGTCGAGAGGCCCAGACTTCCCTCTCCACAGCCACTTGGGCCAGCTCCTCCGGGGGAATCCCAAGGCGTTCCCTGGCCAGGTGAGAGACATAGTCCCTCCACCGTGTCCTGGGTCTACCTTTAGGTCTCCTCCCGGTTGGACGTGCCCGGAAAACCTCCCCAGGGAGCTGTACAGGAGGCGTCCTGACCAGATGCCCGAGCCACCTCAACTGGCTCCTCTTGATGTGGAGGAGCAGCAGGTCTACTCCGAGCCCCTCCCGGATTACCGAGCTTCTCACCCTATCGCTAAGGGAGAGCCCAGCCACTCTTCTGGAAAAAACTCATTTCAGCCGCTTGTATCCGTGATCTCCTTCTTACGGTCACTACCCAAAGCTCATGACCATAGGTGAGGGTAGGAACGTAGATCGACCGGTAAATCGAGAGCTTCGCCTTCTGACTCAGCTCTCTCTTCACCACGACAGACCGGTACAACGCCCGCATCACTGCAGATGCAGCACCAATCCACCTATCGATCTCACGCTCCAGTTTTCCCTCACTCGTGAACAAGACCCCGAGATACTTTAACTCCTCCACTTGGGGCAGGACCTCATCCCTGACCCGGAGAAGGCATTCTACCCTTTTCCAAATCAAGACCATGGTCTCAGATTTAGAGGAGCTGATTCTCATCCCAGCTGCTTCACACTCGGCTGCGAACCGCTCCAGCGAAAGCTGAAATAATTAGTTTACAAACAAATTTTTTTGCTGCTAATTAAATATTTATTTTCCAAAATAAACATTTAGACCCAGCTAAATATTCATTGTGAGGCTGAACCTAAATTTAAAAAATAGCTACATTTTACAAACTAAATGTTTCGCTCCAAGTTTAATATTTAGCTTGATAACTAAATAATTAGTATGAAACTTTAGCATCTATAAAGGTATAAAAAGCATGAAAATATAACTCATTTTTCCCCTTCTGATAGGCTAAATAACCCAAGTATTGATGCTAACTTGTGGCTGTTTGGCTTTACAAATGGCGCCCCGTACTCGTTTAGCTAAAGCATCTGCGGAAAGCGAGTGTCCAGGCTGTGTGTTGTAGCGTTGAGCTCCGTGTGTGTGGAAAGCAGCTCAGAGCTTCATCCCTTTTAGTTTTCATTTTAGCAACTTAGCGTCATTTCAGTTCAGTTAAATAGTTTTCTCTCTAAAATAATGCTTTGCTTAAAGGGGCATTACGGAAGTGTGACAGCCAAAACATGTATGTAAATAATAAATGTCTTCTTCATACATTCTCCTGCAATGCCCTGGTCCTGTAGAATGAGCCCTGGCATTTTTACTGTGATTGCCTGTTTTTCTGTAAAACCACAGAAAAAGAGAGATGCTCGGGTCGAGCAGGCTGCTTCATGCGCGTTCACGCTCAGGCATCGCCCGTAGCATTTGCTATCCGTAGCTTTAGCAGCAGAGAGAGAGGCAGTGCCACTTTGTCGCTGTTCCTAACGCCTAGTGACAAAGCTAGCTACATTTCTGAGGACCCTTAGCTACTTTCTGTAGAACTTTCTTCTAGATATTTCCTGCAAATTAGCAACAAAACAGCCATTTTCACTCCGAACCGTTCTTTGAACGTTGTTTCAGCTGTCATCAAGGATATAAATGTTACAGATACTGTAAATGTTACTAGAGTGCAAAAGACCTGGGTTTGATTCTGGATGTGAACATAGTTTATTTAGAGTTTCTTTTTTACATTAATGGTATATTTTTTTACAGTAAGATGCCCAAATTTTTATTTGAGACTCACCGAACGGCATTGAATTCACAGATAAAAAAGATGTGGGTTCAACTTTCATTTTGGAACAATTTTTCAAGCAAGGGAAGGGAATGATCTGAGCATGCAGGAGGACTGACCCATCATAAACCTTTGTCGGCTGTGCTGAAGAGAAAGCTACAGAACCACATTATTTAATTAATTAGCTGCTCGTTCTCCTGTCCTCTGTCCTCCGGGCCACACACACACACACACACACACACACACACACACACACACACACACACACACACACACACACACACACACACACACACACACACACACACACACACACACACACACACACACACACACACACACACTGTCTGAGCTGTTATTTTCGTTAAGGAGCATGCACGTACAGCATGCGCGCCTCGTGCACGAGCCTACTATTGAAGCTGCCCTTACGCTTTTGTCCTGAGGGGGCTTTCGCGAGCATAAAAATTCAAAAGTCCGTAAAGTCCCTTTAACCATCTTGCACATGCCTTTGTTTATGTCAGCTCCTCCTGAGAGGAGGAAATGTTTACACCGTTCATGCAGCAACAAAGATGTCTGACAGCCTTCCTCCTGCTGCAGGACGCTGCATCAACTCCACGCTAACGTGCAACCGACAGAACGACTGTGGAGATAACTCTGATGAGAGGGACTGTGGTAGCTTCTCTATCGTCTGTCCTGCAGACAAACGAGTGGCCCCCGGGGCCGACCTGGTGGGAAACGGGTAAGAAAAGAACCACCTGACAGCAGCTTAGTGACATGTGGCGTGTTTATGGCAGTAGACGTGTGTGCTGTTGTGTTTTCCTTCTCTTTGTCATGAGTGGAGAAACACACCAGGGTCCTTGGCTGACTTAAACAGGGAGACATCTAAATGATGGGGTGTTTGAACCCAAACACATTAGATACATGAATGGAGTATGTTTTTACAGGACTGAATATTCATTCAGAATATTTTTCCTATCCTGATTTGATATGAAAGGTCATCAAAGAGCCCTGAAGTTTATCGGGACCGCGTGGAAGCATCCATGAGATGTCTCCGTCGACTCTGCAAGTCGTCGCTTAGAATTCTGGTTCAGAAAGATTTTTACAAATCTCCGGATGTTTCTGATCGTGTATTCTTACACTTCGCTAAAGGGGAAACAATAATTTGTCATGATTTGTTGGAGATGGACCCAAAGTGCAGCTAATCACCTGGAAGCAGGCGGGTGGAGGGATGTGAGACCAGGATGACGGCAGCTCCAACGGGAGGATATGACCGCGTGTGACAACACCGTGGGATGATTAGAAATGGTAAACGGCCTGCGCTTGTATAGCGCCTTCTTAGGGTTCTATAACCCCCCAAGGTGCTTCACAACACAATCATTCACTCATTCACACACTGGTGGTGATGAGCTACGATGTAGCCACAGCTGCCCTGGGGCGCACTGACAGAGGCGAGGCTGCCGAGCACTGGCGCCACCGGTCCCTCCGACCACCACCAGCAGGGAAGGTGGGTTAAGTGTCTTGCCCAAGGACACAACAGCAGCATTCTCTGGCAGGAACCGGGTTCAAACCTACAACCTTCTGAGGACAACCTGCTCTACCTTCTGAGCTGCTGCTGCTACGTTTCACTTCACGTCCATCAGAGCTCCCAGGCTCACGAACCATCTCAGTCTTCTAAAGTGACTCGTGAACGTCGTCGTCGTCTTCCTCCGCTTATCCGGGTCCGGGTCGCGGGGGCAGCATCCCAACTAGGGATCTCCAGACCGTCCTCTCCCTAGCCTTCTCCACCAGCTCCTCCGGCAGGACCCCAAGGCGTTCCCGGACCAGGATGGAGATGTAACCTCTCCAACGTGTCCTGGGTGGACCCGGGGGCCTCCTGCCGGCAGGACATGCCCGAAACACCTCCCCAGGGAGGCGTCCAGGAGGCATCCTGACCAGATGCCCAAACCACCTCAACTGACTCCTTTCGATCCGGAGGAGCAGCGACTCATGAACCTGGATCCCAACCCACGGTCAGGGCTGAAGGCCTTTAGACGAGCAGAGTCCAGCCGTTTAGATCAGGGATGACCTTTAGCTGAAGGATTTTCTCTCTCTTCATTTTAATCCAACGCTAACCACTGATGTTTGCTAGCTCCCGTGGGGGGTTCTGAAGCTTCCTGTCATCGGGTCGGTGTTTGTAGGTTTGACGCTCTGGCAGAAGAGCCGCGGGGGGCCGTGCTGGACAACATGTTCATGGGAGGAAGCTGCATCATCAGGAGACCTGAGAGCACGTTGCTCTACCATCGAGTTCCTCACAACTTCAAGAGCCTGGACATAAAGGTGGGAACAGTGGCGGTCCATCTGCTGATGATGTCACAATTACTGTTGATGCAGACTGGAGTTTTACTGGTTGTCCAGGTTGGAGTGGTGGAGGACTTCGGCTCTGAACCACAGCCTCTGATCTCAGAGCACATCACCCTGAAGAGGTCCACTTCATCTACTCAAGGCAGCAAACCAGATGGTGGCTTTCTTTTTCTCCTGCTGTTTTTCCACGGGTCTTCCCAGTCCGGAGTCTCCTCCAACTCTGCTGCGTTTGAAGCTTCCAAGAAAAAGGTGGTTATTACAGTATTTTCAGTTGTAACGTGTAAGTTTAGTTTACAAACAGCATCCATGGAGGATATCTGAAATGTCCTGGAACATCACGAGGGTTCTTGGCTTCCTCATGAGACTCCGTGAGTCCCGGTGTGACCGGGTTAGATAGAAAACGTCTCATAAAAGAGTTGGTTTGCAACAGTTCAGCTGCCTCTGTTTCACCAGCTCTCACAGCCCAGTGGAGTACTGGTTTTTAGCTCGAGATGTTGAGTTTAGCAACCCTCACCTCAACAAACACCTATTATCCTGTCACCTCCCTGTTATCCCGTCACCTCCCTGTTATCCCGTCGTGTCCCTGATATCCCGTCACGTCCCTCTTATCCCATCACCTCCCTCTTATCCCGTCACCTCCCTGTTATCCCATCACCTCCCTGTTATCCCGTCACCTCCCTGTTATCCCGTCACCTCCCTGATATCCCGTCACCTCCCTGTTATCCCGTCACCTCCCTGTTATCCCATCACCTCCCTGATATCCCGTCATGTCCCTGATATCCCGTCACCTCCCTCTTATCCCGTCACCTCCCTGATATCCCGTCACCTCCCTGTTATCCCATCACCTCCCTGTTATCCCGTCA
>SSNQ01000099.1:344280-370733 GCA_006942095.1 Nothobranchius kuhntae
GTCACCTCCCTGTTATCCCGTCACCTCCCTGATATCCCGTCACCTCCCTGTTATCCCGTCACCTCCCTGTTATCCCGTCACCTCCCTGTTATCCCGTCACCTCCCTGTTATCCCGTCACGTCCCTGATATCCCGTCACCTCCCTGTTATCCCGTCCCCTCCCTGTTATCCCATCACCTCCCCGCATAACGTGATCACATCAGGATACTGGGACGTTCCAGTCTGCCGTTCGAACTTTGTCTCAAATGTCCTCAGATTGAAGGTCTGTAGCAGAGTCCTCAGAACACACACACACACACACACACACACACACACACACACACACACACACACACACACACACACACACACACACACACACACACACACACACACACACACACACACAATTCAATTCAAGTTTGTTTGTAAATGATAAATGACCCGCACTTGTATAGCGCCTCTCAGAGTAAGGACTCCAAAGCAGTTTACACTACAGTGTATCATTCATCCATTCACACACACATTCACACACTGATGGGGATGAGCTACGATGTAGCTGTCCTGGGGTGCACTGACAGAGGAGGAGCTGCAATCTCAGGCGCCACCGGTCCCTCCGACCACCACCAGCAGGCAAGGTGGGTTAAGTGTCTTGCCCAAGGACACAACAGCAGAATTCTCTGTCCGGATCGAACCTGCAACCTTCCGATTACTGGCCAACCCACTCAACCAGTTGAGCTACTGCTGCCCCAGAAGCACCAAATCACAACAAGTGTCGTCTCAAGGGCCTTCACACAGTAAACAATACAGGTCAGGTCGTTAAACCAATCAGTAACGAGTTTCCTATATAAGGAACCCAGCAGGTTGCATCGAGTCACTGACTAGTGTCAGAGTCTTTACAGCAATCCTCATCCTAAGCAAGCATGCAGCGACAGTGGAGAGGAAAACTCCCTTTTAACAGGAAGAAACCTCCAGAGGATCCTGGCTCAGTATAAGCAGCCATCCTCCAACACACACACACACACGCACGCACGCACTCACGCACGCACGCACACACACACACACACACACACACACACACAGCTCTCCTTTAATTTGCTTTCTTCATTCTGCTTTCAGGACTCGAAGTTTTTCCGAGTGCATCAACTTCTTCCCGTGTCGACTTTCACGGTGAAGGATCCTCAGGATCTCGTCCTCTCGCTGCCTTTCCTCCAGTTCCTCCATGCGCTTCCACTCGATTACAACTACGCCCTCTACAGGGAGATTTTCCAGCGCTTTGGCACACACTATTACAGTTCAGGCCAGCTGGGTGGGAACTATGACCTGCTTTACCAGTACAGCAGGCAGGAGCTCACCACTGCTGGTAAAACAGCGCCACCTAGCATCTAAAGCTCAGATGGAGGACGTAATACTGGAACAAGCTGTACATTTGTGATAGCTAATGTGTAGAGATGTTAACTCTCTGAAATACAGATTTTAAGTTTCAGCCCTTGAGTGAAATCTGAGACTATTAAATCATCTTGAAGGTTTAGTCGGAACATCTGGACTTGTCTTCTCATCCCTAAAAACACAAGAAAAGTCCGATTGTCCAACTAAAGACCATGATGACTCAAATCTACACAAACGGGCTTTAAAATCTTCTTCTTAACATTGTTAACATTTCTTTTGTTTATGTCTTTCTTTCCTTTAGACTGTTTAGAAATGTTTACCATGACTTCCCACAGACCCTCGAAGCTCACAGGCTCGTTAGGTTCTGTTTCGTCTCTGAGACCTGTGGACTTTGTCCTTTTTGCAGGAGAAACGGATGAAAACACTCAAGGTTGCCTGAGCAAAGAGACCTTCTTCACTGTCCTCCTCTACAGCCAGTACAGCAGCGCCACCCGCTGCACCAACACCAGAGTCACGGAGAAATATCAAGGTTACACCTGAAGTCCCCTTTGAATGATCCTGCATCAGCTGCCGTCTTTGGTCGTGTCCCGAACGTGTTCTCTCTCTCCTCCAGGCTCGTACATCCAGGCGTCGGAGAAGTCTTTCTCCATGGTGAGAGGAGGTCGAACCAGAGAGGCGGCGGCTCTGGCCTGGGAGAGAGAAGGCTCTGCTCCGGACAAAACGGCCTTCAAGGACTGGGCCAAGTCTGTGCTGGAGAACCCCGCTGTGGTGGATTACAAGGTGAGCTCCAGAGATCCTTCTTCGTCTGCACGGTGATTGATTAAGCTGGTGAACCTGGTTTTGCTTGGAGGTCTAATGATAATCAGAGTCCGAGTCAACTCACACAGATTCATGGAGAATTAGCTAACGGCTAACCAGAGCTGGGATCGTTCAGCAGAGGGTATAAAAGTGCTCTCAGAGGTGATGCTTCTCAGATCGGATCATCCTTCCAACAGAAAACTGGGAAACCCAACAGGCCGCGACCTCCAAATGAACATCAGCGGTCACAAATTTTCATGGAAAATTCTAGAGTTGAACAAAAACAGCCACTTATCGTGTTGATTACATTCCTTCGTCTGCCGTCTAAAACAAACGTGCCGCGGTTTTAAAACATGTTTGTTTGTTTTCGATCACGTTTCCTCGTTCTGTCGGCTTCTTTTGTTGTTTTCAACGAGGAGAACAACTTTCAGGAGCCGATCCGCACACGTTCCAGGTAAACGGCCGCCCGTGCGGAAGCTGCATCCGTTGTTCCACACTCGGCGTCACGCCTGATTCATGCTTCTCCGTCTGCGTCAGTGTGGAGACACGCAACATCCTTGCGGGCTTGCCGGAGAGCTCCGCAAGGACGGACGGAATCGAGCTCTCTTTTCTAAACATCCGTCAGTCGAGACGGACAACGCAAGCTTGTGATTGGTCAAGACGCCGCTGTGGTTTACAGCGCCGCCATTGCAAAAACATAAAGAGAGCCGAGGATAACTAGCGGCAGACACGGAGCAGCTTGAAGAATACCTCGCGAAAAAACTAAAATATGAACGTTTCATTCCCCCGTGACTGGAGGAGTGAAAAGATGCGCAGCAAGTGTTTTATTTGTGGGCCGAAACGACAGGAAACGTGGGTTTAGAGGTGGCGAGCGCATGAAGAGGTGGAGGAGGATGAGAGACAAATTTGCCCGTGTTAAAAAGTCTCTTATATACAAAAAAAAAACACAATATAAACACACCATCTTGGACCGATGCATGACAGGATACCACAGAACAGCGCTACGCCACTTCCGTCAATCCGTGCGTGTCTGTCCCTTGCGGAGCCGACGGAGAAGCATGAACCAGGCTTAAAGGATAAAATCGCTCCGAACTTTTTCTGCTGCAGGCGACAAAAACATCCCACAGGAGTTTGGAGTGAACGCATCACCTCATCACATCTCTTTAATTATGTTTAATGGTGGTTCTACCGTTTGAATAATATTGCTGAATTACATTTGTCTTTGTTACGTGTGCGTCTGTCCAGCTGCTTCCCATCACGGATCTAGTCCGGGGGATTCCCTGCGCCGTGACGAAGAGGAGACACCTGAGGAAGGCCCTGCTGCAGTACCTGGAGGAGTTCGATACCTGCAAGTGTGCTCCGTGTCCAAACAACGCCAGGCCCGTTCTGTCTGGCACCGAGTGCAAGTGCGTTTGTCAGACTGGCACCTTTGGTACCAACTGTGAGAACCGGGCCCCGGACTTCACATCAGGTGTTTTGTGTCTGTTCTTCCTCTGAAGCAATCAGAAATCCTCTCATCGCCCCCGTACTCTGATCTCTGATCTAAAGGGAAAACCTAACTGGAAACACGATTGAATCCCCACAGAGGAAGTGGATGGTTACTGGAGCTGCTGGGGGCCATGGAGTCGCTGTGGGGGCTCCATGAGGAGACATCGAACCAGGCGATGTGACAATCCGCCCCCCCTCAAGGGAGGCCGGGCTTGTGACGGCCCGGACAGGCTGGAGGAATCGTGTCACGTCTCCCTGTTTGAAAAGTCAGTTTTTACTCAAACAGACGTAAACCTTAAAGGCTGCAGCAGGTCTTCCTGCTGGATTTGATTCTCTGGGTCTCGTTTCTGATGCAGACAGGACTCCTGCGACAACGACGATGATTTTACGATCGGCTGGAGGGACGAGCTTCCGCCTGGAGTTCAGGGCTGTCTGAGGCCTCAGAGGCTGGCCAACAGCTTCCTCAGGGTGAAAAAACACACTCGTGTTCCTCTGCTGAAAGATTTCAAACGGGTTTCCTGAAAGGCCGGGTCAGCGCCGTGTTTTAGTCAAGTCAACTTTATTCATAAAGCACTTTACAACTTTATAAAAGCTGACCAAAGTGCTTAACAAGCCAAAAAGAACAGAAGTTCCCTAAAAATTCTAAAAACGAGATAAAAAGTTCATCACAAAGTAAAAACGTGATAAAAACAAACATATCAAACTGACATAAAAGCAACTAAAAACAGATGCATCCTCAAACTGAATTAAAAGCAACTGTTACGTCCCCGACAGGAGATGTTAAAATGTGAAGGAGGGGGTAACATCAGAAATGTGACAGTGGATTTAAAAATGGTTTTATTTGTAATAAAAGGTTCTAAAAACGAGCAAACAGACAGCGAGCGTTAAAAAGATAATGCAAAACGAACAAAACTCTCAAAAAAAAGGTTAACATTACAAGACGAATTATCAACTATTAAAACACCTGGTAAAAACTTATTGTAAAAGTTTTACCGTAAGGAAGGCGTTTAAAAACCGGAGTCAATGAAATTGCAACAAAGTTGACCTTTAACACAAACATCGCAAGATCCCACTGGATCATCCAAAAGCTCATCACTAACTCCTCCTTTCCACCGGAGCCGTCAGCAGCACGTTACTGCAGCAGCACGTCTTGCTCGCTTAAGCTGCTGCTTGGCCCTTCCCACGAGACGCGAAGCAGCAGGGAGCAGCTGTCACCGACCGAGCACGAAGTCACACGAGTGACTTCGTCAGTAAACACAACAACAAGCAGGAGAAAACTACAACATGGCTCCAAAATGTTTGTGTTTTATGTTCTGTCCGTTTTATAATCGCCAATACGGACCTGAAAACAAAGGAGACCACTAGCTAGATCAGGGGTGTCAAAGATGCGGCCCGCGGGCCGAATCCGGCCCGCAAACGGGTTAAATCCGGCCCGCGAGCTGGTTGTGTAAACTTTATTTTCATACTTTACAATGTAGAGTGAAAATAAACGTATCTTTGTGAGCAAGTTTTCTCTGTAATGAGTATAAATAAAACAAAGCTGCGCTCAAGACTCACACAAGAACTTGAATCATATCCTGAAGATGGCCGCCACTCAGGATGTGACTTCTGATGTTGATGTGCTGGTGAAAGCTAAAAGATGTAAAGTAAAATGAGTCAAATATACTTTAAGTGCTGCATGAAACTGATCTAGCCATGTGATCTGTAAGCTCTTTGAATCACTAAAGAATGTTTTTTTAATTGATTAATTTTTTATTATTTTCAAATTTTCAAGTACACTTCAGGTGTTGTACTTGTACTACAATGTCCTCAGGCTCCAGCCTTGTTTTATATTGATTGTATTAAAACAAAGAAAACAATCTGAAGTTGTTTTTAATTTACCGGTCCGGCCCACTTGGGACTAGATGTCCCTCAATGTGGCCCCTGAGCTAAAATGAGTTTGACACCCCTGAGCTAGGTGATAACTTCTCACGGGGACGCACGGTTAGTAACTTTTTTTTTAAAGTAAAGCAACCGGAAGGCAGTACGTTTCTTTATTCTGAAAATCTCGAGAGCTTCGCTCCGTTTCCGCGTCTGATTTCCTGTCTTTCCTTCCCCCAAAATGTCGAACTTGACCCGTTTCAGAGGCGTCGTGCGTAGAAAATAGAACCGGCGCGGAAGGGCCGCGACATGCTGCTCCTGAGACGCGGCCGACTCGCGCTGCCGACGGCTCCGGTGGAAAAGGTTCTGTTGACCACAGCGGTTCCTATCAGCAGCTATGACGTGCTGCTGACGGCTCCGGTGGAAAGCCGGGGTAAGACTTAAAACTGTAAAGTTAAAACTCATCACAACAAAGGGGTTAAACCAAACCGAGGCCTGGAGGACAGCAGAACCCCTGAACTGCTGCCTCCCAGACTGCTGAAGGCACAGCCTTTTTATCCAGGTGCTGGTCATCAGCAGCCTGGAAGAGAGGAGGAGGAGGGGCGGTGTCCGGCGGATCACCGGGGCTGGGTGATCCTGGCTCCTGGATCTCACTGGCCAGACCGGTAGCCGTAACAGCAGCTGAGAACAGATGAGTCTTTAAAAGCGATTTAAAACCCGACGGTGACGAAACCATCCTAATCTGGATTGGGAGAGCATTCCACAACCTTGGAGCTGCTACTGAGAAAGCTCTGTCACCCCTGAGCGTTCTCTTTGTTCTCGGCACCTCCAGGAGAAACTGGTCGGCTGACCTCCGTGACCGAGACGGGGAGTGAGTAACTAAAAGTTCACACAGACACTGCGGAGCAAGGCCATGTACGGCTTTAAAAGCCAATAAAAGAACCTTGTACTGGACCCTAAAATCCACAGGCAGCCAGTGCAGCGAAGCTAAAATTGGGGTAATGTGCTCTGTCTTTCTCGAACCCGTCAACAGGCGTGCTGCTGCATTTTGCACCATTTGAAGCCGGGAGAGGTGAGACTGAGGAAGACCAAGGTACAGTGTGTTGCAATCGTCAAGGCGTGATGTAATAAACGCCTGAATCACCGTCTCAAAGTCATGACTTGAGAGCAGACGCTTAACCTCGGCGATCCTCCTTAACTGATAAAAACTGGCTTTGCTGACGGCGCTGATTTGCTTTTCCAGAAGCAGATCGCTGTCAAGCCGGACTCCCAGACTGGTCGCTGCAGGTTTCAAAAAATAGGGCTAGCGGACCAAGGTCAGCAGAACATGGCCCACTGGACACACTAGGACTAAAAAGCATGACCTCAATGTAAAACATTTGCAGACATCCAGACACCAGGGTTTTAGATGACATCACCGTAAACATCTTAGAGCTCACAGTGTCGAGAGGATGACTCAGATTTACAAACGAAAACAAACTAATCAGTCAGGCGTAGGTGGCAGTGAGGCAGCACGAAGAGTCAGAGGGGAGTGGACGAGGAGTGGACAGTAGAGGGGGGGTCAGTGTCTCTCTACCTGCTGGGCGTCTCCAGTGGGAAGAACAAAGTGTTAAAAACTGCTTAGTGTTGCTTTAACGGGGTCACAAAGCTGCTCACAGGTAAAGGAAACGTGGGTTTGGTTGGTGACTTTTTGTTGTAAAAATAAAATTACGTAATTTATCTGAAGCCTGATTAGTTTTCAGGTCTCAGGACAACACCGTCAGATGCCTGTCGTCAAACCAGACAGGAAACGCATCAGGATTCCTTCCAAAACGCATCAGACTGAAACGGTCTCAGATGTCAGAGAAAAGCAGCCTGCAGGGGGCGCTGTGGTGGAGTCACAGCCCAGCTGATGTCCAAATATGGCATCAGTGCGTGCCAGAGGCAGAACTAAGTTTAACTAGCTCCCCTGTTCTCTGTGCTTTTGCTACAGGTCGGGGTCAGGGGTCAGGGGTCGGGGTTGGGGTCGGGGCTAGTCGTTGTTGAAGTATTTGGACAACAACTTGGCGCGTTTCTCTTCGTGGTTGTGCGATTCTTTCCCACAGACATTTGTGACAAATGCAGTGATTTAAATAAATAATAAAAGAAACCTGCCAACAGCGCCACCTGCAGGAAGTTTCTTTCAGCGCAGTGGTTGTGCCGGCCG
The DNA here is from genome assembly GCA_006942095.1 of Nothobranchius kuhntae. Lineage (NCBI taxonomy): Eukaryota > Metazoa > Chordata > Actinopteri > Cyprinodontiformes > Nothobranchiidae > Nothobranchius > Nothobranchius kuhntae. Next base: position 351,979 of record SSNQ01000099.1, read on the forward strand.
TGTTTCTGGATGAGACCTGCTGCGTTCTCCTCGTTGGTCTGACGGCTGACGCTGCTAGCGGAGGACAATTCTACAGTTATTTAAATCTGTAGTTTTTAAACTACGATGATGGCACGTCTAGTATGTTCTAGCTCTAAGTCAGCCAAACTGAGTTACAGTGTTTTTGTAGTCGTTCTCTTGAGGTCAGTCAGCTGAGGCGGCCATCTTTAATCAGGTAGACTCCTGAAGTAAATGAGTTTTATCCAGTTCATCCAGTACTTCCTGCCTGAGAGCCTCGAGGTTCACGAAGAAGTGACAAACACATTTGAGTGCTTGGACCTCTGGTTCGTGTATGGTTGATAACTAACTCCGCCTCCAACAGAAAGCCAAACCGTACTATAACTTTGGTGAGGATGAGGAGTTCCAGTGCTTCACCGGATTTGAACTGGAAGGCTTTCAGTTCATCAGCTGTCGTCCTGATGGAACGTGGACTCAGCCCAGAGGACGGTGCCACCGTGAGTCTGTCATCACATAAACACAGAACAAGTCCAGTTAGAGCTAGCAGATGTCCCGACAATAACCCTGCAGAGGTGGAAAGAGTACTAAAATGTTGTACTTAAGTACAAGTATAATTACTTTCATGAAACTTTACTCAATTACAAGTAAAATTACCTGCCTCAAAATGTACTCAAGTAAAAGTAAAAAGTAGCTTATTTCAAATGTAGTCAGAGTAAAAGTTACTTAGTTACTTTTTGGACTGTGCACTTTTTTGACGGGCTCTTCTGAATAGTTAAAAAAAGACAATTTTTGTATTATTAAATGAACAAATATGCATATTAAAGTACAAAGACAGTTACACTGCAAACTAGTAACATAAATTAGGTTATAGTCACAAGCCCATGACTTTTCCCTGAATGGCACTGTCCTGAATGGCTCTGAAGAGTGGCCGACACGTCTTGGAGACAGTCTCCAGTCTGCTGAGTTTTTCTTTTAGCTGGAAGATCACTTGAGGGGCGGGACTAGGAAGCTCAAAAATGACCAATCAGAGAAAAGAAGGAAATCCCGACTGTACCACACGACGTGGTAGATTTCTAGTTGTAGTAAAAAAAAAAATAGCATCTGGCAATGGCGCAAACATCTTTTATTTTTTTTAGAAGAAATGCTTTTAGCGCTTCTACTTGTGGTTTTAAAGACATCTGAGTCATTTAGAACAGAGGAAAGAGCCGCAGCGAACTCCGCCGCTGTCTTCGTTGTTTATGAGAAATTGAGCATCGCCATGTATGACATGAATTAAACAGGAGGAGTCTGGCAGGCCAGGCTGTCTTTCTCGTACCATTAGCGCCTATTTTCTTCTCCTACCCACCATTCATTGCACTGTAAGGTCACTGAACACATGCTTCACACTAAGAAGTTCAACTCACCTGTTGACCCCTCAGACATCCCTTCATTAATCCTTCTCACAAGCTTTGATCTTCTTAGGTGATCCTCCAGTCATCCGAATAGTCAGTTAGTGTTTCTTATCCTTTCCTTCATACCCCGTAACACTCTCGTAACTTAAGCACTCAGTTCTTCTGGTGCGCGCCTTCAGCGTCCGCAGCACTTCCGTGTTTGGGTCTTACAGTATGGACATTTATACATAGACACTTCATTAAGCGCTGGATCACTCTCGAGCGCGTTAAGACGCTTCTACATATGTATGTGTTTATACTCTCGTCTCTCTTCTCTGTGGTTGTGTCTGAATCCAGTGCGAACCGTGCCGACACAGTATTTTGCAATGTTGTTTTTTTTAACTCGGTAACGGATGAGATAAAAAATGTAGCGAAATACAATACTTGTAAAAAACAATACTTAAGTAAAAGTAAAATTACAGATTTTAAAAACTACTTAAAAAATATAAATGCGCAAAAAAATCTACTCAGTTACAGTAATGCAAGTAAATGTAATTTGTTACTTCCCACCTCTGTAACCCTGATATAGTTTACACGTCCGAAATACTAAAGACAAAACCTCCTAAACTCTAATCTGATGAGGTTAGTGATGAGGGGCCGAGACCAGGCAAGCTGGGATTAACACCATCAGCTGGTGGGATAAAGTCAGCGCAGAACACTGAAGACGCGTTCCAGATGTTGTTATGGTTGACAGATTACATTTTGAAAGTTAAAACTTTGTGTTGTCTACCTGGGCCAGGTGTGTCCTTAGTAAGTTAGTGTCCTCCTTCCCCCCAGGCAGGCTTTGTGTTCCTCCAGAAATCCCAGACGACATGACGCTGTTTCCCACTAAAGACTCGTACAGAGTGGGTGAATCTGTTGGTTTGAACTGCAAGGAGCCGGGCCTGATGCCGCTGCCCCGGGGCATGTACAGGTGCGGCGCCAAGCTCACCTGGGAGCCTCCCTTACCTGCTGGCCTGCGCTGCACCAACGGTTGGTTCTGGAAGAAGCTAAGTGGTTTCTGTGTCCTACACATGCTCTGATTGGCTGAAGATGAGTTGTTTGTGCAGGCCAGCGCGAGTTAGACGATGACGTTTGATGTTTGTGTGTGCAGAGAACCCGTTTGTTCCTGATTCTCTGTGTGGGCTTGGTCAGAGGCTGCAGGGTTCCCGCTGCGTCTGCGTCCAACGGGAGAGCTGCCTGTTGGTTTTTAGACCTTCTTTAATCTTTTATCAGGAATTTCTCTCTTCTATCGCTCTCCTGAGCCTGAGATCCGTGGACTCAGTGGTCTCCTTTAAAAAGCAGCTGAAAGCTGACCTGTTCAGGCTGGCTTTGGCGTGACCTCCTCTTCATCCTTAATGCTGCTGTTTCTACCAATTCTGTCTTCCTTCATATTTTAATCTAGATTCATCCTTTTCCCTCATTTTTTATTGTGATATTTTTAAAATAAGTTTTTATTCTTGTGATTTTTATCTTGAGAGGCGCTTCATCAACAACAGTTTCTCCTCCTTTTTCTGGACGCTGACCCATCTCATGTGTTCAGCTCCGAGCCGGAGAGTCTCTGCGTCCTGAACGCGATCATCGACGTGGCCGTGCCCGTGTCACTCTGCTCCTTCCATGCTGCCCGTTGCCACGGCGACCCACTCCTCTATATGAACGAGGGTGCGTGCAACCCTGCAGACATCACCAAACTGGAGTGGGCCCGGTTCCGAGCCAAGATGTCCTCCAAAAGCTCGGCTCAGCTGCCCTGCAATCTGGACACGTGTTACGATTGGGAGACTTGCTCAGGTTAGTTTGTGAGGACCTTTTCTCTTTTTGGGCGTCTTGTATTTGATATTTTATTCAGTTTGACTCCATTATTAACAGGTGCTTCGGTTTTAAAGGTCCTTAAAAATGAAAAAGTCTGGTTTCTGCAAGGTTTAAAGCCCCCGAGAAAAAATTCAGCCCCTTTCAAAACCTTGAAAATACGTTTGACTCAAAATATTTCAAGAATCTTTAAAGGGGCATTATGGAAGCTTGACAGCCAAAACATGTATAGAAATAATAAATGCCTTCTTCATACATTCTCCTGCAATGCCCTGGTCCTGTAGAATGAGCCCTGGCATTTTTACTGTGATTGCCTGTTTTTCTGTAAAATCACAGAAAAAGAGAGATGCTCGGGTCGAGCAGGCTGCTTCATGCGCGTTCACGCTCAGGCATCGCCCGTAGCATTTGCTATCCGTAGCTTTAGCAGCAGAGAGAGAGGCAGTGCCACTTTGTCGCTGTTCCTAACGCCTAGTGACAAAGCTAGCTACATTTCTGAGGACCCTTAGCTACTTTCTGTAGAACTTTCTTCTAGATATTTCCTGCTAATTAGCAACAAAACAGCCATTTTCACTCCGAACCGTTCTTTGAACGTTGTTTCAGCTGTCATCAAGGATATAAATGTTACAGATACTGAAAATGTCAGTGGTGGTCCAGCTCATCTAGTTAGATGTCTGACTCTCATGCAGAAGACCTGGGTTTGATTCTGGATGTGACCATAGTTTATTTAGAGTTTCTTTTTTACATTAATGGTATATTTTTTTAAAGTAAGACGCCCAAATTTTTATTTGAGACTCGCCGAACGGCATTGAATTCACAGATAAAAAAGATGTGGGTTCAACTTTCATTTTGGAACAAATTTTCAAGCAAGGGAAGGGAATGATCTGAGCATGCAGGAGGACTGACCCATCATAAACCTTTGTCGGCTGTGCTGAAGAGAAAGTTACAGAACCAAATTATTTAATTAATTAGCTGCGTGTTCTCCTGTCCTCTGTCCTCCGGGCCACACACACACACACACACACACACACACACACGGGACTGTCTCAGCTGTTATTTTCGTTAAGGGGTGTGCACGTACAGCATGCGCGCCTCGTGCATGAGCCTACTATTGAAGCTTCCGTTACGCTTTTGGCCTGAGGGGGCAATCGCGAGCATAAAAATTCAAAAGTCCGTAAAGTCCCTTTAAGAACCCTGGAGTAGGGTTAGGGTGCATGTGACCTGAGCGCTGTGTACTGTAAAAGCGCGGACAGCAGGAGCGTTAATACTTTACTTTATAGTTACATTATTATTTCAGCTTTCGGGGGGTTCTGGGGCTCTGAATCCCTCCGTCCTGTTTCATAAACAGCCCCACTTGTTTCTTGTACCTCCAGCATCTAAGAAGTGTCAGTGCAAAGCCGCTCGTGAGTGCCCCAGAACCGGAGAGCACATGTTCTGTGTGAAGCTGACGGCCCAGATGACCCGCAGCTTGACCCTCTGTTCTACAGCTGCCCTCAAATGCATCAACCAGCCGTTTGAGATCCTTCATGAGGGGAATTGCAGCGCAGGATCCTGATGAGTAAAGCCAACCGATGACTTGTTACTGCATGTTATATTAAGTCGACTCAAACCCGTCACAAACATTTACACATAAGAGTTTAGTGATGTCAGGTTTACTTAGAGACAAACGCATCAGCTCGGGTTGGTGGAGGAACTTCTGCGAAGGCTGCAGAATAAAACCCGGCAGATTTGGTTTTATCAGTGGAGAATTTTCTGATTGTGGTAAACAAGATAAATAATAATATTAAAGCTTCGCAATGTTTTCGTGTTTTGATTAAAAGTCCAAATTTCCACTAAATGTGCAGCAGAGCCTAGAGAACAGTTGATGTTTCTGCTCCACCAGCAAAGGAAAGAATGTTTCGTGATGAATGTTTGAGCCAGTTTAAAGTTTTAGGTTTCGTCTCAAAAAGGACTGAAACTATTAATGTTGTCTGGACTGAAAAGATGTTTGAAAGACAGGATCAGGATAATGTTAATGATAATAAGGATGGATTGAAATGATGCTGAAAATAAACACCAGCCTGACAGAAAACTGGGATCTTTTTTTTTACACAAGAACAGTTTTTCTACCCTTTTTCAGGTCATTTCAACGTAACTTTATTCATCTTACACGATCACAACATGAACTCATCCGTAATGAATTATAATCAAACTGATAAATCAGGCAGGTAAAAATCTTCTGAAGGACGTTTTATTATCTTTAGAAAGCAAAAGTCGTCAACATGAGGTGTTAGCTTTCATCAGGACATAAGTAGAAAACTCAGAGCTCAAATATATTTTTCTATTTACAGATCAGCTGCTAGAACCACATTTATTCACAAAATAAAACAAATCAAAGACACAAATTTCATGTTCATATATTTTCACTGTGGACAAGCATCTATCCCGATCACACTGAGGTTCTGACCCGCACAGCGCCGAGCCCCGACCTCACATTCAGTCATGGTCACCTCCTCTCCATCAGAGCTGACGCACAAAGGGGCGGAGTCTTCAGGACACTCTGACGGACTCTGACAGGTACATTTCCTCAGTGATTCTGGAATCAGATTGCAAGAATAACATTTTCTTTCTAACTGGCCATCCTCATTACAGAGATGCTAAAGGAGTCCATCACACTCACCCTGACAGGTTGTCCCTGGTTTACAGTCCCTGCAGGATCCAAAAGTCTCCTCCGGCCAATCACAGTCAGCGTCTCTGGTCAACATGAACGTTCCTCCTAAACATCTCAGAGCTCCAAGCCGACAAACTCCCAACAATCTGTGGCTAGATCCAACTCTGGAGCACAGCTGCAGAGAAGGCCTAAAGCAACAAAACACCCATTATTATTATTATTATTATTATTATTATTATTATTATTATTATTATTATTATTATTATTATTATTGTTGTTATTATTATTATTATTTTAATTGTTGTAATTGTTATGATTATTATTATTGTTATAGTTATTTTTGTTGTTGTTATTGTTATTATAATTATTATTAATGTTGTTAGTGTTATTATTATTCTTATTATTCTTATGGTTGTTATTATTATTATTGTAATTGTTGTTGTTGTTGTTAGTGTTATTATTATTATTATTCTAATTGTTGTTATTATTATTATTGTTGTTATTGTTATTATAAGTATTATTAATGTTGTTGTTAGTGTTATTATTATTCTTATGGTTGTTATTATTATTATTATTGTAATTGTTGTTGTTGTTAGTGTTATTATTATTATTATTTTAATTGTTGTTATTGTTATTATTATTATTGTTATTTTTATTGTTGTTATTATAATAATAATTATTGTTGTTGTTGTTAGTGTTATTATTCTTCTTATAATTATTATTATGGTTATTATTATTATTGTAATTGTTGTTGTTAGTGTTATTGCTATAATTTTTTTATTATTGATGTAATTGTTATTATTATTATTATTATGATAATTATTTTTTATTATTAGTTGTTATTAGTATTATTATGATTGTTATTATTTTTTATTGTTATTGTTATTATTGTGGTTATTATTATTGTTGTTATAGTTATTATTGTTGTTGTTGTTATGATTATTGTATTTATTATTATTGTTATTATTGCTATTATTATATTATTGTTATTATTATTATTGTTGTTATTATTATCGTTATTAATATTATGATTATTATTATTATTGCTGGTATTATTGTTATTATCATTAGTATTATGATAGTTGTTATTATTAGTATCATTGTTATTGTTGTTGTTATTATTAGTATCATTGTTATTATTGTTGTTGTTAGTAATGTTATCATTGTTGTTATTGTCGTTGTTATTGTTATTATATAACCCTCAGCTCTCAGAAATCATACTCACGAACACTGAACTGGCATTTTACACACACAGCCGTGTTTTCCAGGGTTTTCCCAAAGTTTGCATTTCAGAGCGGTGACAGGAGGGGGCGCTGGTGCAACTGAGGATATAAGGAAAACTTGGATGAGTGTGGGATCTTTGCCAGATGTTTAACTGGAACTGAGGAGCAAACCACATCCTGAGTTTTGTTAAACAGTGACTTCTATTTCTCTCAGTCATCATGGTTGGATAGACGCTAAACTCAGTGATCCCATCCCTGCTGGTTTGAGCTACTTTGATTAAAAAAAAAGGTGAATAAAAATTCCAGAGGCATTCCTTCATGGAGCGTCTTCCCCTGATCTCTCTTAGCTGTGTTTAGGTCTTAAAGCTCAGCTGTGAACACGGTTAGACTTCATTTACCTGGTTTACAATGAATCCGATCAGGCGAAGGAGACCACTGCAGGCTGGAGCCACACATCACCTCTGACACCTCGCTGTCCAGCACAAACCCAGCAGGACAGGACAGGGACACTATGTCTCCGATCTGATAGGCCTCTGTGATGGGCATGGCCAAAACTAAATCATTGATTGGAGGATTTCCACATGTGGAACCTGTGGGGAGAGGAATTTTGAGCAACAGGAAAGAAACATTCTCCAATGTAGTAACTGACTATTGAAGAATGACGATTTAGAAACGGCAGTTTTAGTCATTTTGGCAAAGCTAATGCTAAATATTTAACCTTGCAGTTTATAAATTAGGAAACATTACTCTAATAAAAATAATCAAACAAAAAATATTTTAAGTCAATGAAGACTTCCAACAATGTCACATTTTTTGGAAAACTTCAGTAAAGATATTCTTTTGTTAAAGCATCACTGAGACTTTTAATAGGGAGCCTTAGTCACTTCCGCACCACGGGTGCCCGGAAGAACGAAAAAATGAAAGCAAATCAACGGGCCTAAAAGCGCTTTTTTCTAACCCGCTTTGCCTTACGCCCTGGATCGCACATGCTGTACTGCAGTTTAAATGAAAACTAATGATGGGTGTTTCGACCACGCCAGTCACGCACTTTGAGATTTATCAGCTTCTAAAAGTTCGTAATTAGCATGACTGTACACTAGACATCGGCATGTCGCATATGTGACGTCATCACATAATCTCCTTCCCCCTAGCATAGCTGCTACTTACCACGTGACCAGATTTATGGTTCTTTCCTCCTGTGGGATGTTTGCTGAACTTACGGCCCTTTTCCTTCAGTGTTCTCCGTGTCTGGTTCGATGACGTCACTTTGGTGAAGCTCATTTGTAGCCCTGGACTTATTTCACAAAACCTAAAATATCGTTCCCCCCTGTTCGAAAATAAGCGCGTTCTTGGTATCAAAATGCATCTTTAAAATTCACGGGCATCATGTGTGAAATCCATGTTATAAAGCAAGCGGAACTAGAAAATTGCGTTTTTAGCCCCGTTGACTTGCATTCATTTTTTCGTTCTTCTGGAAACCTGTGGTGCACAAGTGACTTAGGCTCCCTATAGTATGTTGGTTCTGACGTAGCAGTAGGAAGAATGTACAAAGATAAGTCTCTTATTCCTGACGATAAGACTTACTTTTACAAAGCATCTCTTCTGTGCTCCATTTCTCAGCACATGTGGCCACAGCATTTCCAACGAGGTAAAACCCATCTATGCAGGAGTACTGCAATGTGCTTCCAACAGTGTAAAACTCTTTAGGATTCTAAGAAAAATCATCAAACATGTTTAAAGTCAATAACATTTTCTGCTCGTTGATTAAAAACTGAACTTCATTGAATCATTTGTTGTGGAGTACCACAAGGCTTCATATTCAGTCCCATTCTTTTCTCACACTATTGGGCCATTCCCATCTGTACTGGATCGGCCCGGGCCGGGTAGCGTAGGTTGTTTACATATCTGGGTGGCCTGGAATTTTTCCGGGACAACCAAGGCTCATTCTCAGCCCTCTTCTCGAGGGGGTCTGCTTCAGGCCGACCAGGGCCAACACACCCACTGCTGACAGCAAATTCACACCTTCCATTAGAGCAAGCCTCTGATTGGTGGGTAGAATCAGCCCACATGGGCTTAAGACAAGGATGTGTGGAATCAACCGGGCCAGGCTGGGGCCAACCGGGGCTTCCCGGCCCGGGCCGACCCGGTACAGATGGGAATGGCCCATATGATGTCCATTTTACAATTATTGTATAATTTTATTATTAATTTGTTCAGTTGTTGACCTTTACAGACCAAGTCTAAATCATTTCTTCATCCCATTTTTTCTTTACATTTTTGGAACAAAAATGGTGGATTTGACTTGTCATCACTTTGGTGTTGCCAACTGTTCAAACAGCAATCATCCAGTTTCAATATCTAGCACATTTTCAAGGCATCTCAGTAGAATGGCTAGCCAAGAAATCCAGACAGACAGGCGAATCAAAATCATTTTTCTTTGCAAGTCAGTCTGGCCACACTCCACTGGAACGTCAGCAGGCCCGAACGGTCTTGTGGCAGTTTGGTGGGGGGGATGTTGTGACAGAGCGGAACAACAAAGCGGCTTGTTTGAAACAGCTTTGTAATCAACTACTTAGGCTTGAGTTTTTGTTTGAGTCAAGAGCAGACAGATGTACAGAAGTGTTTTATTTAGAGAAAGGATGTATTTGCATCTTCTTCAACAGCGTATGGTGGACTGCCCTGTTGACTGACATCTGTAGCAGTGAGTGTAGTCTTGGGCGGTATACCGGTTCATACTAAAAACCGGTGTTTATTTTGGTTATGATATGAATTTTTCACATGCCGCTATACCGGTGAATGGCCTAAACAACGTACAGAACATTCGTAGTAGGAAAGTGTTTCAGTGGGGGCTCATTTCACTGCTACACACAAACACCACAGCGTGGTGAAACCAAGAATGGCGGCTGGCGGGAGCTGTCACAGCGACATCAAAACTTCGAACGCAGAAGAACTTATTCCAAAAAGAGGAGCCACATCTGTTGTTTGGAGGTATTTCGGGTTTAAAAATTCGGACGTGGAGCAAACAACTATTATATGCCAATGCTGTCGAGCAACGGTGGTAGCCGGCGGGGGTAATACCAGCAGCTTGCTTCATCACCTCAGCCGAAAACACGTCTTGGAATACCAAGCATGTCTCAAGCTTCGATCTGCACACTCCACCTTCAAGGCAAAAACAGCTAGTAGCAGTCAGAGTCAGACGTCCATTAAAGACGCGTTCGCTAAAGGGAGTGTATTTTTTTTCCAAAAGCAAGCGGTGTGTCGAGATAACCAACGCAATAACGTTGGATGTGAAATCATAAAGATGGTTAGCTGCACAGATTTTATCTATAAAAAGTTGATTTTGACTGCAATATTTTGTCTTTCTAGTTGTTTTTTCTTAACTGCTTTCTTTTGACAAGGGTACTTTGAGGGGGTTTATGCATTTACCTACCTGTGACTGGACATGGAAAAACTGGTATTCTGCACATGAAGGTAAAACGGGCTATTTAAGGCCAATCTAGTGCAGTAATTATTTTCTTATAAAAATAATCTGGGTAATCACGGCCTTGTTGAAAAATACCGTCAAATACCGTAAAACCGATATAATTTTAAAAAATACCGTGATGTGACATTTTTGCCATACCGCCCAGACCTAAGTGAGTGTGTCATGTTTGTTGTCCAATAGCACGTGGAGACGGTTTGGAAGACAACCGTAAATTCTGCCCCACGACAAAGATCTGTCTCTGGGTCGCGGCCACACCATATTCACATATATAGGATAGCTTGCTAAGCTGTAGAATAGCACCAACTTTTCAAATTCCAGATGGAGAACCAAAGTCGGTGGTCACGATTTTGAGATCCAGGTCTAGTTTTCTTGTGGCATCCCCTTATTTTAACAGGTACAAGGAATACCTGTGTTTAACGGTTGGTAGTTTATTGTTTACTGTAGTCATTCTGAGTGTTAGTCATCATTGGGTAATATCATTGTATTTTTTTTTCTTTTTGAAGTTATTTACAAATGTTCAGCAAAAATAATAAACCTCTCTGATAAACAAGAGAAAAACAAAAATTAAGCAGACAATGATCAGGATGTCAGTTTCATCATCTCACCTCAATGAAGCCATTGTTCAGGTTTGGAGGAAGTCCGCAGGTTTTCGGTGGAGTTACAGAAAGACCGAAACACTGAGGCTCCATCATCCTGAGAGGAGAGACGACACACTGGTTCATACTGGTTCATACTGGTTCTACCAGCCACTGCATGACAACATCAACAGGGTCACCTCATCTCTAGGTAATAACTCTGAAGCTTGGTCACTAATTTGGCAGCACAAACAGTTGTCTGTTCAGGTTTGGGATTAGGATTATTGTAATAAATAACTAACGTTCTTTCTTTCTCACTTTAAGTATTGGATATCTGCGTCCTCACAAGCCTTCTGTTCTGTCTGAGGTCCAGTGCAATCATGGCCTCCTCTGGGGGAAGGGTTGTTACAGCTTCGGGTTCTTGACCTTTGACCTCCGGAGCAGGCTCCCCAGGAGGACCAGCAGCTCCAGCTGCCATGAATCACCCCTGGGTGAATTAAAAGTAGATATCGGGGCGATGGCAGTCAACTGACCACATGCTTGCATTGTTCAGCTTTATTGCACAGTCACCAAGGTTTACCTGGCTGTTCTCCAATCACAGCCCCCCTCTCACAGGCTGGTCCAGAGGTTCCGGGTCGGCAGGCGCAGCGACACTCGGTACCGGTCAGCAGAGGCTGACCGTTGTTCTGGCAGGGCCGGCAGTGGCAGGGATGCTGCTCTGCCAGGTACTCCTCTGTGGCCCTTTTCAAGTGGAGTTTCTTCAGACCGGCGCACTGGACCTCCTTCACCAGCTCATGCAGAGGTCTCAGCTGGGACACAAGTCCACGCTTCGTTAATACGCGCTTAGATTAGATAGGAATGGATGTAACTGTAACGAGCCAACATTATCAGCACTAATTGGTGCTGCATCTGATGCCCCCCCCCCCCCCCCCCCCCCCCCCCCCCCCCCCCCCCCCCCCCCCCCCCGGGTTACATGCAGCTGGGTTTCGAACCTCCGAAGCAACAGTGCTACCAACTGAACCACAAAGCAGCAGCTATGTCAGAAATAATTACATTTGATCCAGTAAAAAAAGACATTTTCCTCCTGCAGAAAGGATTTTCTGACTTTTACCTTCTGGTTTATGATGTCAGGAAAGTCTTTGACGGACGAGGCCCAGTTATTGTAGGTTTCACCATTAGCTTCTGGGTTCTGCAGGTCCAGAACAGAAAGGGCTCCTATGAAGCTGGGATCTCCTCCAAACACTTTGACATTGATGGACAACTTGTTCTTGTTGCTTCCTGTGGAGAAAACAAGCCAAAGCTGCTTCAGGATCAGTCTGATTACGTTTGTTTCATTGATCAGACTTTGGGACACGACTTCTTTCACTCACTAGAGCTGGATTCCAGATGTTTCCTCAGTCTTTCACAGGTCACCTTGACTTTCTTTACAAAAAGGAAACGCTTCACTTTTTTCCAACACCTCTGGTACTCGACGTCCGTTACACCTTCAGACAAACGAGGACAAAATCAGACCAGTGACATCACTGACTTTAGTGCCTGAAAAGGTCTCTCTTCCTCCTGAGGCTTTAGCATCTAGAACCTCGTGTGCAGATCATGTAAACGCGTCCTTACTGTCTGATGAATGAGTCTGACGGTCCAACTCCAACAAGCCCTGGTACTCGCCTCCGAGAGTACCCTCTGAGAGGTAGTGTGTGCCGTACGTCTGCAGTACCTGGCGGTACGCTGAGTGGTCGTATGTGAGCGGCAGCGACACCAAGGCCTTCCAGAAGCCTTCAGATAGAGTCAGATACTGTGGGGCCGAGTTCTGAAACTGGGCCAGCTCCACTCTATTCTTCAGGATTATAAGTCTGTTGGCCTGGATGGTGAATAGAGAGAGACTGTATTGTAGAACCCACAAATGATGGTACAGAACTACAGACATCAGGCCATGTTGCTCCCACTGAGATTGGCCCAGTTCCCTTGCGTCTATCACTTATCACTCCATTTGCCTTTCAACGCCAAACAGTCTGCGTCCCGGTAGGCTTGATGCCACAGAGCTCTGGTTTAACGTCTCCTAACTTTTCAGCCAGCTGATGTGTGTCAGAGGTCACATTAAAATGTGTTCAGGCCACATCTAAGATGCCCGAATCAACAAAGACAAAGGTTTTAAACTGCACGACTCCAGCTAACAAGTTTCTGCATTACTAACTGATGACACATGCTAGATCTTTCTAAGTCTAGTTGGCACAGTGAGGACCTCTAACCTCTTTAACAAAGTCAGGAGATGTCACAGTTGGGTCCAAGTGCTTCAGGTCCAGGTTCATGCTTTCCTCATGGACCTGAAGCTGCCCCTGGCATGGTCTGTGGTCATGAGGTCTGAGGTCAGTGGTTCCTTCCTAATCCTTCTTCTTCTCCTTTGAAAAAGGCAGGCTGGACACCAAAAAGGCATATTGCTGCCACATCAACCTCCACAGCCTAACCAGCGAATTCCTTTTGCAAACGTTAATCTCTGGTTCTTCAAGCCCTTAACCCCTCTTCCTGTTCTCTCGCCACATTCACCTCTCCAGCCATGACTCAGGACCGCTTCTCACCCTGACCCGCTCTCCACCACCCACCTGGCACTCTCACCCTCCTCTCGAGTCGGACCTCCACCTCAGACCTGACAACCTCCCTCTCTAACTCAACAACCTCCTTCCTAATCAGTATCCTGCAGTTATTAATGATCCTGTTTCCAGACCGCCTCGTCGCGAGCCTTAACGGACCCTCGCCTCACTTTGACAGCGCTCCCTTGGTTTCCCTTTTAAACAAACCTTGTGTCTTCATTTTATACTGCCTCCTGAGTTGATTCTGAATGTCCTGGGTCAGGAAACTTAGCCCGTCTTGCCCTGTAGGCAGCTGAACTAAGAACATCTTTTTTCTAAGTGGAACGTTGCTGCCACCTATTGACATTTTTGGGAACTGCTTTAGCCTTTGAGTTATGTAAGCACCACGTTCATTCTTTGCTAGTAGCAGGGCAGCTGCAGACGTGTTTCGCGTGAGTGCTGCAATTTGGTTTGGGTTTCTTCGAAGCAATGCCTGTAAGTAGTAGTTTATATGCAATAATGAACATTTAGACTCATTTGTGTGAAAGAAAGCAGCTTTGTGCTTACTGACTTTATGTTTCTTTTATTTGTTCATGGAGATGTCCAAGTATGGACGCTCTTGTTTGCTGGGCTATAAGCTAATTAGCATGCTTGTAGGCTATCTGATGTTGCATTACAGCTCAGTGTTACAGTTTTATATATTTGTTATAATGTTATTACTGCAATGCTAGGAAGTGCTACTGAGTGTGAGACACTTATGTTAGCCTTTTTGTGCTAATTATGGGTTTTTTCTGTGTTTGACAGTTTTACTCTGTTTCACATGGAAATAAAGGAAGAAGTGTTAATCCTGACTCTTGTGAAAGGAGTTTGGCTGATGGTTAATTTTGGTATCGGGCACCTTCATCGAACCATTACATAGCCAGAACATGACTTTATATCATTTACTGACTCAAATCAGAGACGTTTGAGTGACCTTTGTTGTTGTGCATATAGGTGTACACATACAGTTTAAACCCTTAAGCCTGGTTTATGCTTCTCCGTCAGCTCCGCAAGGGACAGACACGCACAGATTGACGGAAGCGTTTTGCTTTTTTACTTCTCCGTCTCCTGGAGAGTGTTGCAAAGCAATTCCCCGGCAGGACAACAGAGGGCGTAGCGCTGTTCTGTGGTATCATGTCGTGTATCTGTCCAAGATAGTGTGTTTATATTGTGTTTTTTGTGTTTATAAGAGACTTTTAACACGGACATATTTGTCTCTCATTCTCCCACCGCTTCATGCGCTCCCCACCTCTAAACCCACGTTTCCTGTCATTTCCGTCCACAAATAAAACGCTTGCTGCGCATCTTTTCACTCCTCCAGTCACGGGAGGATGAAACGTTCATATTTTTAGAGTTTTTTCGCGAGGCATTCTTCAAGCTTCTCCGTGTCTGCCGCTAGTTATCCTTGGCTCTCTTTGCAATGGTGGCGCTGTAAACAACAGCGGCGTCCTGACCAATCACAAGCTTGCGTAATCCGTCTCGTTCGACGGATGTTTAAAAAAGTGGGCTCGACTCCGTACGTACTTGCGTGCCTGCCGGATCCCTACGCAAGGACGAATAATGGCGTTGCGTGTCTCCGCACTGACGCAGACGGAGAAGCATAAATCAGGCTTTAGTCTTTTTATTCAGACGTCTTTGATTTGGCCTGGATCAGCTGGTCTTTGTTGTTTACTGTACTTGTTAAATTTTGAGCCATAGCTAACACTAACGCTACTGCTGCAGAATAACACAGCCATGAAGCGTCAAGCCGGAGGTACGTGGCATAAACCCTATTGTCTGTGGGATGTAGGAGCACCATGAGTCTGGTGTCCAACCATAGCAATCATTGGGCAAGAGGTGAGGGACACCTGCTTAGGCGACCGGCCTGTAGCAGGACCATATTCAGACCGACAGCTGTTCACAGCTCTATCAGCCTAATGTGCATGTGTTTGGTTTGTGGACCAGGAAGACACATGCAGACTCAACTCCGGGAGGTGGAGGTAAGACTTGAACTCAAGGCCTTCTTGCTTCTTTCTTTAACCGCTTGTTGTTCCATGCAGCCAATTGTTAGTGAACGGTTACTTCCTGTAAACATAGCTAACTACAGCAACGAGTCTCCTCTTGCCCCAAGCCAGTTCTTGGCTTTTAAAGACTTCAGAAGTTCGTTTTGATGGTTTTTGTGGTCGACCTAATGACCTGTTAGAATCCCGCTGACGTAAAATGAATCTGCAGTTGAACCCATACCAAAAGGTGACATTGATCCGTTACTTAAACAAAAGTGCTGACATCATTCCTGACTGAGGCGGCAGGGGTAACACCAGGAAAGGGAGGGAGATCTTATCTTCGGAAGACGATCAGATAAAACATTCACCTTGTTGTCGGTGAGCTCTTTGTGGAAAGAGCGGCGGTCGTGTCCAATCAGTGCGTTGGACTGAATGTGTTGAATGTAGGACCAGGAGCTCTCGTAGGACTCGTCACTCTCCTCGTTGTCTGCTTGCACCTGCAGCACACCAAACCCAACACAGTTCAGCCATCCTTTCTAATTTACTTCCTAATCCTCTGTAAAGTCCAGAAATGGTCAGTTTTCACCTACATGCCACCGGTCATCTGCAGACCTGATTCTATTCTCCAAGGTGGATTTTATGCTCTATCTCCCTACAAGTCCAGAAGGATACCGCAACCTTGTTGACATTTCAGGGGGAACACGATGTCAGCCTGTGTTCCCAAACAAAGCCTTCTTTGATAACACTGCAGGGGTGCCACTCTCTGAATAAAGTGAACGTTTTCATGAAATGAAATTAACAAATGTTATATGGATAATAATAATGTTTTGATTGATCTGTGCTTGAATTACTGAAATGAAATGAAGTATTACATTGATTTATATATATGGTAATCAGTAATGTTTGATATGACAAGGCAGTCGTCACCTGCACCCCGACACAAGGGCAAATTAAAGTTAAGTTAAACTCATGACACATAGATATTTCTTTACCCCAGATCAGAGCATCCGGTATCTCAGGAAGGCGTGATGTCTGAGGTTGTCTTGGTAATATCCCTTAACATGGCACGTTCCGATTGGCCAAGAATTCATAACATGAGAATATCAAAACAGAATCACTCAGGTGATTCAGAGTGGCATTCCAGCTTTCCATTATTCAGCATTCAGTTCTAGAGAACGCTACGGAACGGCTGTCCGGAGCGACACCTCTTTAACCCTGAGCATTTCTGGCAAGCTGCCATAGCCCTGCTAAACGCTGCCTACCGCTGACACAGCAAACGGTTCCTGCAGAACAAAGCTGATATTGTTCTGACTCCTAAAGCTTGGTTTATGCTTGACGCGTTTACTTTCCGCTTGGTGATGCGGCTCGCGGCTGGAACGCGCTTCACAACTTGCAGCGTTTATGGTTCATGCGGCTTGTCTCTGCGGTGAGCCAATATTCTCCCAAACTGTAGGGGGCAGCATGGAGCTCTACGGCATGCATCCAACACTACACCATAGTAGAAGTAGAAATTACTGTTTACAACATGGCATTCCAGCATTTTTAACAGCGACCTCGTCTTTTCCGACAGTGCGAGCTATTTCTCTCCAAGAATTATTAACAACATGTTGATCACGGTGATCTCTGAGAGCTGAATCATACAAATGTCTGTATTTACCAACCTCTGCCATACTAGTTCTTGCCGGTCCGCCATGTTTTTCCGCGTCGACCGTCCGCGTGGTTAGAACATTTCCTAGGTGCGCGTTGCGGAAATTTTGGGCCGTGCGGAGGCGCGGTGAAGGGGCGTGGTTGTTAAAATGACGCAATTTCGCCACGCGGAGCTGTGCGGACCTCGCGGACACATCAAGCATAAACTGACCTTTAAGCGTCCGTCTAGACGCAATGGTTCCATCCATCTGTTGTGACCCGGAAACGTCTCTGGACTGAAGAATCGGTGCTGCGGTTATTCTACAGCCCTCGGTGCCCAGAGGTCATCCGACCTCCCTGACCTTCGGATCCACGAAGAGGATCTCCAGGAAAGGGTGAAGTAGACACGCAGATAGCGTCTGATGCCTTTTTGATAATAATCAACTCCATCGCTTAACGCAAACCAAACTCTTTCCCTTTTTCACCCAGAACTCAGCTTTCCTAGATACGAAAGTTCTGATAACATCACATTCACACACAGGCACCATACATCACATCTCATCCACCTAGATCCATCCATCACAGTAATATTAGTTAACTTGTCGTGTTTTAATTGTTTGGAAAATAAATTCCTACTTTTTATGAACCTGACTCTTTTCTTGAATCAAGACGAAGTGTTTACAATCCCTGAATGAACAAGAATCCTAGAATCTTCTGATTAAACAGCCAAACACCAAGCAGGGTGATATTCCATATTTATATAGAGTATCACAGCTTATTGGTCATAAGTAGAGGTAATATATTAAGCTCTTAAAGCACTACGTTTACAAACTCCTACACCTCTGCTGACTCGGTTACACTCGCTCTCATTACTGGACACAAAACCTGAACATTTCTATGTGCAGAGGAATTACTTTATATCTGTTCATCACTTTTCTTTTGGCCTTGTTGGTGAAAACAGTTGAACCAACTGCATCTGTGACAGAATGCTGGTAGCAAATGAGCACTAGACATGGACCGGGCTGGATGTGGTGTGGTGAATGATGAAGGTACTAATCCTGATGCTACATACGGGTGCTTTAGGGGCTGGGGTTCATCAGATAGTTGGAATGTGGTGTGAACCGGGCCTAAGGCCAGACCCAGTTTGAGGTGAGTTTGTGGGTCTAGAAGGAGTTAGTTAACAAAAAGCAAAACAACAGGTTTTAGTTTTAACTGCTTCAACACGCCTGATTTTAATCAGCAGGTGATTAACAGGCTTCTGCAGAGCCTGATGAGCTGCTGCACAGGTGATTCAACCACTGAATCAAGTGTGTTGGAGAAGAGAAACCACTAAAATGTGCTGGATACCAGCCCTGCAGGATTGAATACTCCTGACTTAAGGAATCATATGAAATAAGGTCTAAAAC
>SSNQ01000099.1:371173-383114 GCA_006942095.1 Nothobranchius kuhntae
GGGGGGGGGGGGGGGGGGGGGGGGGGGGGGGGGGGGGGACACTCACACACACACACTCTACTCACCCCTTCCCTGTAATGTCAGAGTTTGGAGGTACTTTGTCTAGATCGCAGGAGTACACGCCGCCATCTTGGCCACAGTTTCGCTCATCCAGCCCGTCCTCGCAGTCCTGGTCTCCGTTACACACCAGAGACTGGCTGATACACTGACCTGAACCAGGATGGAGGAAACGTTTGACTTTACTGTGCATTTCAGGAAGCTTCATAGCAACATGATCTGATTTTGTTCACAGGGTACCAGAGGTGCAGCGGAATCTGTCTCCACAGCCCGTTGCAACAGGACATGTCTTCTGGGGGACACATGACTGTGTTTGAGAGGCTCCTCCAGGACACGGGGTCCCCCCAAACTGAGCAAATACGTCCACACGACGAGTTTGTACCTGAGAAGAAACATGAACGTTTTACTCTCTAGTGAACGGGCTTGATTGGTCTTCACATCATATTTAAATGTAACAGTGATGGATTTAGTATGGCAGGTCTCTCCTCCTCTCCTCTCGTGGTGGAGGAGGTACGGAGGTCCTTGTCTGTGTCGCAGAGAGCCTTTGTTGAGACTTGTACTCTATCTGACCAACGGGATGATGACAGTGAGTACGTTTTTCCATCTCTGGAGTTTAAAGCAGCTGGTGAGGGTCGGCAGGAGGAGAGTGGATCACTGCTGAACCCGAACACTCCAGTGTTGGGCTACTTCCAGTCTTGTGGGAAGAAACAGATCTATCACACTTGTGTGAAGGTTATCAATAGGCGCTCTTTGTTAGGAGTCGAGGTGGACTCAGGTGTTTGCTGTGGACCGTGCCCCTGGGGGCAGCTGGAGGAGTATGTATAAGTCTCCAGTGGACAAAAGGATGGCAGACCTCCAGTGGAGGATCATACATGGAGCTTTCGCTACGAACAGACACAGAGCCCGCTTTGATCCAAGCACCGGGGAGGGATGTCCTTTCTGTAACCAAACAGAGACCCTAGAGCATCTGGTGGTAGCATGTTGGTTATCAGGGATGTTAAGGGTTTTAGAACGGTGGGTTAGTGCACTGGGGGTGGCTTTAACCCTACCCCTATTTGTTTTTGGGCCCAAGTACAATGTCAGAAAAAAACAGACTATATTGTTAATTAACTTTTTATTTGCATGTGCAAAACTAGCAATCTGGAAAACCAGAAAAAACCAGATGCTGGGACAGAGCTGGACTGATGCTGAGCGGAGCCTGAAGGGCGTGGTGGAAGCTCGCTTAAAGATCGAACACGCTTTTTATGAACTTACTGGGAACCTGGACTTGTTTAGAGTGATGATCTTCTCGAGAGCAGTGATGTTTTGGGGCCGTCGCCGAGCAACACGGACTTTCAACTCCCTCCACAGATTTCCTATGGGGTTGAGGTCTGGAGACTGGCTAGGCCACTCCAGGACTTTCAAATGCTTCTTACAGAGCCACTCCTTTGTTGCCCGGGCGGTGTGTTGGGGATCATTGTCGTGTTGGAAGACCCAGCCACGTTTCATCTTCAAAGCTCTCACTGATGGAAGGAGGTTTTGGCTCAGAATCTCACGATACATGGCCCCATTCATTCTGTCCTTAACACGGATCAGTCGTCCTGTCCCCTTAGCAAAAAAACAGCCCCAAAGCATGATGTTCCCACCCCATGCTTCACAGTAGGTATGGTGTTCTTGGGATGCAACTCAGTATTCTTCTTCCTCCAAACACGACGAGTTGAGTTTATACCAAAAAGTTCTACTTTGGTTTCATGACCACATGACATTCTCCCAATCCTCTGCTGTATCATCCATGTGCTCTCTGGCAAACTTCAGACAGGCCTGGACATGCACTGGCTTCAGTAGCGGAACACGTCTGGCACTGCAGGATTTGATTCCCTGCCGTTGTAGTGTGTTACTGATGGTGACCTTTGTTACTGTGGTCCCATCTCTCTGCAGGTCATTCACCAGGTCCCCCCGTGTGGTTCTGGGATTCTTGCTCACCGTTCTCATGATCATTTTGACCCCACGGGATGAGGTCTTGCGTGGAGCCCCAGATCCAGGGAGATTATCAGTGGTCTTGTATGTCTTCCTTTTTCTGATAATTGCTCCCACAGTTGATTTTTTCACACCAAGCTGCTTGCCTATTGTAGATTCACTCTTCCCAGTCTGGTGCAGGTCTACAATTCTTTTCCTGGTGTCCTTCGAAAGCTCTTTGGTCTTGGCCATAGTGGAGTTTGGAGTCTGACTGTTTGAGGCTGTGGACAGGTGTCTTTTATACAGATAATGAGCTCAAACAGGTGCCATTAATACAGGTAACGAGTGGAGGACAGAAAAGCTTCTTAAAGAAGACGTTACAGGTCTGTGAGAGCCAGAGATTTTCCTTGTTTGAAGTGACCAAATATTTATTTTCCACCCTGATTTACAAATAAATTCTTTAAAAATCCTGCCATGTGAATTCATGGATTATTTTTCCACATTCCGTCTCTCACAGTTGAAGTGCACCTATGATGAAAATTACTGACCTCTGTCATCATTTTAAGTGGGAGAACTTGCACAATCGGTGGCTGACTAAATACTTTTTTGCCCCACTGTATCTCATCTCATACACTTGCACAATGGATTGAAGCTTCATAAATAAATGAAACTGAACTAGTTCTGAAGCAAGTTTGAAAAATAAAACAGGAATTCTGCAACAGATTTATTTGAACGTCTTTTAAACAACGGATCAATCTTACTGTGGGTCCCTCTAACCTTTACTGTTCCAGAATACGAGACGTTCTCACAGAAGGAAACCAGTGAAGATTACACATGAACTGTGTTGAGTGAATGTTCTAGAACGCCTCTTGGTCCTTTACTTTTACTGGTCTCCTCTAACGAATGTCTAAACAGCCAATCAGGAAGCTGAGTTGCTTCATCCATCTGCTCTGCTTGAGTTTTTTACACAAATGTGTGTCAGAAGTCAGCAGGGTAACCTTCAGACGGCATGTTCTGGTCAAACGAGGTGTAAGAGATCAGAAACCAAACCGGATTTGTAATCTTCTGTAGAATTTGTTCCCCTGTGAGCTCACCCTGTTTGTTTTGTTGGCACCGTGTGAAAAAGGGTTTAAACACATTAGGACAATGTAAAGAAATTATATCAATAACTGCTTAAAGCTTTAAATATGAAATGATAATCATATTGTCACGGGTGCGAAGGTGAGTGGAGGTGAGGATCCAACTGCGGGGAAGAAGGAACGTTTAGAGGGGTTTTAATAAGGAAAACGCGGGACATGAAAACAGTGGACAGACAAGGAACGCAGAACTGGGAGGGTGAGGAGCTGGGATCTAGAGTGATTGGGAGACATCAGGAGAGACACTGGACTGAACAGAGTGAGGAGACAGGACAGGTTAAAGGGCGGCACTGGATGCCCAACGCAGGCCAAGATGGAGTCTGGGGGGCCGGCGTCTGGCGAGGGCAGGGCTGGCAGTGACTGGAGGCGGAGTCTCTGGAGGCAGGCCCGCGGAAGGCGGGACCGCTGGAAGTAGAGTCTCTGGAGGCATTGTCGCCTGCAGCAGTGACTCTGACTCGACTGGAGGCGAAGCCACAGTAGGCGAAGCCGCTGACTCGACTGGAGGCAGTGACGCTGACTCGACTGGAGGCGGTGACGCTGACTCGACTGGAGGCGGTGACGCTGACTCGACTGGAGGGGTCGTCGCCTGCAGCGGTGACGCTGACTCAACTGGAGGCGAAGCCGCTGACTCGACTGGAGGCAGTGACGCTGACTCGACTGGAGGCGGTGACGCTGACTCGACTGGAGGCAGTGACGCTGACTCGACTAGAGGCGGTGACGCTGACTCGACTGGAGGCGGTGACGCTGACTCGACTGGAGGCGGTGACGCTGACTCGACTGGAGGCGGTGACGCTGACTCGACTGGAGGCGGTAACGCTGACTCGACTAGAGGCGGTGACGCTGACTCGACTAGAGGCGGTGACGCTGACTCGACTGGAGGCGGTGACGCTGACTCGACTGGAGGGGTCGTCGCCTGCAGCAGTGACGCTGACTCAACTGGAGGCGAAGCCGCTGACTCGACTGGAGGCGGGGCCGCTGCAGGCAGTGACACTGACTCGACTGGAGGCGAGGCGGTGATGCTGACTCAACTGGAGGCAGGGTCTCTGGAGCCGCGGGAGGCGGGCCTGCAGAAGGCGGGGCTGCTGGAGGCTCCGGAGGCGGAGCCGCTGACTGGGGGAGAGGTTCCCCACTGGATCCTTGGCTAGGTTGACTCATTATTGACTCGCTAATTATTTTACGGAAAACCAAGAAGTAAAATTTTAAACTTAATCCTGATTTTTTCCCCCCTCAGTTTTTTATTTTTTGCATATTTACCTGAAATGTTTGCATCATGGTTTTTATGGCTGTTTGAAGTCATCGTATCTTCAGATTTTTATGTTACATTTTCAACTTTTAGGACCGCTTTGGTGCTTACTGCTCATGCAAACGTAAATGGTGAAAGGTACTGTGAAAACAAAAGTGCTGCCCTGGAAAAGTGCTTGAATTTGATTTTAGCAAAGAAACTTTTGCACCCTGATGCAAGTGATCTGGTACCTTTGTGCGTGTGCAGCCATCACACTCTGACCAGCCTCCAAACGACCCCCATCTGCAGTTTATAGGCTGCTGACAGCTGGAAGGAGGAAACACTGAAATATTAGTAATTACAATAATAATTACATTTTATTTAAGGCGCCTTTCCAAAAACTCACGGCCACCGTAAAAAACGTTTTCATGAAACACGACTTTAAGTTCTGATCAAGCATCTCAGGATTGCAAAAATGGAAAATAAAACAAAATGTAAGTGAGACAATAAATTGTGAGAAAATGTAAAGCGTGGTGACGCTCACCGTAGCGCTGACAGAGAAGCCAGTGAGAACAGAAGAACAGCAGCCAGCTTCAGCTGTGGACAAAGAGAAGGTCTGATTTAACACAAACCAGAAGATTTATGGATAACAACAAACTTCTACCAACACATAATAAAGCAGAGTTGGGTTTTACCTCCATGATGAGACGCCCTCTCCTCTGGTCCAGCACCAGAACTCCTCGGGTCATATAACAAACAGCACCAAGACGGGAAGGGGAGGGGGTGGATTTCTCAACAGAGCTCGGGAATTCCCACAGTGAAGAAATGTTGATCCGATCCCTGTGAGCAAGCCACTGGTTCAGGTCAGATGATGAGTCCCAAACAGAAAGAAGTCTGCGTCGTCATCAACAGCTTCACCGCCAACATGGGGCCAGGAAACAAACTGTTCTGATTTGGTCCAAATAAACACTGTGTGGTGAAATCTGTTCCAGGGTTCTGGTGTTTATTCAGTAAACGCTGACTCAGCACAATCTGATCAAAGGTTTAGCCAATAAGGGACCAGAGTCAACCTCTTTATGAGGAGAAACAAACCACTGTTTGTGGTCTGGTCCCATGCTGAGCTGCACATGCACGCTCAAGCCCCACCACCAGCAGAAGATCGGGTCAGAAACAGCCAGGCTCTTCAACGTCACAGGCAAAATTTGTATTTGTAGCCCCGCCCAATTTGGCTTGAGACCGCCCGCAAAAAAGGAGAAGATTGTGCTTCTGTTTACTGTTTAGCATCATGACGATGATCACCAACGTTCTGCTCATCAAGGAGAAAACAAAAGCTCTCAAGCAAACGTCACAAATCTGAAATGTGCAGATGGACCAGGAAGCAGTTCTTTTTCTCCTTCCTCTTCAGACTCGGGCTCAAGTAAATAAGACCCTTTGGTCCAACATTCTGATTGGTTAAAGCAGAAGAGTCACGTTGACAACCAGAGGTGGGATGTTTACATATCATGAATATTAATGAGCCAGGATTGTAATCCCACCCACCCCACCTCGACAACCCCACACCAGAGCTTTGATTTCCACAGAAAAGGACTCACACACATTTATTCGTACTAGAGACACAAGAACGACAAAAGGGGGATTTCCCATTTCTAAAGCCTCTTTCCCACGAGCGTCGGCTCCACACCGCCTGGATAGCCCTAGCCAACCACAGCCTTGATTTCATGCAAGCATGGACGTAATTTTTTTGGGGGGGGGACATGTCCCCCCCCACCTTTTCCAGTCAAGTTTTGACCCCTGCACTTTTTACCATCCAAAAACAATATTACGCTATATTAAATTGACACTGGTTGAGCTCTAGGACCAAGCAGAAAACAACAGTTTGTGTTGAAGCCTGTTTCCCATTAGAGCATACCGTAAAGATCCCCCCCCCCCATGCCCCCCCTCCCCCACCACCACCACCACCACCATCACCACTTCTAAAGTGAAAATTACGTCCATGCATGCAAGGAATGCAGTCAGAGACTACGTTTACATGCAGCCAATATCCGGGTTATGATCGGGTTAAGGTCGGTATTCAGTGTTCTGAGTTGATCAGAATAACCCGTTTACAAGCATAAATAGAAAGAGTTACCCCTAACTTGCATAACCCGATTTAACTGCGGACGTTAGGCTAGCGTCAGGACATATGGACGTAGTCCATACGCAATATGCCTCATTTCCGGTTCTTCTTGTTCCAGTATCCGTGAAAACAACAACATGTTTCCCAGTTCGGAAGAGATAGCGACCACGTTTGTTTGTGCTTTAGTTTCTTCATCACTCCAAAAGTGTGGTGCTGTGCCGCGACTCGCCATGTTGCTCCCAACTTGTTGTTTACTTCCGGTGTTCTGGCGCATACAAGACGTCTCGCTACTCAAAAGACCAAGATTCCTTGCGAACAGAGCATGCGCAGAACACACGCTTTGATGGGGATATCCCGATATGCGTTTACACGACCAAACATTCGGGTTAGAAAAGGGTTACCCCAGGTGTAGTAACCGGGTTTTTAAAACCCCGGTTATGAGCATATCCGGGTTTTTGGCGGTGTTTACAAGGACCTGCGGAACCGGTTTATTGTGAATATTCGGGTTTTAAAAGGGTTACTGGCTGCATGTAAACACACTCAGTGATGTTCTCAGCTCCTAGGCGATCAGCATGACAATGAATCAAGGGGCTGTGAGTGTTCATTAGGGGAAGCCTCTGATTGGTGGGTAGAATCTGGGCTGATTCTACCCACCAATCAGAGGCTTCCCCTAATGAAGGTGTTTATTTGGGTGGGTGTGTTGGCACAGGTCAGCCTGAAGCAGACCACCTTGGGAAGAGGGCTGAAAACAGTCAGGCTATGCTAATGTGGACATACTCTATGCTATTGACCCTTTGCACGTGACGTCACGCCACTCATGTAACCGCCCCCTTCGCCATGATGGACGGCAAAAAGACCATTTACACCGGTTGAAACTCAAGTGAAGGTAGTCAAAACAAGCCAGTTTGTGGCCTTTTATCACTTTTATTTACGTTTATGTTTATTTATATGGCAGATGCTTTTATCCAATAAAACTTATAGGGCATGTTGTGATCTGTGGGGGAAACCGGAGTACCCGGAGGAAACCCACGCATGCATGGGGAGAACACGCAACTCCACGCAGAAAGACCGCAGCCGAGTTTCGAACCTGCAACCTTCGTGCTGCGAGGCAACAGTGCTAACAACTGCACCACCATGCAGCCCATGCATTTGATTGGACAGTAAAATGGTTTTAGCTTGCTGCGTGGTTGTCTGCACTAAGAGACAAGGACATGAACTCAACTCGTTTTGTTGTTTTAATAACTCTGATGGAGACTGAGGACGGAGATGAACTGCAGCGATCAATCAAGTGGACTAGCAGGCCTCAGATTTGCAGCGAACGTTCATTTATTTCACGAGGAAGACAGGGATAAATGTGGTGTGTTTATACTAGTTATTGATAACCCTGATGGATGGGTATTTTACCACGGAGACTGCGCTCCGTCCACTGTAGTGTAAAGCGAGATAATTATTAACAATATTAAAGCTCCGATGTATGATTACGTGTGTTAAAATTACGTTATTTATTTATTTATTTATATGAGCGTCGGCGTTCAGAGATCTTCTCATTCCAGTGTGAGCAGCAGCAGCTGAACCCGGTAACACCACCAGCAACAGACGCTGGTAAGGATCCGAACTTTTAAAAAAATCAGCTTTGTTGTAAAGTGAAACACTGTTTACAACATAAAGTTATAAATCCAGAGGGGTGAATTTAGGCAAAGTCAGCAGCATGTTACATCGGTGAACAGCTGCAGAGAGAACGTAAGCTAACGTTGGTAAGCTAGTTAGCATACCGCTCTCTATGAGCCCCCGCTAGATGTGCTACTTCTTCTGATAACTGAACTGGGCATGAACTAGTTGAAGGAATGCTGGAGGAGTTTTGTTTTTGTTTTGATCGCAAAAACAATTTGAGGCTCTACTTTTCCCTTTGTTTAGTAATCGTGTCGCTCACTGTTTACATGCTTTTGCCGTCCACCATGGTGGACCCACGTGATTAGGTGACGTTGGTGCAAAGAGTCAATAGACCATATGGAGCTGATGCTAGTGGGAAATGACATGCCCCCACAATGCAGCTCCAAAATTGAAGCAATCCCGGAAGTACCATAAATTGCAGTTCCACCCTCATCCACTAGGGGCTGGTGTCAGAAGCGAGCAAATCCTCATTGACTCCCATGTTAAAAATATCAATTTCACAGCAGAAATAAACATGTTTACAGCCTGGTACCAGAACATGTTTTAGGTTTAAATGATCTAGTTTACACTCATGACAACTCTGAGGGGGGTGAATGTTTTTCTCACTCTTCTGTTTAAGTGTATTAAAAGCCTAAAATTCTGTATAATTAATGAGCATCAGACCCACGTGACCACAGAGCTAGCTCAGTGGAAAGGCCTCAGTAGAGCCTCGGTCTGGCCTGGAAACTGCTCCGGGATTTTGAGTCTGTGTGTGTGTGTATCCTTTTTTGGATATTTTTGGTGCAATTGTTGGACAAAATGACTTGCTGTGGCATTAATTGCACTAATAGAGCATTCAAGGAGTCTCCACTTCATTTTTTTCAGTAAGTAAAATTATATTTATGTATTTTAGGTCACTGCTGAGCTTAGATTTTAACATGTACTGTTTAACCATGAAATTTAAATGTAATAGGGTAAAACCCAGTGCATTTAACATAATGCTGCACTTTAGAAAATGGGTTGAAATATTACATGTTGGTGGAGCTGGGTTCCCACTATCGGCTTGTGGAGCCCTCGGGAGACCGATATTTTCCACCCGGTTCTCCCCTCCCCGCAGCTCGGCGCATCTCTGTCTGATCGCGGCTTCTGTTTGCTGTGCGGCTGCCGGCTTGTGGAGCTCTCGGAGACCTCTGTGTTCCACCTGGTTTTACCCAGCGGTCAGCCCGGCGTATCTCTGACTCAGAAGCTCTGGCGTTGTGCACAGTTAACTCCGGTTGTAGCTAAGTTGCTACCTCCGTTAGCTTAGCTCCCACCTCCGTGTTAGCTTTGGATTAGCTTCAGGTTAGCTTGCAGCTAGTTCGACCGTGTGTCGTCAGTTGATCCCAGCCTTACAGCCCCACCCTCAGCTCCACCTCTCTTCCCTTTTGTGGAATTGTCTGGGCTTGACGGAACCTGTGACACGGTCAAAATGGCGGTGGTGGCCACCTCCAATTTATCTTCAAAAATGTGTTATTGGAGAGGCTATGGAAACCCATTGTCCAATATTTATATGTCGATGGTGAAAACAGATTTGGTCAATGGCGCCCTCTCGTGGTGGGTTTTATTCAGGCTTCTCTGTGATGCAACTGCTAGTTTTGAAGGTTCAGTTTAAGAAACATTAAGACAATAAATACATTTAAACAAAATAAAGAAGTCATAAACTGCTCAAACAACAAGTTAGCACCACATCAAAGAAAACCGATAAAAACGAGGATGTGGTGTTGAGATTAAAGTTAGAAAGCTAATAAAAAGTCAGTGTACTGTTTCTAAAAGAAAGGTCATTAAATAAGGAGATACGTTATTGGTATAGGTGCTGTCTGCTCCGTGGCCACATCCACAGAGGAACTAAGAACATTCAGTCCTTCACAATAAGAGTCTCTCTCACACACACAACCCACAGAGTGTTTATTAACACTTTTGTCTGATAAAAATGATCAGATGTCTGATCAGCTTCTTCTCATCCATGAAGCTTCTTCAGCTCTAAAGCAGGTTAGTATCAGACCTCTAAGATGTAATCAGAAATAGTTCCACTGACTGCATTCAGTTCCTGGTTTGCATTTTTAAAACTGATGATCCTAACAGGTGCAGACACTGTTCTGGTCGCATGTCTTCAGGTATAAGAATCTGTGAACCTGCCTGGGAGGATGAGTCAGAGCTGCTCTGCAGGTGTGAGGGAAAGCCTCCAGAAAGAGACATTTTTATAAGTTTGAGCACAAGTAAACATATCTGAAGAAGGAAGTAAACACACTGCACTTCATCCAAAGGAGTGCTCAACAGCTGCTACTGGCAATAAAAAGGAAGGCTGGAGCACTCAGGTCAAATAAAGTATTTAATAGGTGCAGGTTAAAAAACCAACAACTAAAGTTTTGACATTGGTGTCTTCATCAGAGTTGATAATAATTCATAATGATCTCAAAACAGAAGTAGATTAACATCAGAAAAGTCATTAAATTATAAAATTTCATAAAAAAATGAAAGATGATTACAGGTTTGAGTTGAAAAAGAAAACAAAAGATTGATGTGAAAGCAGCTTTAAATAAAATGGTCTTTAGCTGTTTTTAAGTGTCCAGACTGGAAGTCAATACGGCGTCAGGAAAAAAATAGTTCTGTCAAACATGCTCTTGAATAAAGGCAGAGAATTAGTTCCATATAAACAAATCATTTTTGTTCATCTCTACCCGAGTTAAAGTCATACCAGAATGCCTCGCGCTGACCCCCTTTACTCTCCCCCCAGGGACTGAGCTGTGGATACGCCCCTGCCGTGCAGCGCCCGCCTCCACCAGCAGAGGGCGCTGCTCTCCCCCGGTCCAGCTGCCTGAGCAAGGACTCCTTTTCCTCCCACACTCGGTTCATCTCAGCCACTCGTGTTGTCCGCTCCGTTCCAACGCTGTGCTGCACTTTGTTGTTTTTTTTCTGTGACGGTTCGTGGTTTGAATCGAAAGAAGCAGCGGGACCTGTGGACCGGACCGGACCGGACAGGAGCAGACTGGTGTTTCACCGTAACGGTCCTGATCCTAAACTAAGCCATCTCCCACCGCTGAAGGTAAAACATTCACTAACAAGTCAGTTTTGCTGTGGTGATAAAAGGAAGTCTGTAAATAACCGGATTCAGATTTTAAACAGACTAATTCACGTGTCATTTTAGGCGACAGAAATCAAATTGAAGTCTTTATTGCTTTTATAAGTTGGCTCTTTATATTTAACTGGAGTTTTCTGAGGTTCGTTGGAAAACAGCTAAATAAAAACCAGGTCATATTTTGGGTTTCAGAAACGTTCACACTGGAGATGCACAGGTTCTGGCTTCGGGGCCGATACCGATTCTTCAGCGCTGACAGACCCATTAAAAAATGAGTTTGTCTTTTAAAAATGGCCCAGACTCCAGAAATGCACAAGGAAAGTTTTGTGAAAAACTTAAACAATGATTCTGGGAACTGAAATGTCTAAATTGAATATCTGTTATTCCTATAGGGATATGAACAGGGTCCAAAATTAAATTCTTTACTCACCGGCCAAGTTGGCCGGTAGATGATGAAAATCTACCGGCCAAAACTCTAAATATGTTATTCTATATTATGTTGATTCCAAACAGAGTGACATAATAATTAAAACATCAATTAATAAGAAAAACAACTCTTTTGTCATTTTTACTATTTATTTATTTATTTATTTTTAGAGATGTTTTTATGAACTCTTTCATTGAAATCTAGTCAGACTCCTTGTTTTCTCTGTCCATGAAGTCTGGCCTCCTGCTTCTGACACCGTCTTTGTGCCAAAGCATTACAGCCT
>SSNQ01000099.1:383190-394213 GCA_006942095.1 Nothobranchius kuhntae
TTTCACAGCAGAAATAAACATGTTTACAGCCTGGTACCAGAACATGTTTTAGGTTTAAATGATCTAGTTTACACTCATGACAA
Source organism: Nothobranchius kuhntae (assembly GCA_006942095.1). Classification (NCBI taxonomy): domain Eukaryota; kingdom Metazoa; phylum Chordata; class Actinopteri; order Cyprinodontiformes; family Nothobranchiidae; genus Nothobranchius; species Nothobranchius kuhntae. The sequence goes on from SSNQ01000099.1 coordinate 383,274, forward strand.
CTCTGAGGGGGGTGAATGTTTTTCTCACTCTTCTGTTTAAGTGTATTAAAAGCCTAAAATTCTGTATAATTAATGAGCATCAGACCCACGTGACCACAGAGCTAGCTCAGTGGAAAGGCCTCAGTAGAGCCTCGGTCTGGCCTGGAAACTGCTCCGGGATTTTGAGTCTGTGTGTGTGTGTATCCTTTTTTGGATATTTTTGGTGCAATTGTTGGACAAAATGACTTGCTGTGGCATTAATTGCACTAATAGAGCATTCAAGGAGTCTCCACTTCATTTTTTTCAGTAAGTAAAATTATATTTATGTATTTTAGGTCACTGCTGAGCTTAGATTTTAACATGTACTGTTTAACCATGAAATTTAAATGTAATAGGGTAAAACCCAGTGCATTTAACATAATGCTGCACTTTAGAAAATGGGTTGAAATATTACATGTTGGTGGAGCTGGGTTCCCACTATCGGCTTGTGGAGCCCTCGGGAGACCGATATTTTCCACCCGGTTCTCCCCTCCCCGCAGCTCGGCGCATCTCTGTCTGATCGCGGCTTCTGTTTGCTGTGCGGCTGCCGGCTTGTGGAGCTCTCGGAGACCTCTGTGTCCCACCTGGTTTTACCCAGCGGTCAGCCCGGCGTATCTCTGACTCAGAAGCTCTGGCGTTGTGCACAGTTAACTCCGGTTGTAGCTAAGTTGCTACCTCCGTTAGCTTAGCTCCCATCTCCGTGTTAGCTTTGGATTAGCTTCAGGTTAGCTTGCAGCTAGTTCGACCGTGTGTCGTCAGTTGATCCCAGCCTTACAGCCCCACCCTCAGCTCCACCTCTCTTCCCTTTTGTGGAATTGTCTGGGCTTGACGGAACCTGTGACACGGTCAAAATGGCGGTGGTGGCCACCTCCAATTTATCTTCAAAAATGTGTTATTGGAGAGGCTATGGAAACCCATTGTCCAATATTTATATGTCGATGGTGAAAACAGATTTGGTCAATGGCGCCCTCTCGTGGTGGGTTTTATTCAGGCTTCTCTGTGATGCAACTGCTAGTTTTGAAGGTTCAGTTTAAGAAACATTAAGACAATAAATACATTTAAACAAAATAAAGAAGTCATAAACTGCTCAAACAACAAGTTAGCACCACATCAAAGAAAACCGATAAAAACGAGGATGTGGTGTTGAGATTAAAGTTAGAAAGCTAATAAAAAGTCAGTGTACTGTTTCTAAAAGAAAGGTCATTAAATAAGGAGATACGTTATTGGTATAGGTGCTGTCTGCTCCGTGGCCACATCCACAGAGGAACTAAGAACATTCAGTCCTTCACAATAAGAGTCTCTCTCACACACACAACCCACAGAGTGTTTATTAACACTTTTGTCTGATAAAAATGATCAGATGTCTGATCAGCTTCTTCTCATCCATGAAGCTTCTTCAGCTCTAAAGCAGGTTAGTATCAGACCTCTAAGATGTAATCAGAAATAGTTCCACTGACTGCATTCAGTTCCTGGTTTGCATTTTTAAAACTGATGATCCTAACAGGTGCAGACACTGTTCTGGTCGCATGTCTTCAGGTATAAGAATCTGTGAACCTGCCTGGGAGGATGAGTCAGAGCTGCTCTGCAGGTGTGAGGGAAAGCCTCCAGAAAGAGACATTTTTATAAGTTTGAGCACAAGTAAACATATCTGAAGAAGGAAGTAAACACACTGCACTTCATCCAAAGGAGTGCTCAACAGCTGCTACTGGCAATAAAAAGGAAGGCTGGAGCACTCAGGTCAAATAAAGTATTTAATAGGTGCAGGTTAAAAAACCAACAACTAAAGTTTTGACATTGGTGTCTTCATCAGAGTTGATAATAATTCATAATGATCTCAAAACAGAAGTAGATTAACATCAGAAAAGTCATTAAATTATAAAATTTCATAAAAAAATGAAAGATGATTACAGGTTTGAGTTGAAAAAGAAAACAAAAGATTGATGTGAAAGCAGCTTTAAATAAAATGGTCTTTAGCTGTTTTTAAGTGTCCAGACTGGAAGTCAATACGGCGTCAGGAAAAAAATAGTTCTGTCAAACATGCTCTTGAATAAAGGCAGAGAATTAGTTCCATATAAACAAATCATTTTTGTTCATCTCTACCCGAGTTAAAGTCATACCAGAATGCCTCGCGCTGACCCCCTTTACTCTCCCCCCAGGGACTGAGCTGTGGATACGCCCCTGCCGTGCAGCGCCCGCCTCCACCAGCAGAGGGCGCTGCTCTCCCCCGGTCCAGCTGCCTGAGCAAGGACTCCTTTTCCTCCCACACTCGGTTCATCTCAGCCACTCGTGTTGTCCGCTCCGTTCCAACGCTGTGCTGCACTTTGTTGTTTTTTTTCTGTGACGGTTCGTGGTTTGAATCGAAAGAAGCAGCGGGACCTGTGGACCGGACCGGACCGGACAGGAGCAGACTGGTGTTTCACCGTAACGGTCCTGATCCTAAACTAAGCCATCTCCCACCGCTGAAGGTAAAACATTCACTAACAAGTCAGTTTTGCTGTGGTGATAAAAGGAAGTCTGTAAATAACCGGATTCAGATTTTAAACAGACTAATTCACGTGTCATTTTAGGCGACAGAAATCAAATTGAAGTCTTTATTGCTTTTATAAGTTGGCTCTTTATATTTAACTGGAGTTTTCTGAGGTTCGTTGGAAAACAGCTAAATAAAAACCAGGTCATATTTTGGGTTTCAGAAACGTTCACACTGGAGATGCACAGGTTCTGGCTTCGGGGCCGATACCGATTCTTCAGCGCTGACAGACCCATTAAAAAATGAGTTTGTCTTTTAAAAATGGCCCAGACTCCAGAAATGCACAAGGAAAGTTTTGTGAAAAACTTAAACAATGATTCTGGGAACTGAAATGTCTAAATTGAATATCTGTTATTCCTATAGGGATATGAACAGGGTCCAAAATTAAATTCTTTACTCACCGGCCAAGTTGGCCGGTAGATGATGAAAATCTACCGGCCAAAACTCTAAATATGTTATTCTATATTATGTTGATTCCAAACAGAGTGACATAATAATTAAAACATCAATTAATAAGAAAAACAACTCTTTTGTCATTTTTACTATTTATTTATTTATTTATTTTTAGAGATGTTTTTATGAACTCTTTCATTGAAATCTAGTCAGACTCCTTGTTTTCTCTGTCCATGAAGTCTGGCCTCCTGCTTCTGACACCGTCTTTGTGCCAAAGCATTACAGCCTCATTTGGGTCATAGACCTTGATCTCTGGAGAACACAGCTGCACCATGAGAATATCTGAAAGTGTGTCAGGGCTAGGGTTGTCACGGTAACCGGTGTAGCAGTAAACCCTGGTAAAACAGTTGACAATAATAATAACCGTCTTGTTTATTTTTTTTATGATCTCGGTGGATTACCGTGGCTGCGGTGTAGGTGCGGTGACCCTTACCAGCCACCGTATCATCTGCTGAAGTTGCCGGCGGCACATACGTACTTTGTTGTTTACGACCAAAACTTTCTTTAAGCTAAAGCTGAAATAATGGCCAAAGGAGGAGACGGCAGCTCTCAGGACATTTATTATCCCTCAAAGAAGACAAAGTCGGAAGTATGGGCATTTTTTGGGATATTTGAAGAATGCCGAGGGACAGCTGTCTGTGAAAGGCAGCAACGCTACGTGGCCATCATAATGTAGCCATTGTCTCACGACTCCGCCGTCTCCAGTTCGCCACTTTTCACAAAATCTTCTGGTTGCCACTGGTCCTGGTGGTTATTGTTCCAGTTCAACGAGTTTTCTTTTGGAAGGCTGGCTGACTCCAGTTAAAAACCGCCACATTTCACCGCTAGTTTTAACACGAAGCTAACTGCTAACTTGATAACCTGAATGAATGGGATAGGTGGAAATGACGTTGGATGCGGCGTTCACGTTTCGCGTACGTTTGTGTAAGTTGCATGCAGGCGGGAGGAGTATCAGACATCCATGGAAGATGACTGATAAACAAAACTAATTTGGTGCAAATATTTACTCGCCAGGTGGCAGGTAGAGCTCAAAAATTTACTCGCCAAATGGAGCAATTTGCTCGCATTTGGCGAGTGGTGAGTGTTAATTTCGGACCCTGGATATGAAGTTAAGCGTGTCTGCTATTACATTGTCTCTTGGTGGCTGTTTACTTGCTTTTTATTTCGTTTTTCTGAACATTTTAATATTTCTGCATCGTCAGGTTTTGTTTTTGCAGAAGTTTTAAAACATTAAAGCCTTCTTTGTGTTAACGAAGCTGTTTACATAAACAGATGGGAATGCATTCCGCTTTTCCTCGGATTCTCCTTCCGTCTTTTCAACTGGATGACAGTCCACAGTTTGTGGGAAAGCCAGGAGTTTAGACTCAGTTTAGAGAGAACACTCGGGCACACACACCTCCCGATAGATCTGCCACTACCATTTCCGGCCTCATCACGTGAAACAAGCTCCTGCCGGCATCCTGTCACCACGCTTCAAGAGTCTGGCAAATCCTGTCTTCTCCCGTTTACTATACTGTCCACGTTAAAGAGCAAATCCCCCGCCTACCAGAGTCTTACTCCTACTTCCTGTTTGAAAAATGCAACATCATAATGTTAACGCCGTAGGGTACCTCTTAGCCAATAGCAATGGCAGATTTAAATTCAAATGCAGTTGCAGAGTTTTTACCTGAAGAGGGCGCAACACTGACAGTTTTAGACAGAATATTTAAATTTTAACTAAGATGCACTAAAGTGCCAAATCATTGACTACGTGTGTCTACAGCACGATCAGACACTCATTTATAGTGTATCAGCAAAAGAAAGTTGTGAAAGGCATTTTGGGGGTGACTTGCTCTTTAAAGTGCAAGTCACCCCCTGATAAACTATGTAAATGAGTCTCTAATCATGCTGTAGACATGTGGCCAATTATTGGGCACTTTAGTGCATCTTAGTAAAAATGTAAATATTCTGCATAAAACTGCTGTTGCACCTAGGGTTGTCACGATACTAAAATTTCAAACTCGATTCGATACTTGAAAAAAAACTCGATGCTCAATTTCGATACTATTTAAAAACACCAATTTATTGAACAAGTTTATTCAAAAAATAACATTCCTCAATTTATATTGCAAAAATTAAATGTTAAGAATTAAGTGTATGAAGTGCTTAAACCTTTCAAGTATCAGCATTTTTTAAAACGTGCATACAAAAACTGGTGAAAGTTAACACTTTAAATCATGAATTGTCTCACTACATATACACTATTTGCAGAGTGATGTTTTGCTGCTTAAACTCTGTTTAAGGTGCATTTTTGTCATAAGCTGTAATGCCAGATGTTTTGTTCTGTACTTTTGAACAACTCTGTTGGTCAATAAAGGGAGAAAACGAATTTCTCCACAGTAGGACAAAGGTACATCTACCGGTAATCTTAATAAAAACAGACTGGCGCACGGCAGTGACGTCATTAAAAGCGCCGGTTAGATTAGCCGCAGCTAGTCTGTTCACACCTAGAAATCACAGACCCGCGCCAAACCAACAGGGGCAATCACGTTAATGATTCCTAACAAAACCTTTCGACATTGAGATGTTTTGGGGCAGATAATGTCTTATTTCGAGGCTGCACCATGGGTGCCCGTCCGCACCCGTTATATGGATGTACGCTGACGGCGATTCGCCGATGGATCTAAATACCCCGGGGAATCCAAGTAGCACCAAAGTTGTCAGCGTGAGTAAACAAACGTACTGCATGCTAGAAATGAAGTCCGGGTTGCAATAAACGGGAGTTTCCTTTAAGCACATAAGCGTGAATATACAACTACGTGTCGGACTTGGTATGCTAATGAAGTTGGGCTGTGAAGCACCTCCCAAATTCGCTGTTTATGTTTTTGTTTATTTATTTGGCAGACAAAACTTGGATCGGAGACAACTCGCGTGGGAAATTGCAATGTAGCCATGCAGCGTCTTCTTCTTCTGTTTGTCTGGGAGGCGGAGGCTGCTTTACGGCATCTGGCTGTTGTGCGTGTCGGTGTACTTGAAGTAGGCTGTGTATAATAGTCCATAATATCGATACCACAGGGATGGAATATCTCATTTAGATACCACTTTTAGTATCGATTTATATCTAGGGATCGATTTTTTGACAACACTAGTTGCACCGTCTTCTGTTAAAAACTCTGCACTGCATTTGAATTTAAATCTGCCATCACTATTGGCTAAGAGGTACCATAGAATGTTAGCTGGCACATTATGATGTCACAATGTTGTTGTGAGCCTGTGTGTGTGTGTATTTGTTAGCGGCTCCACCCTCTGGGTCTGCCAGGCAACAGCATTTGTTCCATTTATCAAACAGGAAGTGGGAGTTAAGACTCCCTCTTGCTGACTTGCTCTTTAAGTAACCAAACACGAATGTCCAGTGGGGGTGGGGTCATGAGCTTAACAGTTCAGAAGGTCGTTGAACCTTAACCTGTATAGATCCAACCGTCACTCTGATCAAAATTCAGTGTTTATTCTAAGAAGCTGTTAACAAACTGTTGTAGACTGAACTTTGACCCCTATAGTTGAGTTCATCTTCTGTTATCCACACAGTGAAGCATGGGGTTGGCAGCGTCATGATTTGTGAGTCCGTGTTGTTGAAAAGTGAAGCTAAAACATCCTGTTTACAGACGCTACCACGTCTTAGGGCCATGTCAAAGTGCTCATGATGTGGAACTATAAGCCCCGCCTACTCACGTGCAACATTTGTGGTGTTTATTAAAAATTTAATTAACTAATAGCATTTATATTCGCGGATACAAGCGGCCGAAATGAGTTTCCTCCGTAGGGTGGCCGGGCTCAGCCTTAGAGATAGGGTGAGGAGCTCGGACATTCGGGAGGGACTCGGAGTAGAACCGCTGCTCCTCCGGATCGAAAGGAGCCAGTTGAGGTGGTTTGGGCATCTGGTCAGGATGCCTCCTGGACGCCTCCCCGGGGAGGTGTTTCGGGCATGTCCTGCCGGCAGAAGGCCCCCGGGTCGACCCAGGACACGTTGGAGAGGTTACATCTCCAATCTGGTCCGGGAACGCCTTGGGGTCCTGCCGGAGGAGCTGGTGGACAAGGCCGGGGAGAGGACGGCCTGGAGCTCCCTAGTTGGGATGCTGCCCCCGCGACCCGGACCCGGATAAGCGGAGGAAGACGACTACGACATTTATATTTATGCATACCGTGAACGTCAGTCCTGATTATGAAACATCTGCGTTAGCAGTGACACCAACGCGAAGACGAACACCTCACCTTCTTCACCAGGTCGCTCTTTGGCGACAAGCGAACCAAAACCCTTTTTGGTGAAATCTAAAACACAAGCGTCCACGCCGTCTTTGCTGACAGTATTCTTATCGTTTCACATCACAATGTCAATAAACAGACCATTAATGACAACCAGATGTTTTATTTTCTCATAAATCTTTGCTCAGCATGACAAGGAGACATTTGGGAAGTATTTTTGTAAACTATTTACTCTTTGGGAATGTTTTCACGTCTTGCGTAAGGCTTTCTAATCCCTGTGAGAGGGAATAGCAGCTGCTTCGAATGCCTCCTGGTAAAGTTTGAGGGAAACATCTGGGAAGAGCGTCCCGTCTCCAGGTCCCTCCAGACGTGTCCTGAAAGAGCTCCCTGCCCTCATGGCTGTGATGACTGCTGGAAGTTTCAGCACATTCTCTGATTTTAAACAGTCTGAGTGAAAGAAACGCCAAAAAGAATCTGGTTTACTGAGCTGTGCACAAGTCCGGATGCAGGTGTTGAGTCCTCCATGGAGCCAGATGCTTTCAAAATCTTTTAAAGTGGTTTGAATTCTTGACCTTCTGGGTTTTTATTTAATGAAATACGTTTTTTTCTGCGTTATCAAGAAAGTACCAAAGAAAACAGTTTGTCCGACTGGAAGAAGGATTAAGAGACACAAACCTGCAAACCGAGGGTTGCACGTTCAAGCCCCGCTTGGTCTGTCACAGTTGTTGTGCCCTTGAGCATGACACGTCACCTTCATTACCTGCTTGTGGTGGTCAGAGGAAGTGTTGACACCTGTGTACGGCAGTACGCCAACTAGTGCACACGTGCTGAATCCCCCCTCCAATACAAAGAACAGGAGAGCCTTTGGGCGCAGGGGTACAGCGCCCGTGAAGACACGTGCACAAGACCAGCAGGGCAGAGTCTCAGCTCAGTCGGACATTCTCCAGTTTACTGTCCTTTGCTGTTGGAGAGCAGCTGAGTACACCTTCTGAACACTCTCCTGCATGTAAAAAGGTGGATTTTTTTTTCACTAAAACACGGATTATTACAACCTTAAACTGGCAAAGGTAAGGCTGAGTTAATGCCTTTAACTTCATTAAATTAGCTTTGTTTGTTTTTCTGCAGAATTAGCATATGTCTGTGAATATTAAGCACGTTTTTGGAACAATTTTGCTCTTACCGTCTGTCGGTGTCACATAAGAATGGTGATTTGGTTCGGGTTAGGTGATGTGTGGATAACACGCCGTGTATCATGTGGCATTCCCCAGGGGTCAGTTCTTGGACCTATCCTTTTCAACCTCTACCATGCCCCATTAGGTTCAGTCATAAGACATCATGGGTTCTCATTCCATTGCTATGCCGATGACACGCAACTCTATGTCAGTGCCACATCAGCTACGTTCACTGCCTTTTCACAAATTGCTCCGTCAAAACTCAAGAGGAAATTAAGGTGTGGATGGAGCAAAAATTTCTCCAGCAATCAAAACTGAAGCCATCTTGATTGGTACCCCGCATCAGACCAAATCATCATCATAACCATCTCCTTCTCCGGCTCCAATATATCATGCTCTCCGGTTGTTACTAATCTAGGTGTAAAAATGGACCCTCAACTTACATTAAAATCACACTTTAATCATCTCTGGAAAGTTTCATTTCTCCGGAACATTTCAAAACTTTGCAGCATCCTCCCTCTGCCCGACGCTGAAAAGCCAGTTCATGCACTGGTCTCCTCAAGATTGGACATCTGCAATGTGCTTCTTATTGGGATCTCCGACAAAAACATTCAGAAGCTCAAATACACCCAGAATGCCGCTGCCAGAATCCTAATGAGCACAACACCCCAATTCTCCAAACGCTACACTGGTTACCCATCTCAGCTAGGACTGAATATAAAGTCTGTGTCCAAACACACCTCTGCATCCATGGCCATGCACCCTCCTACCTTACAGAACTCATTCATCTATATCACGCTACCTGCCCACTTCGCTCTGTTCACTCAAATCTTCTGTAAATTCCAAGATCCAGCCTCAAGACCACGGGAGATCGTGCCTTTAGTGTCGCTGCCCCTCCACTATGGAATTCCCTACCTGACACCCCGAGGGCTCCCCAACCCATGATTTAAGAGACATCCTAAGACATTTCTTTTTAGTAAAGCTTTTAATACCCAACTGGTACTTAGTGATTGTCTTAACTTCTTTGTTTTTTATTGAGTACTATTTTCAGTTTATTATTTTTTTTCTTTACTGTTGCCCTTTGAGATCTTTTGATACAAAGGGCATTATAAATAAAATGTCTTATTATTATTATTGTTTTAGTTATTAATATTATTATATTTTCATGATTATAATTGTTTTAGTTATTATTATTATTTTTATTATTATTATATTTTCATTATTATTATTATAGTTATAATTCTTCTTATTATTATTATCATTATTTTTATTGTTATTATTATTATTATTATTGTAATTACTATTATTATTATAGTTATTATTATCATTATTATTATTAGTATGTTATTATTAATATTATTACTATAGTTATTATTATCATTATAATAGTTATTACTATTATAGTTTTCATTATTAATATTATAGTTATTTTTTTATTATAATTATTTTTATAATTATTATTATTATTATCATAGTTATTATTATTTTATTATAATTATTATTATCATTATTATTATTATTATAGTTATAATTTGTATTATTATTATATTTTTTATTATTATTATAGTTATTATTATTTTATTATTTTTATTATTATCATCATCATTATTATTATAGTTATTATTATGTTATTATTATTATTATCATCATCATTATTATTATTATTATTATTATTACACATCTGAAATCAGCCCAGTTGTCACAACCTCAAATTTCAGACTTACTTATTAGACCAATGAGCGCTGAGGCCATTTTAATAAGACGAGCCAGTAGGGTTGGGGCTAAAACCAGCCTGATTATTTTAGTTTGACACCAAAGTGGAAACACAGCTGAGTGAAGGGCGAGTTTTAAGGGACGAAGAGAGTTAGCCGGAGAAAACTCAGAACTGGTTTTTCCCAGAAATATAAAATGAAGCAAATTCTTGGAATGAACGTAATGAAAAAAACATTCTTACATGCGTATTTGAAAAACGGGAAGAATCATGTGAATTCTTAGAAAGCAAACAATGAATAAAGATGCTGACAGGCTTGTTTAAACCTGCCAAACCGCCCACGTGTTCACTAAGTGTTCTGCAGTCTCGACCAGAAGCTGTAGGTGCTTCAGAGTACCATCATAATACCTGGAAGAGCTGATAAGATGTTACTCCGTAAAAGCAGCTTCTGTTCTTTTCCACTCACAAAAAGATGATGCAGGAAAAGATCAATTAGAGCTAAAATACAAGTCCTATTTCTGTTTGCAGCCATTTTCATCCTCTCGTTATGAAACTATGAAATACATGTAGGTGATTTCATTCCAAGTATAAAATATGAAGAAAAATGTCATTTAAAGCAGTGACAGTGGTCTTCCGGGTGCAGTTTTCCATCTACATTTTCAAACATGCAGTTTATTCCATCCATCCTTTTTCAGCCACTAATGCGGGGTCGGGTCGCGGGGCAGCAGCCTAAGCAGGGCGGCTCACACTGCCCTCGAGTCTACTACGAGCCCCTCCCGGATGACCGAGCTTCTCACCCTATCTCTAAGGGAGAGCCCAG
>SSNQ01000099.1:395777-398277 GCA_006942095.1 Nothobranchius kuhntae
GAGTGAGTGAGCGGACGAGTGAGTGAGTTAGTGAGCGAGTGAGTGAGCGGACGAGTGAGTGAGTGAGTGAGCGAGCGGGCGATTGAGTGAGTGAGTTAGTGAGTGAGCGAGTTAGTGAGTGAGCGGATGAGTGAGTGAGTTAGTGAGTGAGTGAGTGAGTGAGCGGACGAGTGAGTGAGCGAGCGAGCGGGCGATTGAGTGAGTGAGTTAGTGAGTGAGTGAGCGAGTTAGTGAGTGAGCGGACGAGTTAGTGAGTTAGTGAGTGAGTGAGCAAGTGAGTGAGGGAGTTAGCGAGTGTGTGAGCGATTGAGTGAGTGAGTGAGTGATCGAGTTAGCGAGTGAGATAGTGAGTGAGCGAGTTAGTGAGTGAGTGAGTGAGTGAGCGAGCGGGCGAGTGAGTGAGTGAGTGAGCGAGTTAGTGAGCAGGCGAATGAGTGAGTGAGCGAGTGATCCTCCTTCATTTATCGTCATAAAAGCTGTTAACTGTGTTTGTCTCTCAGCTGAACCGACACCAGCTGAGATTGAGAATGATAGATGTGGTGTGTGTAGTTTACATGAGGAGGAGTCTTCCTGCAGGTGACCCGTGTCCTCCACTAGATCTGATGGATTGGATCAAATAAATAATCACACAGGGAGCAAAGTTTGGTGTCGGGGATGAAAACGTTCGAGGAAAACATGAATTCATGATAAGAGTCAGAAAGAGTCAACAAACAATGTCAGTTCAAATCCTTTAATCTGCCTCAGAGCGGGTAAAAAGAGTCCAAGTGTGTGTGTGTGTGCCTGTGTGTGTGTGTGTGTGCGTGTGTGTGTGTGTGCCTGTGTGTGTGTGTGTGTGTGTGTGTGTGTGTGTGTGTGTGTGTGTGTGTGTGTGTGTGTGTGCCTGTGTGTGTGTGTGTGTGCCTGTGTGTGTGTGTGTGTGCCTGTGCGTGTGTGTGTGTGTGTGTGCGTGTGTGTGTGTGTGTGTGCCTGTGTGTGTGTGCCTGTGTGTGTGTGCGTGTGTGCCTGTGTGTGTGTGTGTGTGTGTGTGTGTGTGTGTGTCGCGCGTGCGTGTGTGTGTGTGTGTGTGTGTGTGTGTGTGCGCGCGTGCGTGTGTGTGTGTGTGTGTGGGTGTGTGNTTTGTATTATTATTATATTTTTTATTATTATTATAGTTATTATTATTTTATTATTTTTATTATTATCATCATCATTATTATTATAGTTATTATTATGTTATTATTATTATTATCATCATCATTATTATTATTATTATTATTATTACACATCTGAAATCAGCCCAGTTGTCACAACCTCAAATTTCAGACTTACTTATTAGACCAATGAGCGCTGAGGCCATTTTAATAAGACGAGCCAGTAGGGTTGGGGCTAAAACCAGCCTGATTATTTTAGTTTGACACCAAAGTGGAAACACAGCTGAGTGAAGGGCGAGTTTTAAGGGACGAAGAGAGTTAGCCGGAGAAAACTCAGAACTGGTTTTTCCCAGAAATATAAAATGAAGCAAATTCTTGGAATGAACGTAATGAAAAAAACATTCTTACATGCGTATTTGAAAAACGGGAAGAATCATGTGAATTCTTAGAAAGCAAACAATGAATAAAGATGCTGACAGGCTTGTTTAAACCTGCCAAACCGCCCACGTGTTCACTAAGTGTTCTGCAGTCTCGACCAGAAGCTGTAGGTGCTTCAGAGTACCATCATAATACCTGGAAGAGCTGATAAGATGTTACTCCGTAAAAGCAGCTTCTGTTCTTTTCCACTCACAAAAAGATGATGCAGGAAAAGATCAATTAGAGCTAAAATACAAGTCCTATTTCTGTTTGCAGCCATTTTCATCCTCTCGTTATGAAACTATGAAATACATGTAGGTGATTTCATTCCAAGTATAAAATATGAAGAAAAATGTCATTTAAAGCAGTGACAGTGGTCTTCCGGGTGCAGTTTTCCATCTACATTTTCAAACATGCAGTTTATTCCATCCATCCTTTTTCAGCCACTAATGCGGGGTCGGGTCGCGGGGCAGCAGCCTAAGCAGGGCGGCTCACACTGCCCTCGAGTCTACTACGAGCCCCTCCCGGATGACCGAGCTTCTCACCCTATCTCTAAGGGAGAGCCCAGACACCCTGTGGAGAAAACTCATTTTGGCCGCTTGTATCCGTGATCTCGTTCTTTCGGTCACTACCCAAAGCTCATGACCATAGGTGAGGGTAGGAACGTAGACCGACCGGTAAATCGAGAGCTTCGCCTTCTGACTCAGCTCTCTCTCCACCACGACAGACCGGTACAACGCCCGCATCACTGCAGATGCAGCACCAATCCGCCTATTGATCTCACGCTCCAGTTTTCCCTCACTCGTGAACAAGACCCCGAGATACTTAAACTCCTCCTCTTGGGGCAGGACCTCATCCCTGACCCGGAGAAGGCATTCTACCCTTTTCTGAATCAAGACCATCGTCTCAGATTTAGAGGAGCTGATTCTCATCCCAGCTGCTTCACACTCGGC
>SSNQ01000099.1:403277-440368 GCA_006942095.1 Nothobranchius kuhntae
ACTCTGTTATCATCCCACCCACCAGGCATATGGAGTGCCCTGATTGGCCCACAAAGCAGATAAAGCTCTGTGATTTGTTCACTAAGCAGATAGAGCACTATGATTGGCCCACCATTATGGACCAATCACAGCTCCTTATGTGTTTGAAACCCCTCTAGAGAGCTGTGATTGGCCAGATGTTGAGGCTGCAGAGGTTCCAGTGGAGCATTCCTAGACCAAACTTTGCAAAGCAAGAATTTGGTCTAGTTCACTAGGCTAGATTGCAGCAGCAGAATAAACACACTTCAAACAGTATAAAATGTGTCTTAGTCATGTCCCGAAAGCCGCTTTTCTCCACTGTAAGAAACGGCGCCATGTCCTCACACAGGTACGTGGTAATGGCATTTGTAATATCAGTCCACCGTTGATTATTTCTCTCATACTGAGTGCCTTTAACAAATGCTTGTAAAATGTCCATCTGCTGGTGTGTAAGACCACCTTTTTTCTTACCGCTCGACTGACCGGGCGTTTGTTGAGGACGCAGTTTTTGGCTTTCTTCGTATTCCACAACGTGCTTCGTTTTGAGGTGGTAAAACACATTAGATGTATTCCCTCTATTCGCTATTACTTTCTTCTGGCATACTTTGCAGATTATATTGTTCTGCTCCACATCCGACTCCTTAAAGCCAAACCAAGTCCAAATGACCGATGTTGCACCGGTCTTCTTTACGAGAACCTCCTTCACCACAGGCTCCATGACTTGAGACTTGTCTCCACTGATGAAGAACTGCAGAAACGTGGATGTTTGTAGAGCAGATCTTCTGTATTAATTCAAACCTATTTTCTGTTGCTGTTTAGCAGGAATGTTCGCTAACCTACGAATGACCGACTCTTGTCCCACCTGTCTCATGCGAGACACCCTCAGGCTGCAGCCGGTTACACCACAGGCCCTTGGACATGCAGCAAATCCGAGTTTCTGGCAGCCCGGATGACAGGAATTCAACGAGAGAATATTAGAAGCATGATTAGATTCAGATTTGGTTAAAATCAAACAGCTGCCTATAGCAGGAGGATTGGATCTGTAATCTGTGACTGATTACACCTGACGGTGGCGCTGTTCCAGCAAAGGAACTGTATTTTTACATTTTCCCCATGAGAGCACTCTGGTGGAGGCCAACTAAATAACCTCCTGGTCTTTGTGCTCACAGCACAGGCTCGCCGTGTAGACGTGAATGCTTTCAGCAACAAGAAAAACACGCTCTAATTATCATTAAGAGGCTGTAAAAACAGAGACAACGAGCCGTTCCAGCTAGTGGCCAGCCCGGTTTGCTGAGAGGACGACTCTGTCCTTTTAAAGGAAACAAGTGTTGGCCTCCACCTCCTGAGCAGAAGCACATCTGGGTTTATAAAGATCATCCAATGAGGAGGTTCTGATTCTCTCTGAAGGCGATAAATCCCAACGTGAACATGTTTATTGTGGGTCAGAACCAAGCCCCCACAATGTGGCTCTTAAATTGGGCCCAACCCGGAAGTACCAAAAATTGCAGTTCCACCCTCATCCACTGGGGGCTGGTGTCAGAAGCGAGCAAATCCTCATTGACTCCCATGTTAAAAATACCAATTTCACAGCAGAAATAAACATGTTTACAGCCTGGTACCAAAACATGTTTTAGGTTTAAATGATCTAGTTTACACTCATGACAACTCTGATGGGGGTGAATTTTTTTCTCACTCTTCTGTTTAAGTGTATTAAAAGCCTAAAATTCTGTATAATTAATGAGCATCAGACCCACGTGACCGCAGAGCTAGCTCCGTGGAAAGGCCTCAGTAGAGCCTCGGTCTGGCCTGGAAACTGTTCCGGGATTTTGAGTTTCTGTGTTTGTGTATTCTGTTTTGGATATTTTTTGTGCAATTGTTGGACAAAATGACTTGCTGTGGCATTAATTGCACTAATAGAGCGTCCAAAGAGTCTCCACTTCATTTTTTTCGGTAAGTAAAATTATATTTATGTATTTTAGGTCACTGCCGAGCTGAGCTTAGATTTTAACATGTACTGTTTAACCATGAAATTTAAATGTAATAGGGTGAAACCCAGTGCATTTAACATAATGCTGCACTTTAGAAAATGGTTTGAAATATAACATGTTGGTGGAGCTGGGTTCCCACTATCGGCTTGTGGGGCTCTCGGGAGACCGATGTTTTCCACCCGTTCTCCCCTCCCCGCAGCTCGGCGCATCTCTGTCTGCTGCGCTGCCGGCTTGTGGAGCTCTGGGATGGAAACCTTTCCACCCGTTCTCCTCAGCAGCAGCTCTGCGCATCTCAGATCGCAGCGGCGCTTGTCTGCTGTGCGGCTGCCGGCTTGTGGAGGTCTCGGGAGACCTCTGTGTTCCACCCGGTTTTACCCAGCGGTCAGCCCGGCGTATCTCTGACTCAGAAGCTCTGGTGTTGTGCACAGTTAACTCCGGTTATAGCTAGGTTGCTACCTCCGTTAGCTTAGCTCCCACCTCCGCGTTAGCTTTGGGTTAGCTTCAGGTTAGCTTGTAGCTAGTTCAACCGGGTGTCGTCAGTTGATTCCAGCCTTACAGCCCCACCCTCAGCTCCTCCTCTCTTCCCTTTTATGGAATTGTCTGGGCTTGACGGAACCTGTGACACGGTCAAAATGGCGGTGGTGGCCACCTCCCATTTTAGTACAAAAACGTGATATTGGAGCCTGTGGAAAGGAGATGTCCAGTATATTTTTGTCGATGGTCAGAACCCGTGGTGCGCTGATGTCATCTAGGAAACCGAAGGAAAGTGCAGCTCTTCTGTTTACTTTCACCGGTCGTGACCTCTGCAGACAGCTGCTGGGCTAACGCTAGAACCCGTTAGAACCTGCTTCTGACGGGTTTGGCTCCGGCTGCAGGTCGGCTTTAGTCGCAGATCTAAAAGTTATCAAAGTGGAAGTTATGGAAAGCTAAAAACCTCAAAATATATGGAATAGTCTTAAATAGATTTTTTAAGTTACCGTATGCATTAGAGTTTTGTGTTCTACAGTAGGCGTGTCTATTAGGGTTGTCACGGTGTGAAAATCTAACCTCACGGTTATTGTGACCAAAATTATCACGGTTTTCGGTATTATCGCGGTATTTTTTTAAACGTTTACATTTTCAGACAACTAAATAAACCCTGTGTATCAGGAAAATATTGTCTTCAGTTTGTGTCTAAATTTAGCCTAAAATTTGTTATTTTGTAATTCTGTTGTTTATTTGTTTACATTTTCCCCTTTAGTGTTTAAAATACCAATATTTGCCCATAACTCTTATTTTTTGTCTGTTTGATGTCATCATTTTAAAAATATTAGATCAGATGATACTCAGTACTCAAGTAGCCTTCTAATCAGATACTTTTTTACCCTTACTTGAGTAATAAACCCTATATCAGGAAAATATTGTCCTCGGTTTGTGTCCTTCCAGTGAGCTTTGCAGATGTGGGAAAATGTCATCAGGCAGTAATCGTTGTTAAATTCATAATTATTCTCGGAGAGAGACCAACTCTTATCTGCCCCTGGGAGCCCCGTAATGCATAGCGTCATTTCAACATGGCGGTGTCCGCGACACGGTTTATATGCAGGTAGCGGCGCTGCGGCTGCTTTATATAGCGACTCGTTGCGTTCTCCCTCAACCCAAATCCTCGGATCACGCATTTTAGCTAAAACGCTAACGTTAGCTTGCCTTGCGTTGACTATAGAGTTGTGGGTGATGGTCACGCAGATGTGTCATGAGATTTGAAGCGTTGCTGCCTTTCACAGACACTTTTTCTGCACGTGCTGCAAACAGGATAGCCGTCTTCTATCAGCTGTCCCTCAGCATTCTTCAAATATCCAAAACATGCCCGTACTTCCCACTTTGTCTTCTTTGAGGGATAATAAATGTCCTGAGCGCTGCCGTCTCCTCCTTTGGCCATTATTTCAGCTTTAGCTTCAAGAAAGTTTTGGTTGTAAACAACAAAGTGCGCATGTGCCGCCGGCAACTTCAGCAGATGATACGGTGGCTGGTAAGGGTCACCGCGCCTACACCGCAGCCACGGTAATCCACCGAGATAATATATGTTTTAAAAAACAAGACAGTTGTTATTATTGTCAACTTTTGTACCGGGGTTTACCGCTACACCGGTTACCGTTACAACCCTAGTGTCTATCAGAGTCAGACATGTAAAATAAATAAAACATATTTTGCTTTTTTAGAGATACCAAAAGTTAGAATTTGCGGTGAAATCATCAGTAAACAGTTTAGTGTCTCAATCGTGTTTGAATGAATGTCACATGCGCCCTTTTGACGAGACACACCACACCTGAAAATTTGCGTAATATTAACGCAACAGCGTGCCCAAGAAACGCGCCACGCCGACACGGCAATGCGCAAATTTTGCGACGTTCATTCCGCCTCACTTGGTAGTAATATTGCAGGAAAGTTTCCTCTTTTTGGTGCCCCCTCCCCAACCTCTTGTTGCCCTGCGCACAGTGCGTGATGCGTGTGGGCGGAGCCCCAGCGATGTTCCCACCACAGACGTGATGCATCCCGCTCATTTCTAGTGAACGGGAGCAGATGTGTGTACCAGTTGAAATAGGGAAAGGTGAATTTTCGGGAAATGGGCGTCGGTCCTCAGAACCTGTACATCTGTGGGGAGATCTGGAGAGTGAAGGTCATCGAGTTCTGGAGCGATGTGTTCTTTTTACCTGATAAAACACCAAACATTTGCTTCTCTCTGTTTCGCGCTGCGAGCGGGGAGATTTCTGAGCAGTAACCCGAGCGAGAGGATCGTGGCCCGTTTGGCACATGACCGACACCTGAGCGTGAACAAATGACCCAGTGGTACCTCCAGTTATGGTCACCAGTTTTTACTCCACACTTGATCTTCTGGATTTCAGCCTTCAGCAAAGCCGGTAGAAAGAGCCGGATTCGGCATCAGTCTTAGTTAATTGTTGTGGTTAAACACAGATGGGAGTTAGAAACAGCCACAGCCTGATCTTCCATGTAAAACGAGCTGCAGGATTGCCTCCGACAGCTGGGTGTCAGGCATATTTTTCCTCTAAATCCCGATGAAGCACAGTCCCGGGGAGCAGATCTGGTAAACAGGTTATTTTTAAGCCCTGGCTCTCTGAAGTGGGCTGGAGGTATGCATCGTCTACTGCTGCTGTTCTGAAAGGTTCTCCTTGTTCTCTCAGAGCGCTCGCTCAGCCAGCCTGGGCTGCTCCATGACCCTCTCTGAAATGTTGATGCAGTCAGAACTGTCAGTCTGCCTCTGACCTGCCGTTTACCTCCAGCTGAGTGAGGGTTAGGATTATCATTCAGATTCATTTCTCTATATTCTCCTGATTGCAGAAACATTCTAGCCTGGCAAGCCAGACTAAATAAATGTATTATTTAGTCTGGCCACGCTCCATTGACGGCTCTCGGTTGTGGGGCGGGCTCTACCGTCGTCTTTCAAATGATCTCCGCATTCCACTGGACAATGAATGTGACATACTCTTGTTTCACTCTGTTGCATCATCCCACCCACCAGGCATATGGAGTACCCTGATTGGCCCACAAAGTGGATAAAGCTCTGTGATTTGTTCACTAAGCAGATAGATACTAAGCAGATACTGGTTAATGCAGAGAGTTTCTCTATTTTTCCAGTTCAAGAGGATTGTTTTCTTAGCGACGCATATGGCAGTCCGAACCACGTGAACCACAGATGTTTCAGTCCGGACATCGTCCAGGTTTCCCAGTAAACAAAGAGAGGGGGAAGTTGGGATATGACATTTCAGAGACTTTGACAGGTCTTCACACACTACCCCAAAATTCCTGGACAGGTGGGCAGGACCACAGTGCATGAATGTAATAGTCAGGAATGTTGTTTGTGCAGTGTGTACAGGTGTCAGACGACACAAACCCCATCTTGAACATCCGATGACCTGTATAGTGTACTCTGTGTAGAATTTTATACTGAATTAATTGTAAATTGGGGTGTCTGATCATTTTAAAAGATTTTTAAGGATTTGGAGTCTTACTTAATGATATGTGGACATCTCTCCTCTGATTGGCTAACAGCAACACGACTCTACCACTGACTCTGCTCTGCAACGTTGATGTTTTATCTCCACCAATAACACAAGCCTGGAGGAGTTCTGCTGTGTGGTGCTAATGCTAACAGTTAGCTTCTACTAGCAGAGACGTTCTCTGCTGTTTCCTGGACGCTAAACCAACAACAGCCTTCCCCGTCGTGAGTCCAGATGGGTGAGTCCCATGCCCCCCCCCCCCCCCCCCCCCCCCAGCAGAAACCGGACTGGCTGGGGTCTCGGAGGACTGAGCAGAACTACAGTAGAAGCAGAGACACAGACTTTTACCTGAACATTTGAGGAAAATTAAAAGTTTAAAACTCCACGAATTCAAAAAAAATATAAACCCCTGAGCCTCTAAAAATAATAGAAAACACAAACAGCTTTATCAGTGGTCATAATGTTGTGGTTAGTGTTTGTTATATAAGTAAAGCAATAGTCCCCATTCCACTATTGGACTTTTATCAGACCTAACAGAATCTTACAAAGTCAGAAAGGGCCCAGAAGGGTCGGTGGGCGGGGCTTGCGGTTATCTCATTCTGATGGACGTTGCCAAACAATCAGCACTTAGAAAATTGGAAAAGTTGTTGGTGAAGTGGAATGGAAGCAAGAGAAAATAAGGAAAGCTTTCATTCATCGCTGCCATCGTTGTGAAACACAACAAGCATTCCTGCTTCTCCTGTCGTCAAGGGCCATCTCATCCCCAAACAACGATCCTGTACGGATCAGGGCAGGAACTCAGACTCCACAGTCATCAGCAGCTCTTCCTGTGATGTTTTAAATCCAGGTTTAAACCTCAAGGTGGTAATACCCGCAGTGCAGAGATTCAGAAAAACAGGCTATTTTAAAGCCTTTAGATGAGACATGAACGAGGGCTGACCTCCACACAGAGACAACAGAACGTGCTGCAGTGCATTCTGGGTCGTTTGAGTCTGCTGCAGCTCTGTGCACATATGGTTCTAGTTTGTGGCGGCGGTAAAACCCCGGGCTTTCTGTGCAGCCGCGTTTCTCAGTAAAGTGAAAACAAACAGATTATTCCACGACAGCAGAGGCAGTGAACTCTCCTGCAGATTTCCCCTGACAGGCTGTTCAACGACTTCCAGGAAAACGCCGACGGGCCCCGCGGGCCGGCAGATCACTGGAATTAGGTTACAGGTCCCGCAGCTTCACGAGAAGCAGCACAGAGAGGACCTTTGTGGTGTAATCACATTTCTCTCTCCCTCTCTCCTTACAGTCCCCCCCCACCTCACCGGCTGCCTATCCAACAACATGGAGACGTTCAACTGCAGATGGAGTGTCGGAAGTTTCCAGAACCTCTCAGAACCAGGAGATCTGCGTCTGTTCTACTACAACAGAAAGTGAGGAAGGAGACCGTTCTCACTAACTGATGAATCTGTTTTCCTGCTAAGAGCAGAACTTTATCAGAACAGCAGCATCTTCCCACTAAAACACAGCTGAGCTGAGGTCAGACTTTCACACATGAAGGTAAAGAAAAAGCGTGCTTGAGCGAAACACCAGTCTCTGAGTGGGTTCCGCTGATAAAAAGCTGAGCATCCCAGTCGGGTTTTGTTCTGACGCTCCGTCACCGAACCGCTGATCGGATCAGGGACACGTCTGGTGTACACACACCTTATCTAACACGTGGCGCTCCGACTCCCCCGCCTTCAAAAGGCAAAGTCCACCTCAGGGTCACATCTGCTGCTCTTTAAAGGAACATTTCAGACAAAGATGTTTTTCCTCGTGAATCTGGGTGGGATCGATAGCAGGGTTCTCTGTGGTTATTTACAAGAGACGATAGCAGCAGCAGCTAAATGTAGCGCTTCTGGTGCCTTCAGGCAGGAAGTTCTCCGTTTTTCTGCTGAAATAAGGAGTAAAAATTGACGGTGGTGTGAAGGTTTATTTTTTAAGTGTAGTAGATTAGGGCTGAAGAAGGACAACAGCAACACACAGGGACTGTGTCCGAATTCAGAAGTGTCTTTGTAAGGACCCGTCCTTCCCAGTCGTCTTTGTAAGGACCCGTCCTTCCCAGTCGTCTTTGTAAGGACCCGTCCTTCCCAGTCGTCTTTGTAAGGACCCGTCCTTCCCAGTCGTCTTTGTAAGGACCCGTCCTTCCCAGTCGTCTTTGTAAGGACCCGTCCTTCCCAGTCGTCTTCGTAAGGACCCGACTGGGTCGTCTTTGTAAGGACCCGTCCTTCCCAGTCGTCTTTGTAAGGACCCGTCCTTCCCAGTCGTCTTTGTAAGGACCCGTCCTTCCCAGTCGTCTTTGTAAGGACCCGTCCTTCCCAGTCGTCTTTGTAAGGACCCGTCCTTCCCAGTCGTCTTTGTAAGGACCCGTCCTTCCCAGTCGTCTTTGTAAGGACCCGTCCTTCCCAGTCGTCTTTGTAAGGACCCGTCCTTCCCAGTCGTCTTTGTAAGGACCCGTCTTTCCCAGTCGTCTTTGTAAGGACCCGTCCTTCCCAGTCGTCTTTGTAAGGACCCGTCCTTCCCAGTCGTCTTTGTAAGGACCCGTGCTTCCCAGTCGTCTTTGTAAGGAACGTCCTTCCCAGTCGTCTTTGTAAGGACCTGTCTTTCCCAGGCTGAATGGTGGCTCAGTGGTTAGCACTGTTGCCTCGCAGCACGAAGGTTGCAGGTTCGAAACTCGGCTGCCGCCTTTCTGTGTGGAGTTGCGTGTTCTCCCCATGCATGCGTGGGTTTCCTTCGGGTACTCCGGTTTCCCCCACAGATCACAACATGCCCTACAGTTTATAAGTCGCTTTGGATAAAAGCTTCTGCTAAATAAATAAACATAAACATAAGGACCCGTCCTTCCCAGTCGTCTTCGTAAGGACCCGTCCTTCCCAGTCATCTTCGTAAGGACCCGACTGGGATCATCTTCGTAAGGACCCGTCCTTCCCAGTCGTCTTCGTAAGGACCCGTCCTTCCCAGTCGTCTTCGTAAGGACCCGTCCTTCCCAGTCATCTTCGTAAGGACCCGACTGGGATCATCTTCGTAAGGACCCGTCCTTCCCAGTCGTCTTCGTAAGGACCCGTCCTTCCCAGTCGTCTTCGTAAGGACCCGTCCTTCCCAGTCATCTTCGTAAGGACCCGACTGGGATCATCTTCGTAAGGACCCGTCCTTCCCAGTCGTCTTCGTAAGGACCCGTCCTTCCCAGTCGTCTTCGTAAGGACCCGTCCTTCCCAGTCATCTTCGTAAGGACCCGACTGGGATCATCTTCGTAAGGACCCGTCCTTCCCAGTCGTCTTCGTAAGGACCCGTCCTTCCCAGTCGTCTTCGTAAGGACCCGTCCTTCCCAGTCATCTTCGTAAGGACCCGACTGGGATCATCTTCGTAAGGACCCGTCCTTCCCAGTCGTCTTCGTAAGGACCCGTCCTTCCCAGTCGTCTTCGTAAGGACCCGTGCTTCCCAGTCGTCTTCGTAAGGACCCGTCCTTCCCAGTCGTCTTTGTAAGGAACGTCCTTCCCAGTCGTCTTCGTAAGGACCCGTCCTTCCCAGTCATCTTCGTAAGGACCCGTTCTTCCCAGTCGTCTTCGTAAGGATCCGTGCTTCCCAGTCGTCTTCGTAAGGACCCGTCCTTCCCAGTCGTCTTCGTAAGGACCTGTCCTTCCCAGTCATCTTCAACAGGACCCGTGCTTCCCAGTCGTCTTCGTAAGGACCCGACTGGGATCATCTTCGTAAGGACCCGTCCTTCCCAGTCGTCTTCGTAAGGACCCGTCCTTCCCAGTCGTCTTCGTAAGGACCCGTGCTTCCCAGTCGTCTTCGTAAGGACCCGTCCTTCCCAGTCGTCTTCGCAAGGACCCGTCCTTCCTAGTCCTCATAAGAATCTAATGTTCAGCCTGCGAGGATTCCCGGGATGGGGGGGCCAGGTCTGCACTCAAACTCAGCGTTAGCACAAGAGGAATTATGTCTAACTTCTGCACAGAAACTCACAAGAACGTGGCTGAAATGTCCCTTTAAGACATAAAGTATGTCTCTTGTTGATTAGACAAAAAGTCGTCCACACAGGACAAGTGAGTACACTAAGTCTGTTTGTAAATCTCTCAAAAACGGACCGACAGTCAGGAACTCTCCTCTCTGGAAAAACCGCACGGACTAATCCAAAAACGTCTACTGGTCTAGGATTCAGCAGCACACCTCACTCCAGATGCCAAAGATCCCAAATCTGGTTCCTTTGTATCTCTGAGATGCTTCAGCCCTGTGCTCCATCCCAAAATCTTCCTTCTTCATTCCACCTCTCCGTCCCATCTACGAATTTTCCATGGTGGGTTTGAGTCTTTAGCCATTCCGCTCCCCGTCTCCGGAATTTTCCCTTTATCCGTTTAAACTTCCAAGTCCTTCCTGTTCATCCTGTTGTCTGACAAAAGTCAAAGAACAGGATAAATAAAATATTTTATAGGCTCCAGATGTTCTGAGTCACATGTTTATGTTTGAGACTCTTATTGTGAAGGATTAAAGGAAGTTATGAGTTCCTGTTGGACTATTATCTGAGCAACACAACACTCTTGTTTTATTGGAGCTGATGCTTTTTGGTCCGACCGTTTTCCAGCAGTAAACCCTAACACTAACCCTAACCAGTAAACCCTAACCCTAACTAACCCTAACCCTTGTTTCAGAAAACGAACTGATGCTCAGAACAATAAGTAAAAAGCATGAACTAAATCTGTTTTTATTCTCATATTATTTCATAGTTTGTGATTATGAGATTAGAAATGCTGCAACAAAGCGGTATTTAGCATTAGCCTCTGAGCTAAAAGGACGTTTCTAACAGCTCTCTATACCCCCACCCCTCAGGCCCCTCACAGCCCCTCAGGAAAACTGGAGTGAATGTCCACAGTACAGCATGGAGAGGCCAAACGAGTGCTTCTTCGATCAGAACCACACCACCATCTGGACCACTTACACCATTCAGCTTCGTTCCAGGGACCAGGACGTCCTCTACGACGAGACTCCCGTCGAGGTTTCAGTCATCGGTGGGCTTCATGATGATTAAACTTCTGTTACAGTATTTTAATCATTTTTCCTGTTTAGTTTCAGACTCTGTCTTCATAGTCTGATCAAAGGGAATTTTTCTCCCTACAGTTAAACCCGACCCACCTGTGGGATTAAACTGGACGCTGATGAACGTGAGCTTGACCAGTGCGCATTTTGACATCATGCTAAGTTGGAAGCCTCCGCGGTCCGCAGACGTGGAGACGGGATGGTTGACGCTGCTTTACGAGGTCCAGTACCGTGATGTGGATTCTGACGAGTGGAAAGTGGTGGGTCTCCGTAGATTCTTACACTGATCTCCCTGCTGAAGCTTGTATTTATACAAGGTTTTCACCACAGATGAATCTTGTGAAAAGTCCACATCGCTCCGTGTTCGGCCTTCAAACAAACGTCCACCACGAAGTCCGGGTTCGCTGCAAAATGCTCGGGGGGAAGTTATTCGGCGAATTCAGCGACTCTGTGTTCGTACACATCTCATCTAAAGGTAAACTCACTTTTAGGGACTGTTAGAGGTCAGAGTGGGGCTGGATAATAATTCATAACGATATATCAACGATAGACATGTGGTTCAGTAGGAAGAAATGGATCAATAAAAGCTTCAATAAAAGTTTCCTTTTTCCATTATAGCCTATTGGGTAGCTTCATACTAGAGTCATTACTTACACCCAACCAATCGGAATCACCGACCCAAGCACGCTCCGTCACCAAGCCCTCCCCTCTCAAACCTAAACAGGCAGCAGTGTGACTTAAACACAATGCTGCAGCAAGGAGAGGTGGAAGAAACTGTAAATGGTAAATGGTCTGTATTTGATATAGCGCCTTCTAGAGTCCTGGAACCCCCCAAGGTGCTTTACAACACAACCAGTCATTCACCCATTCACACACACATTCACACGCTGGTGGGGATGAGCTACAATGTAGCCACAGCTGCCCTGGGGCGCACTGACAGAGCCGCCACCGGTCCGTCCGACCACCACCAGCAGGCAGGGTGGGTTAAGTGTCTTGCCCAAGGACACAAAAACAGCGACAGACTAAGTGGGGCCCGAACCTGCAACCTTCCGATTACGAGGCGAACACTTAACTCCTGCGCCACCGTCGCCCCTCCAAAGGTTACAGTACCTCACTAGTGTGGCGGCGATGTTTTCGTTCTTACAAGTCTGACAAAAACAAACGATGGTTTGCAACAGAGAATCGATAAAAAACAAGTCTGGTGATGCAACCAACTAGTTTTATCATTAAGTAATGGCCTACGATGGCCAGGGCTGCACTTATTTAATACATCTGACATTTTTCCAATAGTTTTCAATAAGTATTGATATTGATCATTATCGACAGGCTTTTTTTTTCTATTTCGCCCAGCCCTAGGTCAGAGGTCACGAAACAAAGGTTTCTACGTGTGAATATCTTCTTAGCCTCATACGAGTGTGTGTTCTGATCCTGTAAACTAGGAGTCTGCAGCCTTGGGTAAAGCCACAGCTAGTAACATTAAATAGGCTTCCCACTTCTGTGTCCTACTGGTTGAAAGTGGAATTACAAGTGACAGAAACCGCCTGCTGTAGCTAGCGCTAACAATGAGCTATCGCTAACACGAGCCACCAGATACCAAATAAGTAACAAAGTAAAAGAATATCCACACTGTTGCGCAAATCAAGCATCGTATTCTTCATATTCTTGTGTTTTTTACAGACTGTTGCCAAACTGATAAAAGCTAACTGCTAGTTTTCTATTAGCTGCTAGCACAGTGAACAGCTATTGGCCAAAACGGGTAGAGACCTCCCACTAGTGCGCCTCAGAACTGTAAATGCAGGTTTTGGTCAGCAGAGGGCAGCAGAGCGTTGTCCTTTGAGAAGTTGCTCAAGTTTATGGCTGAACAGTCACAGAAACCAGTTTAAAATCAGCATTAAAAACTCTTTAATGTTGCTTTAAATGTCAGATTTTTTTTTCATCCAAACACAGACAGAGCATGGATTAATGTTTTTTATTCGCATAACGCCAGTGTTGGGAGTAACGCGGCACAAAAGTAATGAATTCACTTCTTCTTCTTCCGGCTCTTGGAGGGTGCAGACGCTTTTTTTTCCTCCTCTCCTCCATATCTTATCCTCAAGGCCTTTGTCTGTCTCTCTGTGCTGGGTGCACGGCTGCTTCTGCATTTTCTCTGGAAACTGAAATTACTAAAATGGACCTGGTCAGCTGGTCTCTCAACGCGATTGATAAAATGTTTTCAACGATGAGAACGGGAGAAGGGGCTCCCAGATGTCCTGCCAGTACAGACCCAGTTGGACACATCATGGACTCCTGGAAACAGTGGAACTTGATCTGTTTATCTCAGCTGTCTGTGGAGGACTCTGAAGACGTGTGGATACTTGTGGTGTTGTTGTCGGGTTTCCTGCTGATCGGCATTGGAGGCTACCTGGCTTACCGGAAAATTAACGAGCTGTCGAGGAATATTGGCCTGATCCCGGAGCTCAGAGATGGATTGCACCGCGCTGTGAATTCACAGACTCACATAATTGTCGAGATGAATCGTAAGCTTGGAACTTTGGCCGAGATTCATCCTTTGGCACAAAAGATGGATGCCATCAAGGAGAGAGTGGACGAATCAGCACGGATTGGGATAGATTAATGTCCATTATTGGGATTTTGAGAGGTTGAGGACCAACAAACTGTAAGACAGAGAGGAAATTATCTCTGTCTGGCACCAAAACAATTTCTAATTGGAATCTGGCGTCCTTGAGCCTGCAAGGCTACAACGAAAACTCCCCCCTCAAAAGATATGTGGAATGTGCCGTCACTATGGCAACTCAACTCTGTCTCCTATCCCAGTCTGGGCAGGACAGCGGGAAGGCCGCAGAAACGTTCCAGGGTCACTGCAACCCCCCAACCCTCAATGCTCCTCCCGCTATCCACACTGAGGTGACATGCGCTGCTTATCGTGGCTGCAGGAACTGAAGTGGGGATAGTCCCAACCTACCACCCCACCTAGTGGACACTTATGTTGTGTAATGTCTGAAGTCTGTTGCATATCTGTTGAGGTGTTTTTTTGGCAGAGCAAAGCTGCCCTCCTGGTGGAGGGTAACTCTGAAGTGCCTTTTTTCCCTCCACCTGAACCAATCCTCATGTAACCCTCATGATTCATTGTTCATCCCTTGAGGTCCACGTGGACCTCAAGGGATGAACCATCAATCCTGCTCAATGGTCACCTTTCCTGGCGGGGTCCCCCATTAGGACAGTGGGAGGGTTAAAAGAACTGTGCTGACACTTCCTGTTGTCAGCCAGCTGGGTGAGGGCGGAGGCGGCTTCTGACGCGCTTCCATTCATAAATCAAAACCTCTTTTTGTCTGTGCGTTAGTCTTGTTTATTTTCTTTTACAAGCGTTAGCTGGCGTTTTACATGATGCGGTTCCAAGTGCTCCCAGTTGATCGTCACAAAAGGAAGTCTATTGTCATGGTGTCGCGAGCGCTAAAAACCGTATGCTCATCCCCCCACCCATGCGTAATCATCTCCCAGAAACACCTGAGGACCCACTTAAATCACATGTGACGCACCCAACACCACCACCACCACAGATGAAAGCCCAACCCACACAATAAACGGCTCCTACATCTCCGGCCCCTAATTGTGATGGAATACACAATTACAAAAACTTATGGAGCTTCTTGAAGTAGAAAGATTTTTGATATGGGTCTTTCTAGAACCCCAGTCTTAGTCTTCAGTTCAACTGTTCGTACAAAGCCAGCGTTGTCTGGGTACGTTTTGGTAACTCTTCCCATAGTCCACAACCCTCGAGGAGTTGAACGATCCATGATGATGACAATGTCTCCAACAGAAAAGCTTCATCGAGGCTTGATCCATTTTTGTCTCTCCTGCATCATCGGTAAGTACTCTTTGGTCCACCTACTCCAGAAGAGGTCAGCCAGATACTGAACTTGTCTCCATTTCCTCTGAGAACTTTTTATTTTCTTCTTTTTCTGCTTCTCAGTTTTCACGCAAACTCCTTCTTCCTCCCGAGTTTCAGACTCTTTATCACAACTGTCTTCTTCTGCAGGTCCAGCCTCCCTGTTGGAGCATTTCTTCTTCTTCTGTTTTCCTCTGGAGTTCACCTCTCCAGTTTCCTTTGGACTTTCTCTTTCTGCGCGTTCGTCTGTGGAAACTCGCTCCTCAGCTTCATCTTTCTTCTTCTTCTTCTTTTTTGCTTGATCCATATTTCCTTGTTCAACTTCAGCCATGACGCGCTGAGCACTTTCAACTCCAGCTTCAACATTACGCACGTCACTCATTTTCAAACATGTGCGCCGCGAACATCAGCGTTAATAAGGGAAGCTGAGTCACAGCCTGACCACTCCAGCTCTATCTGCACAGCTCAAACAACTGATGATCTTGTCATCCTTTCTGGATTCAAAACAACCACAATCGCCGCACCTTCAAGGCGACACCACACCCACTGACGCAATGAACAGCTTCGTAGCATCAAACTTTGCAATCTGTTCCACATCCACGTGAAGACTAGGCTGCGGTATTGTTTACATCGGTACCTCTTTGATGTCTTCGTTACCGTGCCTTCTCATCGGTTCATGGAGTACAGCAGCATCCTCAAATACACCTGCGCGGTGCCAGAAAGAGCTCCACGCTTTCCAAAAGATCTGCGTCCGGGGCAGTGGATCTTTTATCTCATTTTCTCCAAGAGAGAGCGCGGTTTTTACTTGTGTGCTGACACTTCCTGTTGTCAGCCAGCTGGGTGAGGGCGGAGGCGGCTTCTGACGCGCTTCTATTCATAAATCAAAACCTCTTTTTGTCTGTGCGTTAGTCTTGTTTATTTTCTTTTACAAGCGTTAGCTGGCGTTTTACATGATGCGGTTCCAAGTGCTCCCAGTTGATCGTCACAAAAGGAAGTCTATTGTCATGGTGTCGCGAGCGCTAAAAACCGTATGCTCATCCCCCCACCCATGCGTAATCATCTCCCAGAAACACCTGAGGACCCACTTAAATCACATGTGACGCACCCAACACCACCACCACCACAGATGAAAGCCCAACCCACACAATAAACGGCTCCTACAAGAACTCTTTATTATCCCAACCAGAAACCCGTTCCCTGCAGTCCAAACAGCTCCAGACATTTTAGCAGAATCTGAATGATGGGAAGTTGTGATTGTGTAAAATAACTGGATGGTGAAACTTAAAGACCACTCTTCCCTATTGTACATTCGTTCTGCGTGACTTCATAATCCGTGACTTTGTTCTTTTACACAGCGCAGTAATAAATAGTTGTTTACCTTACAGCTGGCACGTTTCAGCTAGCGCCTCTAGCCATCATCACTCCTAATAGACCCCAGGTGTTTTTGGCCAAACTGGGGGGAGCCACTTCGGACCACATGTGGCCCCAGAACCACAGCTTACAGACCACTGCTGTACCTGAACTCAGTGATTTTATGGTGAAGGGAATTTGGTTTTCTCTTCTTGTTTTTCCCCAGTTTCCAGGTTTCCAGTGGTGGCCCTGCTGATGTTTGGGGTCTTCTGTCTGGTGGCCGTCCTCATGTTCGTCGTCATATTACAGCAAGAAAAGTGAGTATTCCATCCTTACCTGGACGCTGCAACATTAATTAGGTTTTGGTAGAAAAGTTAAACAAGTAGAAGAAATAAGTTTGATTTAAAATGTCAGTTTGAATTTAAATTATATCT
The DNA here is from genome assembly GCA_006942095.1 of Nothobranchius kuhntae. Taxonomy (NCBI): domain Eukaryota; kingdom Metazoa; phylum Chordata; class Actinopteri; order Cyprinodontiformes; family Nothobranchiidae; genus Nothobranchius; species Nothobranchius kuhntae. The sequence goes on from SSNQ01000099.1 coordinate 420,001, forward strand.
GAGATTAAACTGATTCGTATTTTTTAACACTTTCAGGTTGATGTTTATTCTTTTGCCTCCTGTTCCTGGACCTAAAATCCGAGGAATCGACCCGGATCTTTTAAAGGTAGGTCTCACACGGCCACAGCGACGGATGCACTCCCTGAAAGAAGCCACTTGAAGCTTACAGAGTCCAGGAAGTTTAAAGAAACATATATTTTTCCCATTTCAGAGCATCAGAATCTCGGATTAAATTTGTCACAATGAGAGCAGGCGGATTGGACCCAAAATGCAAGAATCCAGAGCTCCTCAGCAGGAGCGGTTGCATAAATAAAATTCCTTTTATTTATGACGAGGAGCAAAAATCCAAAGGGGCAGGAATCTGAGGCCTAGTCCACACGTACCCGGATAAATACGTTGTTAAGGCCATGCCAGACCTGTAGGCGGCAGTACTCCCCCCGTTCTTAACCTCGTCCTTCGTCTGTGGTCTTCCGCAAGGAGCAGTAATTCCTCTTGCAAAAACAAACAAGCAGAAAGCGCTTGGACAATTGATGAAGCGAGCGCAGCTCTGAGGGCATCCATGCTGTCGGCTAGTGTAAACACAGGTCGCACACGTGATGTCAGCATTTTTTTGTCGCGGAAAGTGACGTTGCGGACCTTAAAACTCCGGTTTTGTCNTTTTCCTGTTCTTCCGCAGGAAGAGAGATCTTTGTGAACAACAACATATGAGCTTCAGTAGCATCTTCACAACATTTTTTAAACTTCTCCAGATTTTGTTCAACAGCACATACATTTCCTCTTGAGACCAACAGTTCATCAATTTTAGCCTTTATTTTACTTGCTTGTTTGAAACAATAATCTCGTTCCTTCTGAAATCTTTCAGCCATCATTAAAATCGCTTTTGGAGTCGGTTTGATTATTCTTTTTTCTCTTTCCATATTTCCTTGTTCAACTTCAGCCATGACGCGCTGAGCACTTTCAACTCCAGCTTCAACATTACGCACGTCACTCATTTTCAAACATGTGCGCCGCGAACATCAGCGTTAATAAGGGAAGCTGAGTCACAGCATGACCACTCCAGCTCTATCTGCACAGCTCAAACAACTGATGATCTTGTCATCCTTTCTGGATTCAAAACAACCACAATCGCCGCACCTTCAAGGCGACACCACACCCACTGACGCAATGAACAGCTTCGTAGCATCAAACTTTGCAATCTGTTCCACATCCACGTGAAGACTAGGCTGCGGTATTGTTTACATCGGTACCTCTTTGATGTCTTCGTTACCGTGCCTTCTCATCGGTTCATGGAGTACAGCAGCATCCTCAAATACACCTGCGCGGTGCCAGAAAGAGCTCCACGCTTTCCAAAAGATCTGCGTCCGGGGCAGTGGATCTTTTATCTCATTTTCTCCAAGAGAGAGCGCGGTTTTTACTTGTGTGCTGACACTTCCTGTTGTCAGCCAGCTGGGTGAGGGCGGAGGCGGCTTCTGACGCGCTTCTATTCATAAATCAAAACCTCTTTTTGTCTGTGCGTTAGTCTTGTTTATTTTCTTTTACAAGCGTTAGCTGGCGTTTTACATGATGCGGTTCCAAGTGCTCCCAGTTGATCGTCACAAAAGGAAGTCTATTGTCATGGTGTCGCGAGCGCTAAAAACCGTATGCTCATCCCCCCACCCATGCGTAATCATCTCCCAGAAACACCTGAGGACCCACTTAAATCACATGTGACGCACCCAACACCACCACCACCACAGATGAAAGCCCAACCCACACAATAAACGGCTCCTACAAGAACTCTTTATTATCCCAACCAGAAACCCGTTCCCTGCAGTCCAAACAGCTCCAGACATTTTAGCAGAATCTGAATGATGGGAAGTTGTGATTGTGTAAAATAACTGGATGGTGAAACTTAAAGACCACTCTTCCCTATTGTACATTCGTTCTGCGTGACTTCATAATCCGTGACTTTGTTCTTTTACACAGCGCAGTAATAAATAGTTGTTTACCTTACAGCTGGCACGTTTCAGCTAGCGCCTCTAGCCATCATCACTCCTAATAGACCCCAGGTGTTTTTGGCCAAACTGGGGGGAGCCACTTCGGACCACATGTGGCCCCAGAACCACAGCTTACAGACCACTGCTGTACCTGAACTCAGTGATTTTATGGTGAAGGGAATTTGGTTTTCTCTTCTTGTTTTTCCCCAGTTTCCAGGTTTCCAGTGGTGGCCCTGCTGATGTTTGGGGTCTTCTGTCTGGTGGCCGTCCTCATGTTCGTCGTCATATTACAGCAAGAAAAGTGAGTATTCCATCCTTACCTGGACGCTGCAACATTAATTAGGTTTTGGTAGAAAAGTTAAACAAGTAGAAGAAATAAGTTTGATTTAAAATGTCAGTTTGAATTTAAATTATATCTGAGATTAAACTGATTCGTATTTTTTAACACTTTCAGGTTGATGTTTATTCTTTTGCCTCCTGTTCCTGGACCTAAAATCCGAGGAATCGACCCGGATCTTTTAAAGGTAGGTCTCACACGGCCACAGCGACGGATGCACTCCCTGAAAGAAGCCACTTGAAGCTTACAGAGTCCAGGAAGTTTAAAGAAACATATATTTTTCCCATTTCAGAGCATCAGAATCTCGGATTAAATTTGTCACAATGAGAGCAGGCGGATTGGACCCAAAATGCAAGAATCCAGAGCTCCTCAGCAGGAGCGGTTGCATAAATAAAATTCCTTTTATTTATGACGAGGAGCAAAAATCCAAAGGGGCAGGAATCTGAGGCCTAGTCCACACGTACCCGGATAAATACGTTGTTAAGGCCATGCCAGACCTGTAGGCGGCAGTACTCCCCCCGTTCTTAACCTCGTCCTTCGTCTGTGGTCTTCCGCAAGGAGCAGTAATTCCTCTTGCAAAAACAAACAAGCAGAAAGCGCTTGGACAATTGATGAAGCGAGCGCAGCTCTGAGGGCATCCATGCTGTCGGCTAGTGTAAACACAGGTCGCACACGTGATGTCAGCATTTTTTTGTCGCGGAAAGTGACGTTGCGGACCTTAAAACTCCGGTTTTGTCTGTCCACACGCAGACACCCAAAACGGAGCAAACGCAGATCTTCACTTTGGCCGGAGTTTTTAAAAAGATCCGTTTTCGTGTGAAAAAACTCCGTTTTCGTGTGGATGACAGGCCAAAACGTAGAAAAATATCTACGTAGCCAGATCCCCGGCTACATGTGGACAGGGCCTCAGCCTGGTGTACAAAACACTGAGCGACAGAAACAAAAGCTCACTGATGAGCAGGAACCTAGAGTTCTGGAGGGGAACAAAACAACGGGCCAACAACACACAGACAGTCGAGGCAGGGTTATATACGCAGAGGCTGGGTGATTACGGGAATTGGGCACAGGTGAGACTAATGACCTGAGAGGAGGAGCAGAAACAAGCAGGGGAGTGTCACGATACGAGCAAGGAGGAGGTTAGGACCCAAAATGCAGAAACCCAGGATGACACGAGGCAGGGGTGGAAGATGAAATAAAAATCCTTTATTTGGGGATAATCCAAAAGGCAGGGAGCCAAAAAACAAAAACCCAAATACTGAACGGGAGATCAAAAACACACTAGAGACTCAAGAAGCACTAATAACACTAGAGATCCAAAAACGAGACGAGACTGAGGGGAATAAAAGTCAGCTCAGAGTTGAAAATAACGCCCAGATTCTTCACTTGTAGTGATGGATAAAAAGACACTGATTGTAGTTTAGGTAAAAGTTTCTCTCTCTGAGCCTCAGGACCGATGGCTAAAACTTCACACAGAACATGACAAAGTTGTGTGGTGATTTAAATGACATGTTATTTAATAAGCTATGAGGCGTAGGATTTCATAGCAAATATGAAATCAACCTTATGGATCTGTGAGGTTATTTTAAACCAGAAGATTGGAATTTTTTATTGCAGGGATTATGTAACAGCTTCGTATTCACTCAGAGACACCAGAAGAGAGTCGAGTTTAAAAGTTTAAAGATTTATTACTAAACAAATTAAACTAGACTAACTTTAACACAAAAACTCCGGCCAAAGTGAAGATCTGCGTTTTCTCCGTTTTGGGTGTCTGCGTGTGGACGGACAAAACCGGAGTTTTAAGGTCCGCAACGTCACTTTCCGCGACAAAAAAATGCTGACATCACGTGTGCGACCTGTGTTTACACTAGCCGACAGCATGGAAGCCCTCAGAGCTGCGCTCGCTTCATCAATTGTCCAAGCGCTTTCTGCTTGTTTGTTTTTGCAAGCGGAATTACTGCTCCTTGCGGAAGACCACAGACGAAGGACGAGGTTAAGAACGGGGGTGTCAGACTCGAAGACTGGGTTCGGGAGTAAGAGCTTTTATTAGAGACTGCTGGCTGCAAGCGGTGCTGAAAAGGCTGACGTAAGGATGAGGTCTGAGTTAGAAAGGTGGAGGTTTAAGCTTCTGAATACTCTGATCATGGAACACGGTGGAACGATGACTGAGTGAAGAGCCGGTGTGGCGTCTTCCATATATAGACATGGATGACGCAGGTGCAACGTGGAGGGAATCCCCGCGAGGGGCATGCTGGGTAATGGTCCGAGACAGAAGCCGGTCAGCTGGGAGAGGCCGGTCTGGGGGCTTGGGTTCTGACAGGGGGAAGTACTGCCGCCTACAGGTCTGGCATGTCCTTAACAACGTATTTATCCGGGTACGTGTGGACAAAGTTTTTTTTTAACGAGGTGGTGTGGATGCAAGTTTTTGGAGGGGCGAATATTCTTTTTTTTTTTTTTTTTAAACGGCTACGTGTGGACTGGGCCTAAGGTGGATGAGACGGAGAATGGTGTGATGTGGAATGTTGCTCAGAACCAGCAAATCCGAAGAAGCCATAAGTTCCGATGGTGACTTGCTCTTTAATAAACAAAATGTGTTCAGTTGGATTTTCAGAATGTCGCTGTTTTCCTTGTGCTTTTTATAATAATATGGATGTATTGAAAGACAGAGAAAACAACTAGTGAATAAAAGGCGTGTTAATGTAGTAAGCATAGCATTTTTAACATGAGCATGTACACACAGAGACAGTATCAACGTGGATAAATCGTATGGCGGTAGCTCTTACGTACTTTGATTGTAAAAGTAGCTCACAGGCCAGAAAAAGTTGGGGCGCCCTGCATTAGAGCAACAGCTTTTAATATTCTGATGGTTTGATGTGAATGTTACCGTTGTGAATATTGTGCTGAGCCTTGTTTTGAAGTAGAAATCTCAATTCAACCTTCTCCTAAAATCATTCAGCCCAATTCCGGAACCCCTCTCAGATAACTCGTCTGACGTTTGAGCCTCGTTGTCATGAAATGAGTTTGGTAAACCGCTGGCTCTGGTCCTCTGTGTGTGGTGTCTTCGGGGGTGAGCCACCATGTTCTGTAGCTGTTGTTTAGTCTCCCCACGTGCTGTTCAGAGCATTCCTCACCTCCCTGTCTGGCTGCCTGGTCTTCAGGACGTACAAGTCTCTGTGGTGTAAACTGAACCGGTGTGTGGTGTGCTGCATGGATGGAATTCCCAGGTTCTTCTGCTGGTCTTGGGAATTCGACTGTTCCTTTGTTTCTTTCCAGGAACCGGATCCTGCCCATTGAGTTAGAGTTAGGATGCACTGATGGTGGCTTTGCTTCTCAGTGTGTGAATGTTCGTACAGTAATCCCTCGTTTATCGCGGTAGATGCGTTCCAGACCTGGCCGCCATAGGTGAAAATCCGCGACGTAGGGACTCCCAGCATGCCCCTCGCAGGGATTCCCTCCACGTCGCACCTACGTCACAAACCGCGGCTGTAAATGGAAGTCGCCTTTCCAGCTCACCACTCAGTCATCGTTTCTTCAGATTCATGATCAGAGTTTCCAACCTACCGATCAATCCAACGAACTATCAGCTCATAGTAAGTTATCTTACTTACTTCTGGAAAGCCCGGCATTTCCGTGTCACTTCGTTGACGCTCGAACGCTCGGGGGTTTCCTAGATCAGCCGGCGTTTCACCGACGCTATCACTTCCGCGTCTGTGAAACCACGCTCCCTATTGAATTATCGTATGATCACATTCTCTTTTTGTGGGTAAAACTCAAGAAAAAAAATTTTTTTACTTGTTTTTTTTTTAGTTTCATTACAAAAAGTGCATTTTATGATGAAATTGATGAAAAAAACCAAGAATTTCTTGATATTTCGTATAGAAAAATACCGCGAATCAGTGAAAAATACCGCGAATCTGCGAATTCCCCCTGAAAAATGCTCCAAAGAAAAAATCCACGAAGCAGCGAATCCGCGATGAACGAACCGCGAAGTAGCGAGGGATTACTGTACTGTAAAGCACGTTGGTGTCCCAGACGTAGAACAGCACTGTTTTATTATTATTATAAGTGGCTAGGAGTTGGGCTAAATTCTCAACAGTTCGAGATTCTGGTGGATCTGTTGTCTCTGATCTTTTCTCGCTTCACTTTCATCACGTTTTTGATTCAGCTCACAACTTTTAAAACATATCTGGATAAACTGGAAATGAAACCTGCCAGATCACTTGCTTTACTCTGTGATGGACTACGTTGACTTGCCTGATTTATTTCCTGTTGTCTCCCAGAAAGGAAAGCTTCGAGAGCTGACGTCCATCCTTGGTGGTCCTCCGGACCTGAGACCAGAGCTCTACAACAGCGACCCCTGGGTGGAGTTCATCGATCTGGACATTGAGGATCAAAATGAAAAACTGACCGATCTGGACACAAACTGCCTGATGGACCACTCCCTGTCCACCAACTACTCCCCACTCTCAGGTGGCTTCAGAGATGATGACTCGGGTCGCTCCAGCTGCTGTGAGCCAGATCTGCTCAGCGAGTCAAACTCCTCACCCATCCACCCTTTCACCCAAAACCAGACCCTGCTTAAGGAAGCACCATATCAGAAAGCCTCCGATCTGGGTTTCGGGGTCCAAAGCTCCACCAGGGTGGACCCTTCTTTGGTATCACCGTGCAGAGAGGCGGTGTACACCATGGTCAGTGAGGTCAGGTCATCTGGGAATGTTCTGCTGTCGCCTGAGGAGCAGACTGCTCACAAAGAGATTGTGATGGAGAAAGAAGAGGAACCGAAACAAGTTCAGCTTCTTTTGATGAGTTCAGATCACAGAGAACTCTCCAACAGGACCCTTCAAGATCCCTTTCAATCTGGAGTTAACCCAAATCCCACACGCTATCCTTCTCCTAACCAGGATTCCAGTATCATCCCCCAGTCTCCCCTAACCCCAGCGCCGGTCTACACGGTGGTGGAGGGGGTCGATGGACAGAACAGCCTCTTACTTACACCAAACTCATCGCCAACCCCCCATCTAATAATCCCAAAGGCTGGTCCAACGCCGGACGGCTACCTGACACCCGATCAGCTGGGAAGCATCACGCCATAAATCAGAAGAGAACACAAAGACCATTTCAGACCGAAAGGAGAACAAATCCTGGACTGTTGAGTTGAATTTCAGCTCACCATACTCAGTGTGGGGGTGGGGGGTAACTCTACCTCATACATGGCATCTTCTTATGGGACTTTTAGGGCAAAGATGGTTATGTCACTGGAAAATCCAGAGAAGGCTGGCGCTGAGAACAAACCCAGGATTTAAGTCCACCTTCAGTCAGATTGTTGGTGTAGATTTTCACATATCTGGGTCATGGAATGCTTATGGGGATCTGAATGACAAGGAAGACCAATCTTAATGTGACCACACGGTGGTTAGACATATATATGACCACATAGAGCAAGAATGGTCTCTTAACTTCCTGACAGACAGACTTATCGTGATGTTTTGGCCACCAAGAGGGAACGTTGTTTCCTGCTTGTAGACCAGCAAGAGTTCATGTAGCCGGATTCCTGTTGACTCAGGTTCTCATTTGTTCTCATTTGGTTTCTAAAAAATTGGATCAGTTAAAATTTCTTGTTTCATTGTACGATTTTTTTAAAGAGCAAGTCACCCCCATATCAACATTTTTGCTGATAAACTACATAATTGCGTGTCTAATCGTGCTGCAGACACGTGTCGTCAATAGTTTTGCACTTCAGTGCATTTTTGTTCAAGTTTAAATTTCCTGCCTAAAACTGTCAGGGTTGTGCCGTTGTCAGGTAAAAACTCTGCACTGCATTTGAATTTAAATCTGCCATCGCTATTGGCTAAGAGGTACCTTAGAACATTAGCTGGTACCATATGATGTCACAATGTCGTTGTGAGCCCGTGTGTGTGTATTTGTTAGTGGCTCCGCCCTCTCGGTCTGCTAGGCAACAGCATTTGTTGCATTTTTCAAACAGGAAGTGGCAGTGGAGTAATACTCTGGTAGGGGGTGACTTGCTCTTTAAAGGTGTGCATGGGGTGTGTGTGTGGGGGGGAGGGGGCTTGACTGTTGTGTTGTAAAGTGCCTTGGGGGGTTCTAGGAATCTAGAGGACACTATACAGATACCGGGCGCTTATTGTAAAAGGGAAAAAAATGTAGCAGTCTGAAGCATTAATTAGCATTAATAACATCACCATGAGTGATGCTGTTCACGTTACAGGTTGTCCGTTTCTTCAGTATTAATACAAAAATAATGCTGCTTTTTGTATTTAATGGCACGATGGGAAACCGTGCAACATTTTATGTAGCTTTTTTATGTTTAAGGTCAGTCTTACCAATGAAAACGTTTCTATAACCAAGTTTATTGTTTTATAAAAGCGAGAATAATTTTTCTACGGTATCTACTAATGAGAGGGGTTATCAGTGTTAAAGTCAGCCCATCCACTTCCGGACCACGGGTCCCCGGAAGAACGAAAAAATGAATGCGAGTCAGTGTGGCTAAAAATGATATTTTCTAATGCCGCTTGTTATGTTTCATGGATTTCACATATGATGTCCGTGAATTTTAAAGAAGCTTTTTGATACGAAGAACATGCTTATTTTCGAATGGGGGGGAAACACTATTTTAGGTTTCGTGTGAAAATAAGTCCAGGACTACAAATGCGCTTCACGAAAATGATGTCATCGAACCAGACACGGAGAAAAACTGATGGAAAAGGGCTGTAAGTTCAGCAAACTTCAAATCCTTTGCACACGGCCAAAGAACCACCGTAAAATTGGCCATTTGGGAAGTAGCAGCTACGCTACTGATAAACCTCAAAGTACATGACTGGCGTGTTCGAAACACCCATCATTACTTTTAATTTAAATTGCAGTACAACATATTTGTATGTTTAAGGCAATTAAAGGCAAGGTTTAAGGCAAAGCGGATTAAAAAATAGCTTTTTTAGCCTTGTTGACTTGCATTCATTTTTTCGTTCTCCCCATAAGCTTAACGGAAAGGGAGGAGACTTACCCCAAAATTCCACTACCTCTGCTCCGCCCCCGCCTTCCGCAGCCGCTCGCTTCCGAACTCAATTTTTACTGGTACCCGCTCTACAACGGCTCCGCTCCGGTGCGGAGACCTGAGGTACGCAAACAGGCATGCGCGGGATTTTCGAGATCTTGCGATACAGTCCGAGCAATAAACGCGGAAGTTAGATCCAAACACCCGTTGTGTGGGAGAAGCATCGAAATGAACTGTTTAATCTGCCCATCATTTGTGCTGAGAGTTCAACAGTGTTTGGATCAACAAAGGGCGACTACTTTGATAGTGGAAACTGTATTTATGGCTTATTTTTGTGCATTTAAACTTCAGCCGCCATTGATAGTTGTTAAAAGTTGTTAAACCTGTGCATATGAAACAAAAAACGCCTTTTGTTTATCGATTTATTGTGAAATAACAGAAGTTGTGCTTGCTCCCTTTCCTGTTGGGCGGGTGTGATTTCTGTCCATTGACTGCGGAGGTGCTCCGGCAAAAATAGAATCGATCCTATTTTTGGCGGAACGGCGGGCGGCGCACGGCCGCAGTAGTGGAACAGCTCTGATTGACTACAACTGGACCGATTTTGCTGCGGAATTCGTGCTGGAGCGGAGCGGAGCGCAGGGGAGCGGAGGTAGTGGAATTTTGGGGTTAGGCTTTGTATTTACGAATTTGTGTGGATTGACTTTAAAGGTGTGGTGTACTGATACATTGTTGTTAAATGGTTTTTTTTTCTGGTTATAATCAGTAACTCTGAGTTTCACATGCAGGCTGAGCATGAAAATAGTCTCCTACACCTATCTCATACATTAGTTTCTGATAGAAAACAGACAGTGAAACTCTAGGATTAGGAAATACTCACAGATCTACATCACACTAGACATCTAGGCTAGTTTAAGCTCACCGTTAGCATTAGCAACTTCACCACATGGCAGAACTCCTCCAGGCTTGTCGTATTTGTGGAGATAAAACATCACCATTGCAAGTCAGTGGTACAGTCGCGCTGCTGTTATCCAACCTGGGGCGAGATGTCAGAATACCAGGAAATAAGACTCAACAACCTGCTGTCTGAAGCTTAGCTGTGCCATGGGCGTCTTTTAGCTCCTAGAAATGGTGCACCGGTATATTTGTCCCTTCGAAAACGACTTACAAGGCATTCATTCCTACTAGAGACCTGTGCAAATGTATTGATTAAACAAGTCAACCACTCCTTTCTAAAGTTAGTTTTGGGCTCATTTTTGCTTTTAAAAAGTGAAGCTAAATGGTCACCTGTGTAAAACATGTACAGCTTTTTAACTGTTCCACAGTGTCGACAAATAAAAATCATTTAAACTGTATCTTTTCCTCTCTCATTGCTCAACAAAACAAAACTTTCCCCAATGTTTCCCTAGATAAAAGGTTCCTAATCACATTAGGGAAGTTGGAGTTAAAGAGCAAGTCACCCCAAAATCAACTTTTTTTTCTGATAAACTACATAAATGCGTGTCTAATCGTGCTGCAGACACGTGTCGTCAATAGTTTTGCACTTTAGTGCATTTTAGTTAAAATTTAAATTCTCTGCCTAAAACTGCCAGTGTTGTGCAGTTGTCAGGTAAAAACTGCACTGCATTTGAATTTAAATCTGCCATCGCTATTGGCTAAGAGGTACCCTAGAACGTTAGTTTGTACCATATGATGTCACAATGTCGTTGTGAGCCCATGTGTGTGTGTGTATTTGTTAGCGTCTCCGCCCTCTTGGTCTGCTAGGCAACAGCATTTGTTGCATTTGGACAGGAAGTGGGAGTGGAGATATACTCTGGTATGGGGTGACTTGCTCTTTAATTTTCAAGGAGCCTAAGCTTTCCTGAAGGTGGGAGCTGAAGTTCCCTAACAGAGAACAACTGAGGGGCAATGGTAGCAGATCCCACGGACCTGTGGTCTGCGTCGTCTCCCCAACAAGAACGTTCTTTCAAAAATATCTATAAATACAACTATTTGTTGTCTCCTAAAATGTGAAAGAATAGAGACAATATAGGTTGTTTTTGGTTTATTAAATATACACTGTATATATAAAACTGTCATGACGTGAAGATTCCCCAAAGGTAACATTCGGAAAACCTTTCTCTCTAAAGGTTTCATGATCTCATTTTCAGAAGATGGAGGTCGGAGTTAACCCAGAAGTTCCATCATAATGACACAGATGGTGCTAAATGTCGGGAAAGTTGGGAGTGTGTTTAAATATAGACACAAAAATACTACACATGACAAATGTTGTTTTATATTCACATAAACATTTTATACAATAATGTTTGATGAGTGCTAACAAACTGAAAGAGAAACTTAACATAATTTTTGTAAATATTCACTTGTGAGCAACCCCTACTGTGGTACAATGATGTACTAACAACGCTTATTGGTCAACGTTTCTCCCTGAAGTCCTTGAACGCATCTGCCGTCGAGCTCGTGCCAATAGCAACTTTTAGCGGCTATATGTTAGCTTCTTTTTAGCTGCACGCCAACGTCTCTACAGCAAAGTAAAAGCAGTTAAATGATATTATTTTCACATTATTAGGTAAAAACATGACAAAGTCAAACTGCGTGAACCTTGACCGGTTTATGGAGGAATTTGGACACCTGGAGCAGGTAAGTCAGCGTGCTAACTACAGCTCAGTGCTTGTTTTAGCCTTTTGTGCTAAACCTGATGGAAGAAACCGTTTTCATATCCGACATAAACTACTTTTCACTTTGCTGTTTGTTACGTTTAGTAAACTTAATCACAAATAACGAATAAAGTGAGGGTTTACGGTTTGGTTTATTGTGTGACAAAATAGGAACTGAAATGTTTCTATTTTTATCGTCACTAACCAGAAAATCATGGAGTTTCATGGTAAGAACAGCGTGTTGGAGGTCATTCTAGAGGATGCCAAAAAACTCGATAAGTTTCATCAAACTAAAGAAAAGAGCCTGATTGAGGGTGAGACTTTATCCTTTCATTTAAAATTAAACTTGAGCTATTAATGTTTGAATGTCTCCATCTACTGGCGGTTTGGTCAAATAACAGCCCAGACCACCTGCTTGTGTCAGATCAGCTGTTACTTAGGAAACGGGAATTGAGAAATATGGCTTCTCATAACGTTTTTATGCATTTAAGAAACCTTTTGTTGCAACTTTTGTCCAAATTCAGTTTGTGTCATTTTAGATGTGTTTTTGTATGAACTATTGAATATTTTTCTTGTTCATATTATTGTTCTCTCTAGAGGAAAAGTATGTGTTTAGATAATTATTGTCTTTCTGTTTGAACTTAAGAAAGAATATCTAACACATCAGTGTCACTTTTATGATGTAGAAATATGGAAAATTAACAAGACATAGCTTATCATTTTGGTTGTTGTGCTGCAGAAAAAGATTGCCTTCGTGTCACTGTGAACCAGCTGCAAAAGACTCTGCAGGAGCAGTTTGACCTCAGAGGTAACTCTAACACAGAGGCAGACTGGCTATCGGGAGTACAGAGATCTTTCTCTGTGGGCCGATTGGTGAGCGGGATGATGTGGCTGAAAACAACCTCCATCCCCAATAAAAAGGTCTGATGAGGGAAAACAGGAATAGTTTTGTTAACGAGAACATGCCAGTGGTTGAATCTGTTGTCAAATCAGTGCAGGTGTGAAATGAGGAGTCTGAGTTTAAAGGGCTTCTGTAAGTTTTTATATTAGGAAACAACCATGCTCTGTTCTAAGTCCCTTAAATCTAATTTCTTCCCAATTCTGATGCTCTGTTTAAACGTGAGCATTTTATCTAGATAAATAAATGCTGTCATCTGATTGGCTGATTAGCTTTAGTATCAGGTGGTGACCCTAATAATGTGGTGAGTGTTTTTGCTGTTTTCGAAACAAGATGTATGATTTACATCTGCTTTACAACATGGTGTAATTTTAATAAAGCTGTGGTTAGAGAGTAGACTTGAGGAATTAAATGTTAATATTTTTGTTTCAGTGGAGAACGAGAGGCTGCAGAACGACATTCTTAATCTGAAACAACAGAATGAAAGAGCAGAAGAGGTGAGAACAGACAATGTCCTCAGCTTAACGGATCTCTGAATGTTTCCTATAAACCTGAAGCAAGGTGAAGACTAGTCCGATCTGTGGTCACCACCTCCTCTAAGCTCTATCATAATTGTGGAATGGTCTGGAACTGAAAGAGCAAGTAACCCTCTACCAGACTCTTAGTCAACTCCCACTTCCTGTTTGAAGCCGCTAACAAATACACACAGGCTCACAACGACATTGTGACATCATATGGTACCAGCTAACGTTCTAGGGTACCTCTTAGCCAATAGCGATGGCAGATTCAAATTCAAATGCAGTGCAGAGTTTTTACCTGACAACAAGGGGTTGCATGACTTTAAAGTCGACAGTCAAGTAATGAAAATCGAGTGGACTTTGACTAGTTGATGACATCATACACCTGAAGCGGGTTGGTTCACTGGAGTTTTTGACAATTAAAATTGTGCCCACATTTTTTAAGTTAAACATCTCTTTTAACTAACAGCGGTAGTTTCTGCATCCTGCTTCAGCCCCCCCCCCCCACACACACACACACACACAGCGGCTGCAAACTCACTGATGCACCTGCAGCCTCTCAGAGTTCCTGCTGCTCTAAACATTAAAATAATTATTTCATTTTCTGTTCCTCACTTCTGATTACCTTCAATGGTGTCTGTTTGTTGCAACCAGCAGGTACAAAAACTAACTTGTTTTTATTTGACTATTTTTCTGTCCTGTCTGTTTATTATCTTCCTGCATCTCCTCTCAGTCCTAAAGAGAAACTACAACCTGGCTTCATATATATTCACCTTATGAGTTATCTTTGAACTGCAGTTCTAAAAGATCTACCGACGTCAAAAACTGTAGAGTGTGCGCCGGCCGCACCGGTGAGGTGCGTCAGTGGAGGACAAAACAGGTGATGCGCCCCGCTCCACAGCAGCAAAACGCATCAGGCACAAATAAAAGACAGAAAACATAAAAGGAAATGAGCCAACATGAACGATCGCGTGTTAAATATGTTTTTGAGGTGGCGACACCTGATTTGATAATGTTACTGTGGCCGTGCTCAGGACGCAGATGTCTGGAGCACGTCAACGATCAGAGCTTTGCATGCGCAAGCTGGTAAAGGTTAGGATGGGAGTCAGGGGAGAGGGTAAAGGTCACAGTTCGGTCAAAAGTCTGTTTTACGGCGGGCGTCAGATACCGACAATGGCACAGCGCGTCGCCTCCCAACGCGCAGCGGCTCGTCACCTGCTGTCTTTTCCGAGGACTGCGTCTTGTCGCTCATTATCACGTGACAGCGACTAGTCGATGACAGGCATAAAAAGTCACTACAGAGCAGTGAAGTCGACTAGTCGATACAACCCCTACTGACAACGGCACAACACCGACAGTTTTAGGCAGAAAATAAAAATTTGTACTAAAATGCACTAAAGTGCAAAACTATTGACTTCACGTGTCTGCAGCACGATTAGAGACGCATTTATGTAGTTTATCTGGAAAAAAAGCTGATTTGGGGTGACTTGCTCTTTAAGCAATGTCAAAACATAAATCGTTTCACACCCCTTTATTAAAAATATATTTGTTCACAATACAAAGATGACAAGGTTTCCTAATTTCATATGTTTGAGTAGCCATTTAGCTAATAACTAGGTTGTGTATGTAACGTGAGGAAATATGGGTTTTCTGTGCCAAAGGTTGTACTTGGCCCGGCTGGGTCAAGAGCTGGGTCGCTGAGAACTTTAACCCACAGATTGAGACCTTTGCCGACATGAAGTCTGCAAGAGTCTGCTGGAAACCATAACATCTGCCACCTGCAGGGCCAGAAGATGTTGTTCTCATGGAAGCTAGTTGTCACGATGGTAGACTGGGTACGGGAGTTGAGCTTGGTAAAGATGTTTGATATCTGGATTATTCTGTAGAGAACTCTGATCAGGGGTTTCAATGAAACGATGACTGAGTGAAGAGCCGGTGCGGCGTCTTCCATATATAGGCTTGGCTTGGGTGTGACTGGGAGAATGCCGGGAGTTCCCGTGAGGAGCATGCTGGGAAATGTGGTCCAAGATGGAGGCCGGTTAGCTGGGAGAGGCCGGCCCGGGGGCTTGGGTTCTGACAGGACCCCCCGGTCCAGGGACGGCTCCAGAAGTCCCAGGGCGACCTCGGCGGTCCCAGAAGTCAGAGACAAGGGCAGGGTCCAAGATGGAGCGGGCCGGCTCCCAGGAGCGTTCCTCAGGGCCGTAGTCCGCCCAATCGACCAGATACTGCCAGCCCCGTCCCGTGCGGCAAGCGTCCAGGAAGCGCCGGACGGTGTAGATGGGCTCACCGTCGAGGAAGCGGGCAGGCGGAGGCGGAAGGAGGGAGGATTCCACATAGGGCTTGAGCTGGGAGATATGGAAGGTGGGATGGATGCGGAGACTCGCAGGCAGCCGCAGCCGGTACGTGACCGGGTTGATGACCCTTTGCATGGGGTAAGGCCCAAGGAACCAGGGAGCAAGCTTCCTGGACCCGGCACGGACACGGAGGTCTGCCGTGGACACCCAGACCTTATCCCCTGGAGCATATGAGGGACCAGGACGGTGTCGGCGGAGGTGTTGGTGAGAGTAACGGGCGTTAGCTCGGGTTATGGAGGCCTGCGCCTTTATCCAGGCGTTCCTGCAGCGCCTCACCAGGGATTGAGCGGCCGGCACCCCAACTTCGGGTTCCTGGTGGGCAAAGACCGGGGGCTGGTAGCCATAGCAGACTTCGAACGGGGACATCAGAGTGGCCGAGGAGGTGTGGAGATTGTGGGATAACTCAGCCCAGAGGAGGTACTTAGGCCACTGCGAGGGTTGGGCCGAGACAAAGCAGCGGATGTACCGACCCAGTTGTTGGTTTGCCCGCTCCGTTTGGCCGTTGGTCTGTGGGTGATAGCCCGAAGATAGGCTGACTGATGCTCCCAACAGACGACAAAAAGCCCTCCAGAACCGGGCCGTGAACTGGGGACCACGGTCCGAGACCACGTCGACAGGAAACCCATGGAGACGCACCACATTCTCTAGGAACAACTCAGCTGTGCGTCGGGCCGAGGGGAGGCCCGGAAGGGCGATGAAGTGAACAGCCTTAGAAAACCGGTCAGTGACCGTCATGATGGTATTAAGGTCGTTGACTGGTGGGAGCCCTGTGACGAAGTCCAACCCCACATGGGACCAGGGGCGGCTGGGTACCGGAAGAGGTCTGAGGGTACCAACCGAGGCCTGGTTGGATGTCTTGGAGTGGGTGCAGACGTCACAGGCACTCATATAGTCCTTTACATCTCTCTCCATACGTGGCCACCAGAGAGCTCGTTTGAGGAACCTAAGAGTCCGTGAGAAGCCCGCGTGGCCAGACAGGCGTGATGAGTGGGCCCAGGACAATGCCTCGCTGCGACAGGCCGTGGGGACGTAGAGCCGACCCGCGGGGGTCTCTGGAGGCGCGGGATCGTCTCGGAGGGCGTTTTGGATAGCCTCCTCTAGTGGCCACCTCAGGTGGGCCAAGAAACGGTGCTCGAGGAGGATAGGTGCCGGCTCGGACGTGGGCGTTGGATGTGTGAACTGGCGGGAAAGGGCGTCCGCCTTCTGGTTCTTTGTCCCTGGGCGGTAGGCGAGATGGAATTCATAGGGCTCAAAGAAGAGGGCCCAGCGGGCCTGGCGAGGATTGAGCTGCTTGGCTGATCTGATGTGAGTCAGGTTCTGGTGGTCCGTCCAGATGGTGAACGGCTGAGTGGTGCCCAGAAGCCACTGCCTCCATTCCTCCAATGCCCACTTTATGGCCAGCAGCTCGCGATCCCCTACGCCGTACTTCTGCTGGGTGGTGGAAAACTTCCTGGAGAAGTAGGCGCAGGGATGAAGCCTGTCGTCGGGCCTGGCTTGGGGCAAGATGGCACCGGCGCCAACATCCGAGGCGTCGACCTCGACCACAAAGGGGACTGCATGATCCGGATGGCGGAGGATAGGAGCCGACGTGAAACGGGCGACTAGGTATTGGAAGGCCCGAACGGCGTCTGGAGTCAGCCGGAACGGTTGGCTGGGAGGGCTTGGTCGGGTGAGAGAAGTGAGAGGTGCCACAATGGTGCTAAAGTCCTTAATAAAACGGCGGTAAAAGTTGCAGAAACCCAGGAAACTCTGCAGTTGTTTCAAGCTTGTCGGGAGGCGCCAGTCTCTCACCGCCTGGACTTTCTGAGGGTCCTTGGTTAGTCCTTTATCCGAAATCATGTAGCCCAGGAATGATACGGACCGCTGGTGGAAGGAGCACTTCTCGGGCTTACAGAACAGGTTATTGTCCAGGAGCCGGGTTAGAACAGCGCGAACATGGTGGAGGTGTTCGGCCTCGGACTTGGAGTAGATCAGGATGTCATCCAGGTAGGCAAACACCCACCGTCCCAACATGTCGCGGAGGACATCGTTTATGAGGCGTTGAAAAACGGCGGGGCTATTGCACAGCCCGAAGGGCATGACCTGGTACTCCCAGTGACCGGTGGGTGTGATGAAAGCGGTCTTCCACTCATCTCCAGCTTTAATACGGACCAGATTGTAGGCACTCCGGAGGTCCAGCTTGGTGAAGATCCGCGCCTGGGAGATGGCGTCCAGGGCAGATGTGAGGAGCGGCAGAGGATGACGGTCTTTGACTGTGATTTTGTTCAGACCTCAGTAATCGATACAGGGGCAGAGATCACCCTCCTTTTTCCTGACAAAGAAGAAGCCTGCGGCACCCGGGGAGGAGGAAGGTCGAATGAAACCCTGCTGGAGGGCCTGGTCAATATATTCCTCCATGGCTCTGGACTCGGCGGGAGAGAGAGAAAAAAGGCGCCCCCGGGGTGGACTGGTTCCCGGTTGCAGCTTGATTTCCATGTCGTACGGGCGGTGAGGCGGCAGTGTGGTGGCGCGCCGCTTGTCGAACACCGCAGCCAGGTCCCGGTAGGGCAGTGGCAGATTGGGTGGTGTTTGGCCAGTGTCACCGTCCGGGCGGTCTGACATGGATGCAGGAGGAGAGAGGTGGGCCTGGCACTGGGTCCCCCATTCCAAAATGCGGCCCTGGGACCAGGAAATCCGGGGGTCGTGGAGACGGAGCCAGGAAAATCCCAGGATTAGAGGAGAGGAGGGAGCACATATGATCAGGAACTGGAGGGTCTCTCGGTGGCCTTGGACAATCATCTGGAGTGGCTGGGTTCGGTTTTGGATCGGATAGGGTTGGAGGGGCCTACCGTCCACCGAGGTCACAGGCACAACTCTCTCCAAGGGGGTCATGGGGATCCGTAGGCGCTTAGCCAGATCCATGTCCATAAAATTGTCAGCGGCCCCCGAGTCCAACAGCGCGTGCATCTGAAGTGAGGTCTCACCATGAAGGAGGGTAACATGAAGAAGGAGTCGATTTGAAGAGGCGGGGGCTGAAGGTGACCCAGGCTGAGCGACCCCGATACTTAGTGGGTTCCTTCGTTTCCCAAACGTAATGGACAGTTCAGGCGTCTGTGGTGGGAGGAGCCACAATAGGCACAGAGACCCTCGCGCCACCGTCGCTGTCTCTCCTCTGGAGGAAGGTGGCCTAATTGCATGCGCTCATCAGTAGAACCGGGTCCGGGAGCAGGCGTGGGGAAACGAGGAAGAGGTCCAGGCGCCCTGGATGGGCGAGTGAAGGGCTTGGGCCGAACCAGAACCCGCTGATCCATGCGCAGCGCCAAATCGACCACTTCATCCAGGGTCTGGGGCAGTTCCTTTCCCGCCATCTCATCATGTATGTAGGTCGCCAGTCCCTCCAAGAAGACGGCTCGGAGGGCAGAGTCATCCCACCGCAGCTTGGCAGAGATGGTGCGGAACTCCGACGCATAAGCGCACACCGTGCGCTCCCGCTGGCGGAGCTTTAGGAGTTGTGTTTCTGCTCCCACTTTGCTGCTGGGTGGAACAAAAGTCTTTCTGAGGGCGGACACAAAAGCAGCATAGTCATTGCAAGCTGGTGATTTGGAATTATAAAGCGCAGCGGCCCACTCAGCCGCGCGTCCGGAGAGCAGGGAGGTGAGATGCGCCACCCGAGAGCGCGCAGTGGGGAAGCGCCCTGGCTGGCACTCAAACTGCATGTCGAGGGTGGCGAGCAGATCGTCTGGGCTCCCCGTCTCTCCGTTCCACCTCTCTGGGAGACTAAAGTGCGGCCCCTCTGTTGGTGGAGCGAGGACTTGCTGCTGGAGAGCATGGAGGGCTGTGGATAATTGTAGGATGAGATCGGTCTGGGAGTTTTGTTTGGTGTGGAGCCGATCGATCAGGGCGTGGAGCTGAATGAGTTCATTTTCCATTTGCTCCGTCTTTCTTTTCATGCGCTCGAACTCCGCTGGATCTACGGACTCAGTCATCCTGTCACGATGGTAGACTGGGTACGGGAGTTGAGCTTGGTTAAGATGTTTGATATCTGGATTATTCGGTAGAGAACTCTGATCAGGGGTTTCAATGAAACGATGACTGAGTGAAGAGCCGGTGCGGCGTCTTCCATATATAGGCTTGGGTGTGACTGGGAGAATGCCGGGAGTTCCCGTGAGGAGCATGCTGGGAAATGTGGTCCAAGATGGAGGCCGGTTAGCTGGGAGAGGCCGGCCCGGGGGCTTGGGTTCTGACACTAGTCATAACATAAAAAAGTCTTAAACTTCCTTTCCTTTATTTTAAATGTTAAATAATCATTATTATCATTTTACTCATTATAAAGGTGTTTTAATCAAATGAATGATTATTATGCTTTGGGTAATCATAATAACTAATGAATCAACGCTTAATTAAATAATGTTTGAAGATGTTATAATGACCTTCACACACACACACTCTCTCACAGTAAACTCCAAAACACATTTGCTCTGACGCACAAGTTTTGCTTTGAGAAGAGAAAGGCTTTTGGTAAGTTTCAGTTCATGATTCAGTTCGTGTTTGACAACCAAAGAGGGAGGACTTGTGAACACACGCCAACGGGGAACGGGGCTGCGGCTCCCCCCCCCCCCCCCCCCCCCCCCCCCCCCCCCCCC
>SSNQ01000099.1:440378-451818 GCA_006942095.1 Nothobranchius kuhntae
CCCCCCCCCCCCCCCCCCAACGCTATTCCTGCAAGCCAGACAGGATAGCCGAATTGCAACCAGCTAACGCAGACTCGTCCAGAGTCTTTGATTTTCTGAGTAAATTAAACTTAAAAAAGCGCATCTGCAAACGCTTCATCATCACGTGTACCGGGGGGCATCTCTGGACCGGATCGTCGCATACCTTCGTCTCCTCTGCCAGCCAAGGTGTGTCCTGGATGAAACATCCTGCTGGGACGTTCCGGATCTGAACGAGGGTCCTCGTACGGTGAGGCAGAACACAGTAGGTAGCGTTTGATGCATCTTTTCCAACAAAACCTAAGTTTATTCAAACCATCACTTTTCACTCAGACACCTGTTTCTTCCTGAAGCAAAATCAGACGCACACACGCATTCATCTCACCTCATTCTCAAATTTCACACATTCAACACAAGGTCTAGAAGAGCAAGTTTAAAATATCAACTGTTAAAGATTGTTCAACAAAGTTGCCAATGTTGATTGTTATTTCCTATGCTTGTCATTTGAAAATCATTAGTTTAATTTGAAGAATTAAAACTGTTCACTTTCAAACTTGTCTCTTCATTGCACTGAAACACAGACCCACGGATATTATCGACAGTTTATCGATGAAAACAACCTTTGAGTCTTCTTAAAACTATAAAATTTGGTTATTAATTTATTACAAATTAATATCACAAATTAAAATGTAGAGCCTAGCCAGGTTCTCTACATGTATAAATAAGAATTAGCATGCACGTGTCATAATGGTGGTTGATATTGTGTTTTATCAGGTTACTCGTGGATTTTTTTGTTTTCCTTTGAGTTGAAATAAGAAGGCAGCCACTTTGTTATTTACTGTGTGTAAATGTGGTAATGTGACAGATTGGATGAGGTTTAATACATTTTTCTTCTTCTCGCTCCATTTTAGAGCATTTTCGTTAAATTTGGACTAAATTGTGCTGATATCTTATTTTTGTAATTTCTGTTGTTAATTGTTTGTTTTACGGCACATTACTGGCTCAAAATATAAATGAATGAATGAATAATAACAGTAAACCAAAAATAAAAACAGCAGGAAACTCTAATCTGGTAACATTAAAGCTCAGACGTTTGGTTTGTCCTACAGAAACTTTAGGACAGAGTGGAGCGCATCAGAGGTTTTCTGTGTTGTTAACCCAGCTTGTTGGTTAAAAGGTGAAAGAGACGCAGGTTCAGCAGCTGGTCAGCAGAATGAGAGCAGAGGAAGAACATCACCAGAGGGCGCTAGAGGCCGTCAGACAGCAGTGCCACAGGGAGGCTCTTCATCAGCGTAAGAACACCGCACACACACATCTGCTAGCACCGAACCAGCTGCTCCAGAGCTGCTGGTGATCCACAGATCTGGATCATAAAGATCAGATGAGACGTTTTGACCTTTTGATTTAAACTCATTTCCACCAAGCGTCACAGTTCAGCCCAACCCGAGCTCACAGGTTGTTAGTCCTTTAAAAGAAACAGTTGAAACGGTTTATTGTGAGTTAGTTCCCAGTTTTCTCTGGTAAAAAAAAACATTTAATGGCACCTAACATCTCTACCTGCGTGGCCCCCAGAGTAGTTGGTGTGGTTGTGTGTTCTGTTGCAGTAGAAACTAAAGATGCTGAGGTGAAAAAGCTTCTGGAGGAAAAAGACCTGGACCTGGAGGAGATGAGGCGGAAGCTGAAGGACCAGGAGCGAGAGAGGCAGAGCGAGCTCCTGAAGTTACAGATGGAGGTCAGAACAGGTCATAGTTCAAGCTTTGCAGCTGATCCTCTGGTGTCTTTCTAACTAGAGGTGTGAGAGTACAACAAACATAAACTATCCTACTACAAACATTTCTAATCGTTTTCATTCATGATAATCAATAATGCTGAAGACCACGAAAGGTGGAACTCGAAAGTGAGGAAGTGAAGCACCCGGACCGTTTATGAGGAGCACATAACAGGAAGTTCTTCCTGCATGTAATAATCAGAGGTGTGAATCTTCTTCCTGTGAGTTAGAAATCTGCCCGGTGTCTGACGCAGTGAGCCGTGGATGTGATGGAGTGGGTCGTTCTGGAAGTCCATGCATCGCGTGGGAAAGCTGTTGACAGACAAACAGTATGAGCAGCTAACAAGCTAGGAAGTGTTAGGAAAACGTCTTAAGTAACCAAACTGGGAAATTTTGGATCAATTCAGATTCTTCATGAATAAGAATCTCGATATGGATGTGAATCGTTTTTAAGCAGCACCACAAGTTGAGTGCCGAGAGAATGACCACATAGAGGTTATAAACTCAGCAGAGTGAGACTGGCGTTCATCCTCCTGGGCGCGGATAATCGCTTTAACACTCTGAGTCGTAGTCGAATCGTGAGGAATGCTAATCGTCTCTATTGTGAGGTCACAAACGGGGACTTTCTGAGACGGATCATTTGTGGCGTTTGGTTCTCAAGACGGAACTAGGACAGAAAACGAATGGCTGGTTTCTTCGTGTTGGGAGTGTTCCTAGAAGCAGTAGAGACCCACATGGTAGCACAAAGGATGCTGAAGGTGAGACGCCTTGAACCGTGTCAACGATTGTTCTGCAAAGGGCTTTGGGGCCTCTGACTTAGAAAAGCACTATACAGATGTGAAATATTATTATTTTTATTGTGGTCACCATCCGATATGGTCCTCACCGAGCCGTGACTGTTGTCACCCTACCAGCTACGGAGTTGGACTGAGAAAAGTCTTACTTCTTTCCGGAGAAGAGGATTGTTGAACCTCAGATTCAGGAGGAGCAATGTGGTTTTCGTCCTGGCCGTGGAACACTAGACCATCTGTGTACCCTTAGGGGGATCCTGGAGGGTGTGTGGGAGTTCGCCCAACCAGTCTACATATGTTTTGTGCATTTGGAGAAGGCGTTCGGGGGGCCCTGTGGGGGGTACTCCGGGAGTATGGGGTACCAGGCCCTCTGATACGGGCTGTTAGGTTCCTGTATGACCGGTGTCAGAGCTTGGTCTGCATTGCTGGCAGAAAGTCGGGCTCATTCCCAGTGAGAGTTGGACTCCGCCAAGGCTGCCCTTTATTCTGTTCATAACCTTTATGGACAGGATTTCTAGGAGCAGCCAAGGTGTGGAGGGCATCCGTTTTGGTGGCCTGAGGATCAGGTCTCTGCTTTTTGCAGATGATGTGGTCCTGTTGGCTTCATCAGAACGTGATCTTCAGCTTTCGCTGGAACGGTTCGCAGTCGAGTGTGAAGCAGCTGGGATGAGAATCATTATCTGCAGCGATGCGGGCGTTGTACCGGTCTGTCGTGGTGACGAGAGAGCTGAGTCAGAAGGCGAAGCTCTCGATTTACCGGTCGATCTACGTTCCTACCCTCACCTATGGGCACGAGCTTTGGGTAGTGACCGAAAGAATGAGATCACGGATACAAGCGGCCGAAATGAGTTTTCTCTGAAGAGTGACTGGGCTCTCCCTTAGAGATAGGGTTAGAAGCTCTGTCATTCGGGAGGGGCTCGGAGTAGACCGGCTGCTCCTCCACATCGAGAGGAGCCAGTTGAGGTGGCTCAGGCATCTGGTCAGGATGCCTCCTGGTGAGGTTTTCAGGGCACGTCCAACCGGGAGGAGACCTAAAGGTCGACCCAGGACACGGTGGAGGGACTATGTCTCTCACCTGGCCAGGGAACACCTTGGGATTCCCCCGGAGGAGCTGGCCCAAGTGGCTGGGGAGAGGGAAGTCTGGGCCTCTCTGCTTAGACTACTGCCCTCGCGACCCAACTCCGGATAAGCGGCTGAAAATGGATGGATGAGGATGTGTTTGCAAACAAACTAACAGTTGTGCAAAAGTTTTTGTCAGCATTAAGTCACAAAGTGTCTTCATTTTGTCTCCAACTCCTCCCAAAGGCTCCTCAACTCTAAAACTGCTCCAGGAATGTTTTGATCTTGTTCTTGCTGCCAGTAGGACGAGAGTGAGACTCCAGAGGAAAATGAGGTTAAGACATGATATATCTGAAGGTAACGACTTCCTGGATGGACTATAGGCCACCTTTAGAGACGACTAGAGTGGGATGGGCGACTGCTGGACACGAGGAAGGGGCTTTGAGTTGATGATTTGTTATAAACAGGAAGCTTGTTGTTTAATCTGCTTCACTGAGGCGTTTTTGCCTGTGTGTTTTAACAGTTAGGTGCAAAGTTAGCCAGAGCTCAGAGTTCAGCTCAAAGGAGCCACCAGCAGCAGCTGCATGGACCCAACCTGCTTCCACAGAGCGTCTTCAAGAGGGTGAGAAACCTCACACGCTGCAGCTTCCTGACCAAGAAACTAATTAGTTTACAATTAGTAGGGTTTCCGAGGTCTTCGACTCCACACGGCTCCTCTCTCTAACCGTGCGGATTACATTTTTCTCCAGAAACTGCAGTATTTCCAGGAGGAGAAGAATAAAGAGATTTCAGCGTTACGTCAGAGAATCAGAGAGCTGGAGGCGAGTCAGCGAGCCAGCAGCCTCAGCGACAGCAAGAAGAGAAAGATGTAGCTGTTCAGAGGCTGAGCGGGCTTCAGCCGACCCCTCGCCCCAGAACTTCTGCTGCGTTCCGCAGAACGTTCTCCTCTGAGCCCTCGTGTGATTTATCTGCTCCACCGTGCTGCATGCAGGTGAGCAGCGTGCTGCGAGCACATTTAAACACACGCTGCACCGTCTGAGACCTCAATCCAATTAGACTCCTGCTGGGTGGGGGTGGGGGGGGGGGCACTTCTGAATGAATGAGAGCCGGAGGAATAATCCGCTTTAAGAAATCAAAGCTGTTTATAGCTTTTCATTCAAGGAAACCATTTCATCAATTAGTTGTTGGGTTGCTTTTAAAGTCCCCAAAGTCCAATAAAAGCGTTTTATTGCGTCTTCATTTGTACTTTTTCTTCCTTTAGCTGTAGTTCAGTGAAAACTGGATCTCTGATTTAACAGTGATGTTTAATTGTCTCTCAGTGCGTTATTAAAGCAATCCCAGACCATCCAATATTTATTATAACACACTATAATGTTTTCTCTCTGCAGCTAAAGCCGGCGATGGGGGTTGGAGAATATTTTCACATTCAGCGAGCATGCGTAGCTCAGAGTGTCCGATCATACTTCAGAAAGGACAAGTATTCTTTTAAGGCAGCAGGCTGCGGGAAGCGTGGTTTATGCTTGACGCAAATGAGACGCGCATCGGAACTTTCAGCGTTAATGACCCTCTGCGGCTCGTCTCCGCTGTGAGCCAATTTTCTCCTAGACTGTAGGGGGCGACATGGGGCTCTACGACATGCATGCAACACTGCACCATAGAAGTAGAAATCATTGTTTACAGCATAGGGAGCCTAATGGGCCATTCCCATCTGTACCGGGTCGGCCCGGGCCGGGTAGCATAGGTTGTTTACATATCTGGGTGGCCTGGTATTTTTCCGGGCCAACCAAGGCTCATTCTCAGCCCTCTTCTCGAGGGGGTCTGCTTCAGGCCGACCAGGGCCAACACACCCACTGCTGACAGCTAATTCACACCTTCCATTAGAGCAAGCCTCTGATCGGTGGGTAGAATCAGCCCACATGGGCTTAAGGCAAGGATGTGTGGAATCAACCGGGCCAGGCTGGGGCCGACTGGGGCCGACTGGGGCTACCCGGCCCGGGCCGACCCGGTACAGATGGGAATGGCCCATAAGTCACGCCCATCTACTTCCGGACCATGGGTCCCTGGCAGAACGGAAAAATGAATGCATGTGAATGGGGGGGGTACGCACGCTATTTTAGGTTTTGTGTGAAATAAGTCCAGGACTACAAATGCTCTTCCCCAAAGTGACATAATCAAACCAGACACGGAGAAAAACAGGAAAACTGGCTGTAAGTCCAGTGAACTTCAAATCTGTCCTTCAGGAGGAAAGAACCATAAATCTGGTCATGTGGTAAGTAGCAGCTACGCTAGGGGGGAGGAGATTCTGTGGTGACGTCACTTAAGCGACGTACCGATCTCTGGTGTGTAGTCATTCTAATTACGAACATTTATAAGCTGGTAAATCTCTAAGTACGTGACTGGCGTGGCAGAAACACCCACCATTAGTTTTCATTTAAATTACAATACATGTGTGTGTGACCCAGGGCACAAGGCTAAGCGGATTAGAAAATAGCGTTTTCAGCCTCGTTGACTTGCTTTCACTTTTTCTTCTTCCGGGGACCCGTGAGCCGACCGGAAAGGGGGGAGACTTAAACTTCCAATTCTTTAACTGTGTCCTTGTCTTGTCCGACTGTGACAGCAATTATTAACGATATTTTGATCACGGTGATGTTTATGGGTCGAATCATAAAGATGTCTGTATTTACGAACCTCCGCCACTGCGAGCGCTTGCCAGCCCCCCATGTTCTTCCGCGTGGTTAGAAAATGCCCTAGGTGCACGGTGCGGAAACTTTGGGCCACGTGGAAGGGCGGGGTTGCTAAAATGATGTAATTTGACCGCGCGGACACGTCAAGCACAAACCAACCTTAAGAGAAGGTTAAGAGTGCTGTAGAATTTCCTTCCACACCAGGCCCCTTCCTGTTTGGTGATGCTCGTCTCGATGTCTGTGTTCACATCCTGGCCTCTGGAATCTGAATTGTCTGCCAGTTTTTAAGAGTTTCTCTGATTGACTGAACATATTATTGGATTCAGTTTGTGTCCCATTTAAAGCCATTATTGGCATTTTTATTATTGAGAGCAGATTTTGCTTTTAGACCCTTAAATATTTCAGGTCAGCAAACAGATTTTGTATCTGACAAAGTCGGGCCGTGCGATCTGATGATTTAAGATTGTTAAGGGTTATAAAATGATGACAACACCAGAGCCGTGTCCAGGACTTTTAAAATGGGGTGGCCCATGTGGGGATCTTGTTTATGCATGGGTGGCACCAATGGTTAGGCTTATTTATTTACACAAATCATTTATTTATTTATTTACTTTCTAGTGAATTTTGGAGTTTCACATTGCACAATCACCATTTTTTTCCTGTCATCTTCTAGTTTTGTGGTGGTTGGCAAGTCACTTCTTGCACTATTGCCACCAACTGGAGTTGAGTGGGACTTTAAATACTATTTATGTGAATATGAAAAAATAATAAATAATATTAATACTACAGAAATGTTCTGTAGGCCTGGGCTAGAAGACAATGTTAAAGGTGCCTGCTACCACACACTATTTTTGGAGTTTACAACTCAAGCCTTTTGTCGACAATGTAAAGTCAATTTAAACTGGAACTTAGTAGGGTGGCACCTGGGGGGGGCAATCAGATTCTAAGGGTGGCATGTGCTACCCCAGGCCACGCCCCTGGACGACACGTTCTATTACCTGTGCCATTATTTCTGGACTCGCCTACAGGCACACATTTGTTCTCAGCTGAGTCATGCTGTTCGCTAGTCTGCTTCTGTCAACACGACAGATACACCGATGAACCAGTCAGAGCAAGTTTAAGTCGGCGTGTTGTTGGGCGGAACGATCTATTATTTTTGGACCAAAATTGCATTTCAAACAGCACAATCACATGACCGTCAAAGCTGCGGTTTTAGCGGTTTTGACTGATCCAGGATCAGTTGTGTAATTTTTTTTTTACATCCGGGGTTTTTCCACCTGTGTTATGGCGGCGGCAAAAGCCAGTGTGGGGGAGGGGGTGGGGTGTTCCGTCCAGAGCCAAGCCCAACTCCACAGCTGCCAGAGCTGCATGTTCGGGTTATTTGCAAGCCCCCACAATGCGGGTGAAAAATTGAGGCAAACCCGGAAATGAAATGAATTGCAGTTCCACCCTCATCCACTAGGGGCTGGTGTCAGAAGCAAGCAAATCCTCATTGACTCCCGTGTTAAAAATACCGATTTCACAGCAGAAATAAACATGTTAACAGCCTGGTACCAAAACATGTTTTTGGTTTAAATGATCTAGTTTACACTCATGACAACTCTGAGGGGGGTGAATGTTTTTCTCACTCTTCTGTTTAAGTGTATTAAAAGCCTAAAATTCTGTATAATTAATGAGCATCAGACCCACGTGACCACAGAGCTAGCTCCGTGGAAAGGCCTCAGTAGAGCCTCGGTCTGGCCTGGAAACTGTTCCGGGATTTTGAGTCTCTGTGTGTGTGTATTCTTGTTTGGATATTATTTGTGCAATTGTTGGACAAAATGACTTGATGTGGCATTAATTGCACTAATAGAGCGTCCAAGGAGTCTCCACTTCATTTTTTTCGGTAAGTAAAATTATATTTATGTATTTTAGGTCACTGCCGAGCTGAGCTTAGATTTTAACATGTACTGTTTAACCATGAAATTTAAATGTAATAGGGTAAAACCCAGTGCATTTAACATAATGCTGCACTTTAGAAAATGGGTTGAAATATAACATGTTGGTGGAGCTGGGCTCCCACTATCGGCTTGTAGAGCTCTCTTCAGGAGACCGATGTTTTCCACCCGTTCTCCCCTCCCCGCAGCTTGGTCCATCTCTGTCTGATCGCGGCTTCTGTCTGCTGCGCGGGTTGCCGGCTTGTGGAGCTCTGGGATGGAAACCTTTCCACCCGGTTCTCCCCAGCGGCAGCTCTACACATCTCAGATCGCAGCGGCGCTTGTCTGCTGTGCGGCTGCCGGCTTGTGGAGGTCTCGGGAGACCTTTGTGCTCCACCCGGTTTTACCCAGCGGTCAGCCCGGCGTATCTCTGTCTCAGAAGCTCTGGTGTTGTGCACAGTTAACTCCGGTTGTAGCTAGGTTGCTACCTCCGTTAGCTTAGCTTCCACCTCCGTGTTAGCTTTGGGTTAGCTTCAGGTTAGCTTGTAGCTTGTTCGACCAGGTGTCGTCAGTTGATCCCAGCCTTACAGCCCCACCCTCAGCTCCACCTCTCTTCCCTTTTGTGGAATTGTCTGGGCTTGATGGAACCTGTGACACGGTCAAAATTGGGGCAGCAGTAACAGGTTGAGCGGGTTGTCCAGTAATCGGAAGGTTGCAGGTTTGATCCTGGCTCCGAACAGGGAATTCTGCTGTTGTGTCCTTGGGCAAGACACTTAACCCACCTTGCCTGCTGGTGGTGGTCGGAGGGACTGGTGGCGCCTGTGCTCGGCAGCCTCGCCTCTGTCAGTGCGCCCCAGGGCAGCTGTGGCTACATCGTAGCTCATCCCCACCAGTGTATGAATGTGTGTGTGAATGGATGAATGATACACTGTAGTGTAAAGCGCTTTGGAGTCCTTACTCTGAGAGGCGCTATACAAGTGTGGGTCATTTATCATCAGAATGGCGGTGGTGGCCACCTCCCATTTGGCCTCAAAAACGTGATATTGGAGCCTATGGAAATGAATTGTCCAGTATATATGTCGATTGGATTAGACAACACTTCGTGTTAACTCCAAAAGAGAGAGAGAGAGAGAGAGAGAGTCAAATTTAAAAAGTTAAAAGATTTATTTCTAAACAATTTAAACAAGACTAGCTTTAAACACCTTGTTATGATGAACTAAGGTGGAGTAAGACTGAGGATGGTGTGTGTGTGTGAAATATGTTCTCACCTCCCATTTTAGTACAAAAACTTATTATTGGAGCCTATAGAGCTCCGGGAGTTGACGTCACGTTTCCCGGCATGCAACAGTTCAAATCGAAACGGCGCCATATTGGCATGCAGAAGCCGGCAGCTGGACTATTTGTTATTGTCAGGAAACTCAATCAAACGGGAAATATGGTAGATTCCTGTTGAGCCCCAGGATGCAGAACAGATGCGGACGACATAAGGAATGAGCCATCTACAGGATTCCCCAAGATCCGGAGCGCTGCAAACGTTGGATCATTGTAATAAAACGCACTAGTGATCGGGCGAAAATGAAGCTGTGGGATCCCGAGAGTAAAGGTTCTCACTTATGCAGCGACTGCTTCATATCAGGTACTTAAACCAACGTTTCCTCAACTGTGTATGGTATTTATTTTAAATGCTTTTATTACGATTCTTAGTGGGCTTCCTAAACTTATTTTGGCGTAGCTTTTCCTGTCTTATTACTCATAGCAACAAGTAAACATCACGTAAAACGTTGCCTCGTGATTTCTGCGTGCTGCCGTTTACGTGTTTTATGATGACAGCAATTAACCGGCTAAGCTGTATTTAATTTTTAAGCAATGGTTAATCAATTGTCAGATCACACATAAAAAGCACTTTGGATTGCTATTTCTGTCTCACCGAGACTACTTACGTGTAAATCTGTTATTTGTCCGTCCATCCATCCATTTTCATCCGCGTATCCGGAGTCGGGTTGCGGGGGCAGTAGCGTGACTTCCCTCTCCCCAGCCGCTGGAGCTAGCTCCTCCGGGTAAATCCCAAGGGGTTCCCCGGTCAGGTCCGGTGTTGTGCCGGTCCGCTCCGAGCGGGCAGTAGAGTCGAGACTCCCAGACCTTCTCCCCAGCTCCTCCGGCCGGGGGAATCCCAAGGGGTTTCCCCGGCCAGGTCCGGTGTTGTGCCAGTAAGAAGTCCGCTACGACAGCTTCTGGCGTTTTTAAAAAGTATCCCAGGGGCACGGTAAGGGTCGGAGATGTTTAGTCTATTTAATTTCTGACTATATAAAACGATTTCTTCTGTTTTAAAGTGTGAAGTAAACTCCGACGAAGTAAAATCCAAGCGGATCCCATTCATGTTCATGGTTACATCCGTGTTTGTTTACCTTTTTTGCATGCCAAAATGGCGTCCACTAACTGAGAGTCACGTGGGGTCCGGAGCTCTATGGAAACCTATTGTCCATATATGTATGTCGATGGTTGGACCTTTGCAGAAAATTGTGAATTGAACCGAAATCGCAATTTCTGCTCGAAAAATTGCAATTCAATATTTTCCTAAAATCGTTCAGCCCTAGTGTGTTGGTCCGTTTAGCTGGTGTGCTCGGTAGAGCTGAGGAAAATAATCTAATAATCGATGTATTAAGATGCGGACATAAACAAATATATCTTTGAAAAGGCACACTGGCTAGCCGCTAACATTAGCCACTAGCGTGCTCTGTCCCTCCTGTCATAACGTGTTCTCACCCGTCTGCTCAATCGGGGAACCTCTGG
The DNA here is from genome assembly GCA_006942095.1 of Nothobranchius kuhntae. Lineage (NCBI taxonomy): Eukaryota > Metazoa > Chordata > Actinopteri > Cyprinodontiformes > Nothobranchiidae > Nothobranchius > Nothobranchius kuhntae. The sequence continues at coordinate 451,405 of SSNQ01000099.1, forward strand.
GTCAGTGTTCTCTAAACTTTGCTTTTTATTATTTCGGGACGTTCTTGTGTGCTTTAGTGAGCTTTCTAATGGTGGCTGCCGACCGGAGCTTTGTTTATGCCAAGTCCTTCCCCGCATTGACGGGAAACAGCTACAGAAAGCAGTGAGGCACAAATAGCGGGAGTGTAATCCTGACTAGGGAATGCGTGAGGTGAGGACGCGTCATAAATGTAGCTTAACATGATCGATTATTCCTCTGTACAAAAATAATTACTGGTAATATTGTGGATGATGTGAAATGAGCCGCCTCTCGATGGAATTCAAATTATTTTATATTCATTATAAATGTGTAATAAATAAATGTATCTCTAGCTCTCAACTGGGATTTGTGTGTGTGTGTGTGTGTGTGTGTGTGTGTGTGTGTGTGTGTGTGTG